>CM067169.1:13456859-13554359 GCA_034093135.1 Erigeron breviscapus | reverse complement strand
GCAGTAGTGAGATTGTGGAAGCGAAAATGTCTTCACTTTCAAATTCATCCCTTCTTCTATCCAACACCCATTATTTCTCTTCTTCTGGTATTCTTTTCCTTCCCCTCTTCTATTTTTTTTTTCCAATCAATTTTGATGGTTTTATCTGTGTGTGGGTTATATGTGGATGTGCTCATCTTAATTAATATTACTAAAATATACAGTATATGATACCTTCAAGTGTTTGGTAGATCTGTTTTTTTTTGTATGCTTCAAAATTAATCAGGTTTTAGATTGGATGGATATTAGTTCTGAATCTGAATGTCGTTATAATCACACTGCACACCTACATACATAGGCTATTTATATGTTGAGTTATTTTTTTTAATAATCACTTCGAAGTTGTCGTCATATCTACAACCAAGGAGTCCTAGATTAGAGCATGGGCTTAATTTAACATTTTTAATAACTAGTAAGAATAGTATGCTTATGCTTATTAGTATTAGGCAATTTTTCACTTATTTTGCATTCTATTCATTATCCGAAAGAATATCAATTCTCATGTTTAAGTAACACTTCATTTATGTATGTTGTTGCTGTAAGAATTATTTTGTTCGAAGAACGCCAATCCACTTGTTCCCTGTTAATGGTGATGGATGCTCAAGTATCAATATAAAAGAAAAGAGCATTTTATGATTTAAATAATGAAGCATAATATAAGTTTGTTGCCATTCGATATGGGAGCGGTGATCCCATAATAACCCACCTTCTAAGAGATATGGGGCTGCCATCGAACTAAGACAAAGTCGGTTGCCATTCTTTGCAAATTAAGTTTATTATTCTCTTTAACCTTTAACTTACAAAAATATGAAACTTTTCTTATGGATAGCAAAATAAAGAAAAGTTATGAGTGAAATATACTTTGAATGTACTCAACCTAAAACACACAATTGAAAGCAATATGGCCGTTTAACTATTGAAATACCAGAGAGTATTCATGGCATGACCCTTTCATCTGCTGCTCTTTGCACATGACATGCTTTATTTATGGTTGGAATATTTTTACTGGTTCTTAATCTTGCTAATGTGAAATTGTGTTAGGTTCCTCTTTACACAAGTGTGATAAGGGGATCATCAAAGTACCAATTCGGCAATTGGTCACATCCAAAAGGACATTATCTATCCAAGCAAGATACAGGTAAGTGTGTCGTGACAAAAGAGTGTTGGCTGCAACTTCTAAGGTTTACCTAATATAGGTTTAGTGATATTAGTAGATGTGGTGATTTTGACCCATTTAATTAATATAAGTTTTATTCGGTCTATGATCTTTCTCTAATGGGTCGTTTCAGGTAAAACTGTGATAATCAGCTAAAAAGGAAACTGTTAAAATGGGTCAAAAGTCCCTAATAGTGTATCTTTAATGCATTTATCAAATATAAAACTAGGTGTATACTGTTACTTGAAGAATGTATTTATCTAAATGAGTCCATACATCATCTTAAGTTTCTGTTCATGAGCATATGGACACGCTTTACCAAAGCTTACATTTATTATTATTAATTAATTCAGTGATGAAGGAAGATCAAGCAGTGGGAGTGCCTTCATTGGTGGCTTTGTTCTAGGAGGTTTGTTTGTTGGCACACTTGGCTGCATTCTCGCCCCTCAGGTTTGATTTATCATCTTGGCAAGTTGAATTTATACGAACAACAAATCATTGTTGTTGCATATGAATCGATATGAGCGTATATATCAGATAACCAAGGCGTTAGCTGGAACCGACAAAAAGGAGTTACTGAAGAAGCTGCCAAATTTCATTTATGATGAAGAAAAAGCCTTGGAGGTGCACATCTTCTATCATCCTCTTCGTTCTGTTTCACTTATTTAGTTATTTCCTAACTTACGTGATACCGATGATACCGTCTTGCAATGATTCTCTCCACATTAGTTGGAATATTGTCAAATTATAAACAAAAAAAAAAGACCTACACTTCCCTTGTCTATTGTGTATATCATTGAATCATTAAATGCTTATTATGGTCTATAACATATAGAACTGTAATTACAGAAGGGTAGCTTCGAAAGTTAGAAATTTGAATTCCCATTATTTGAAACTTAAAAGAATATTTGCTTGAGTCATCAACTTTTAAGTGTTTGCCATTATAATATGAAGTTTGTTTATTTTCTGTCGTTACTCATGTTCAGATCAATTTTGCTTTACTTCTCCATTGACTCTTTTTTACTTCTATGAACTGATGTTATTTGTACATATCACGAAGAGTAAATGTGTTGTAAAATGCAAAACTAGTGGGTTAGGTTGATTTGAGACACTGCGTTCCGACTTTTTAATATTTAGATAAATAAATAGGTTGTCATATATGTTTACATAAATTTTGTGTTATTTAAAAATTATATATATTTTTGAATGGAATGTTTAGGATGCTTTATGCATTGAAAATGCACTTAGGGCAACTTCCAACCCATTTCCTTTGAAGCTAATTATCCAGATACCAACATGATACAACCTCATTCGAAAATGACAAATTCTTCTTCTTTTTTGACAAACGTTACTCAAATATCATTTATACATGTAATTGAACGAATATATGCATATACAATTCTACCGCGGGACAAAACATGACTTTAATCTCGACCACAAAATTTAGAGCAGAGCACAATTATACGAATAGTACCTGTTAGAGAGTAAACATAATCTGACCCATTCATAAGTAAATGGGTCAAAATCTTCACTTCCAGATTGATTACTGATATGCTTACGCTTGTCTCATATGTTCATTGCAGAAAACCCGTCAAAAGTTGGCGCAGAAGATAGCAGAGTTGAACTCTGCTATAGATGATGTGTCGTCTCAGTTAAAGTCAGATGATGACGAGCCTGTTGCTAATGGTGTTGTTCCTGATGAAACCGAAGCTCTTGCCTAAGGATATCAGTCTCATGGTCTTGTTGTGCATCTTTGTTGTTACAGATATTTGGTACTAAAGTTTTTAATTATAAAACGTTTATTTAGTCATACATGTGGTCTTTTTGTTGTTACTGTGTGTGTCCATACTTTTGGATGTTACAATTTGTGAGTATTACGGTGATGGCGGGCTTGTAATGGATCAGATATGGTATACGATTCATGGTTTAATAAATCATCAAACATAAGTTCAATTTCAATGAATAAAGCAAAAACTGATATAGTTAATAACTAAAAAGTAAAATATGATATTTTAAAATTGAAAAGATAAAAAAAATAAAGTTAAGTACTTTTTTCGTCCCTGTGGTTTATCGTTTGTTCATTTTTCGTCCTTGCCGTTAACTTTTGGCTAAAATCATCCCTGTGGTTTACTTTTCGTCCCTGGATCCGTTAACCCCTCACGTGCAAGGCACGTGAGGGGCATTTATGTCTTTTCACCCATGGTTAAGTGCAAAATTCATCCTTATGGTTTGTCGTTTTTGCATTTTTCATCCTTGTACACGGTTGGCCAAATCTTCAACTGTTCTTCATAGCAACCCAGATTCTGTATCTCATCTTCATATAAACCCAGAATTCGGTCTAATAACAACCACCACTTCCATATACAACCACCGCCTCCTCCATTAACACAAATCAATATATACACAATCAACACACGCAATCAGGGATGATTTGGAAGCAGCTATGAAGAACATATGAAGATTTGGTCAACAATGTTAACGGCGAGGATGAAAAATGCAAAAACGACAAACCACAGGGATGATTTTTGCACTTAAATTGGTGAAAAGACGAAAATGCCCCTCACGTGACTTGCATGTGAGGGGGTTAACGGCAAAGTTATAACGGCAGGGACGAAATGTAAACCACGGGGATGATTTTAGCCAAAAGTTAACGGCGAGGACGAAAAGTGATAAGACGATAAACCACAGGGACGAAAAAAGTACTTAACTCAAAAAAATAACTATATCATATTTAATTCAATGCTACAATAATTTGATAATCGATATGTAATTATTACTATAGACGAGGGCTTAAAACCCGTGCGTTGCACGACATGATAAAATTTTAATTGATTTAATGAAAATTTGTTTGTTTTTTCTAATTGTTTTAAAAACCCAAATTATAGACTGTGGATGTATCTCTTTTTTTTGCATAGCAATACAATGGTCTTAAAAACAGATTTATGGTGGTTGTTGAAGAGGAAAAATGTACATGGAAACCTAAATCTCATCACATAGCTATGTAGTAGAATGGAAAATCTATAGAGCTTGGTTTGGAGATCAAGAAAAGGTTAGGTACCTCTTGTCCATTTCAACTCTTGCAATAAAAATGCTACACCTCTATCTGGATCACAAATGATCCATCTGAGCTCTTGCAATGAGATTGTTAAATTAAAAATTACCGATTTCATCCAACCATTGATCCCATTTCCTATTCAACTGGTTTTTGTAGTTATCCAAGTTGAACCATTAGAGATATATTAATCAAAATGACCCAGTTATATATAAATCGATGTGAAATTTTTTACTTATAACATGTAGCATTTACCTTTAAAATTAGTAGTAGACGAAATCAACATACAATAATGTCCCACCAAACAAATATCAAATAAAGATTTATCTCGACTAATCCATCAGGTTCAATGTTCGATGTTGTAAATTATAATGAGTGAGAGATAATCGCAACATGTAAGTATCTCTACAACTGCTAGTGTTATGTTGTTTATTTTTTTTACCTTTGTGTATTTGACTTATTTCATGACCAACCAAACAAAATATGAAGTTCCTCACAAACTTTTATGTCAATCCCTTAAAATTACTTCATTAATCATAAAACTGATTGTTTTGTTACATTTGTTAATTCGTCAATGTCCATTTGTTTGTCTTTTCTTTTTGTTCTTTTTAAAAACACAGCCTCCGTCCAAATTGACTAATGAGGCTCCACATATTGAGAAGTACTATAATATGTTGTTTATTTTTTGCTCATAAGTTCATTCACAACTTATAATCAGCATAACATGCTTAACCTATCACATAGGAGTCAATAGTATGTGATCAAGTATCATGTACCTTTATTTCTTTCACATATATAGGGTGGTTTCCTTCTACATAACAAAAGAACAAATAAATGGTTAACATAAAGACGGGTGTACAGATAATAAGAGAAAATAAAATTAGATGTACACTCGAACATATTTAATGATATGATGGAATTAAATAGATACTTGCTAGACAAATAGTCCTTGCTTACGTTAAAACTAACAACCAAAAGAAAATTAGCCAAGCAGTGTAAGGGGAATAAAAATCGTCGTCATCTTGAGCAGAGTCATAAATTGCACACTCTTGACACGTTGCTTGGAATAAGGTAACTATAGAAATTGAGAATTAGTTAGTCTCTTTCATATTTCATTCTTTCAACTTTCTAATCATCCTCAATAGTAAGGCCAATGGAATTTCAAAATTTCTCATTAAATCACACTTACATGTATAATCAATTACTAACTCTTCCAATAATGCACATACCCACTAATAAATCTTATTGTTTTGTTACATTTGTTAATTCGTCAATATCCATTTGTTTGTCTTTTCTTTTTGTTCTTTTTAAAAACACAGCCTCCGTCCAAATTGACTAATGAGGCTCCACATATTGAGAAGTACTATAATATGTTGTTTATTTTTTGCTCATAAGTTCATTCACAACTTATAATCAGCATAACATGCTTAACCTATCACATAGGAGTCAATAGTATGTGATCAAGTATCATGTACCTTTATTTCTTTCACATATATAGGGTGGTTTCCTTCTACATAACAAAAGAACAAATAAATGGTTAACATAAAGACGGGTGTACAGATAATAAGAGAAAATAAAATTAGATGTACACTCGAACATATTTAATGATATGATGGAATTAAATAGATACTTGCTAGACAAATAGTCCTTGCTTACGTTAAAACTAACAACCAAAAGAAAATTAGCCAAGCAGTGTAAGGGGAATAAAAATCGTCGTCATCTTGAGCAGAGTCATAAATTGCACACTCTTGACACGTTGCTTGGAATAAGGTAACTATAGAAATTGAGAATTAGTTAGTCTCTTTCACATTTCACCCTTTCAACTTCCTAATCATCATCAATATAATCAATTACTACTCTTCCAATAATGCACATATCACTAATAAACCACATAACAAATGAAGAATTTAATACCCATGCTATATACATTTGTAAACTATGCAGTTAGAGCTATAACAACAATTATGAAGAGAGATTATTTATGTTTTAGAGTTGTTCCATGACCTAACTTTTATATCATATAAGGATAATAACTAAAATAAGTACGCAACTGGCGACTAAGTTTAAAATTTGAAGGGGTTTGGGCCTGATAACCCCACGTTCGAATCTTAGAGGAAGCAAGTAGTTACCCTTATTAATCGTCGTGCATTCGGACGGATTAGTATGGGGTTTCCCCCATTGGGTATTTGAAATAGGCATTTCTGCTTCGAAAGAGCTCTCTAGCGTGGACCCGGTTAAGACAATGTATGCTAGACCTCCCGCTGTCAAATCGTGACACGAAGCTTCAAGCGAAATTCACCTTTTTTTAGGAAAAAAAATAAAAGAATAACTAAACGTTAGGTTTGAAACCAGCAATATCGAGCAAACGTTAGATACCATTTGAGTAATTAAGAAACACAAAATTACATTTTTACCCCTCACGTGCAAGTCACGTGAGGGTGTTTTGATGGTCAGCTAACGGTGTTTGGGTCTAGGTATGGTCCGAGTTGAATTTTGACAACGTTGGGTATGATCCGCGTAATAACTAAAGGTAAGATATGAAACCAGCAATATCGAACAAACGTTAGGTACCATTTAAGTAATTAACTCAAGGAATTAGTATATGCTAAGATCTCAACACAACATTAAGTGAAATCAACATTCAATTAATAAAATCGTGCAACCGTCACATATTGTTTTACTTCATCTCGGTAGATAGAGAAATGTTTCGCTACCGATAATAAAGAAACGAAAACAATCAATAACAAATGTAAACATGTTGTACTGAATGCAGAAATCAATACGTTAGAGTGCTAAAATTAAAATTGAAATGACAAAATAAATCTAATCGATCTCTTGGTCTTCGAAGGTGAATGATTGAATGAAAATATCCTTGAAAAACCCAAAAATCGGATAGAAAATGAAAGATAAATGATGGGGATTGTGTTTGTTAGGTATTCATAGTTGTTGGAAAAATGTGTTGCTGGCCGCCCATGAGATTCTTCTTCTTTCAGTTTTGGGTGTTGCAGCCCTCTCATTGCGAAGTGACCACATATGGTCATGCCGCATTCCTATTGCCGAAATGTGAATTCCTCGAACTCATCTATTAGCATGTTTTGACCATCTAAATGTCGTTTTCTGCTGTTTCCATGCGAATTACCTGCAATAAACTTGAAAGCACTAGTACATATATAAAGCACCACAAATATATGCAAAACGACCATAAACACACATTAAACGTCCAAATAATTATTTGGGAAATACGTATATGTTAAGTCACATCAAATCCCCGCAGCTTAAGCCATGCTTGTCCTCAAGCAAATCCGAATTTCAAAATCAATCAATCCTTTAGTACACAAGCTTGAAAAACATGACCATTATAAAAAAAAAATCAAAAACATTTAAACTAGAAACGATTTGGAATGATTAAACAGTTTTAATATTAAATGAAAATTGAAATGTTTGACAATACTCGAATGCTTCACAATCTTGATAAACATGACTAACTAGTGCTCAAATGAAACAATCTTATCTCAACTATCTTACTACTAACTAACGAGCTATTGGGGTTGAATATTGAGTAAATTACTCAAGACATAGTTTATACTATTGAGTTTTTTTTCGTATTTACAAGACAAATACACATGCTAGAGTGAATTATATTATGCAATAGTTTATAATACGCAACATCATTCATTCCAAAATGGTATTTTTGAAGCATAATTAATGATTTTTAATGTTTTTATTCATTATTTAACAAACCGAGAGTTTTTATAATAAAAATCAATGCTATGTTATAAATTTGGGTTCTTATTAAAGCACTACACCGATCTGGCGCAGTGGCAGAAGTCGTTGATGATGTGCATATTAGATCATGTTTATAACATTCGGAAGATACTCAAATAAAATATGAATCGATCTCAACAAATACCAACGAAAAGGTTATTATAATGTATCGATCTTTTCCATTTAGATCTTTTGTATTTCGAATGGCATTTTACATTTAGTTTTATTAATTATGTAAATATTCTTATGGTATCATTCCTTATGTAGTTTATTGCTAATATGGTTTTTCTCTATTATAACTTTAGTGTTCAGTTGGAGGGTATTTTTTTTCATGTTTAATTGACGAGCATTTGACTTGCATGGTCTAATTGAATCTTATTTTTGACTTTTATAATATGTGTAATGACTTATCCATGTATATATAATTAAAAGTAGATATTTTATAAATATGTGTAATATTTGTATGAATTATAAAGTACACTATATTATAATAATTTATTCTATATTATAATTCATATGGAATATATTAAGTTTTAAAAACTATATATATATGTGTATAAAGTTTTATGTTATCATTTAATATTTAAATTATGTTATATATTAACTTATATAATTATTTTATTTCAAAATATTTTAACAACAACAATAACATAGTTTTCATATACCTTTTAGAACTAGACGGTCAGTAAAACCGGTTACCGACTATCATTACTTTTTGAGCGTATACAAAAGGAAATTTGTGAATTATATGAAATACAATCTAAATTTATTGACAACAACATTAATAATCTTTATATATACTAAAAGGCAACTGACCAAACCTCAATTGGCCAATCAAAACTCTCAATTTCACTAGTTTTTCAAATTAAACATGTGACTTAATTGTGACTTAATTCAATTAATTAAGTTTTGTCGACTTAATTCAATTAAAATAATTTTGTTCTCAAATTTCTCATCCGTATAAGTTATATCACTTATATAAAAATTCTAACTCTAGATAAACATTAATTATATCTATTTATATTTATTATCTTTATATATTACCTACAATAAAGATGTGTGTATTTTGTTTATTAATATAATAAACTCAATAAACAAATAACCAACTCATCCGTATATGATCCCAAAAACGCTACCTTATCTTCAAATCTCAAATCGGTCCATCTCCCCTTCCCTTCCATTCTTCAAATCCGAATTAGACTCAAAACCGTATATGGAATACAAGAAGAACAAGAAGGTACAAAATTCTTAATATGTTTACATTACAGTTTTCTTTAAACATTTCTAATTGTAATCAAAGTAAATAAATTCATTATTGTTATTTGTAATTGTAATCTGAGTATATTTAGGATATGTATTCTTCTATATAAACCATAGAATCAGACGCCACGAAATTACTATCCCACGAAATTACAAATCCCACAAAAAAACACCAGCAGTTGTTACTCTTATTCTTCCTAAAATCCCACCAAAAAAACCCAGCAGTTGTTACTCTTATTCTTCTTAATAACCATGACTAACGAGAAGAAAGTAACTTATTTGCAAGACATCAATGAGAATTCGATCGATTGTGCCATCAAGTTTAAGATATTGCATCTTTGGAAGTTTTCTTATATTGACAATATAATAAACCCGTGTATTTGACACGGGTCTAAAATCTAGTTACATATTATAAGGATGCATTTCTAGTTAACTTTTAATGAAAAATACTCGTAATCAATATACCGTGAATATATAAATTCACATTAGTTTTTATTCATCCATAACAATTATTGTATAATACAATTGTATAATTCAACTATACAATATAATGATTGTCGTAAATGAATGAAAATTTGTATGTCTTAACATATCATTTTGAGATATTCGCGTAATATATAATTGAGTTTTTCTGACATACACATGTTTAAAAGCATTAAATGAAGCCACGAAATTACTATCCCACGAAATTACAAATCCCACAAAAAAACACTAGCAGTTGTTACTCTTATTCTTCCTAAAATCCCACCAAAAAAACCCAGCAGTTGTTACTCTTATTCTTCTTAAAATCCCACAAAAAAACACCAGCAGTTGTTACTCTTATTCTTCCTAAAATCCCACCAAAAAAACCCAGCAGTTGTTACTCTTATTCTTCTTAATAACCATGACTAACGAGAAGAAAGTAACTTATTTGCAAGACATCAATGAGAATTCGATCGATTGTGCCATCAAGTTTAAGATATTGCATCTTTGGAAGTTTTCTTATATTGACAATATAATAAACCCGTGTATTTGACACGGGTCTAAAATCTAGTTACATATTATAAGGATGCATTTCTAGTTAACTTTTAATGAAAAATACTCGTAATCAATATACCGTGAATATATAAATTCACATTAGTTTTTATTCATCCATAACAATTATTGTATAATACAATTGTATAATTCAACTATACAATATAATGATTGTCGTAAATGAATGAAAATTTGTATGTCTTAACATATCATTTTGAGATATTCGCGTAATATATAATTGAGTTTTTCTGACATACACATGTTTAAAAGCATTAAATGAAGTTGATATTTTTTAAAATTACAAAAATCTTAATTATAAAACGGTAAGTTTTATACTTCATTAATGAATATATGATAAGTATACAACTATTTAATGCACTTTAACTGTAGCCCTAAGGGACGCATTTAGCATAATCTTAGATATATTTATTTGAACGAATAGCATTTTTGGTTCCTGTGTTATCACACATTTTGCAAGTTTGATACAAAAGTGTGAAAAGTCACGAAACTCATCCCTCCCACGTGCCTCTCACGTGCGGGGTAGCTGAGTAATTTACTCCCTCCCATCCATATATAAACCTAATTTCAGCCCCAAAATCATTCCAATCGTTTTTTACTTTGCAAATGAAATCCCTAATATTGTTCTATCATATATAACCCGAATATACACCCATATATATATCAAAAATTCAATCACAAGTTTAAAAAATGGTGGTCACAACATGGTATCTTCGAGGCAATGCTGGTAAACATGACTTCATTGACACAGTATATGGTGAGTTTTTTTGTTGATTATTAATTTTTTAAAAATTTTTATTATTTATTTTTTAAGTTAATATTATTTTTCTGGATATATATGTCGTAACACCCATCCTTTAAAAATACGGATTTCCAACAACTTTTCACCTAACGGTGTTAAAGAATGCGGAATAACATTTTAAAAGTCCAAACCGTAAAATCCAGTTTGGTTTGTTCATAAAATAGAAGGTGTTACTTGTCACATCATCAAAATAGTATAAATGGAAATCCTACGATTGCCCAACATAAAACAAACGTATATAAGTCATATCAAAACATAATAGTCATAACGAAATCAAATGTCTAAAAGGAGCAGCAACTATGGGTAACTAATAGCATCTTCAAGTATTCTACCATGCCTCGCTCATTATCCATCAACACACTTCTAGCTTGCTAAACCTGAGGGGACAACACATTTCAAGAAACAAGTGTTAGCTAACGAATTAGCTAAGTAAGATAACACTAAGTTAATAAAACGTTTGTCCAATTTAAACTTGGTAAAGCAGCTTTTCATATTAAAGACACATTTCGCATATCATCACATACATATCATAGCATCAACATCTTTCATGGTAGGATTAACCATCCTAAATGTGCCTAATCATCATTTCATCATCACATATTGTAACACCCTGCTTTATAAAAATGTGGATTTCAAAAAAAATTTCAACTTTAAACATAACACCGTTAACAAATTGCGGAAGCGATGATTAAAAATCCCATTTGATTCCTAACGGAATCAATAAAACATACTAAATGTCTCAAAAGGTGTTACCAACAAGTATCATCACAATAATCCAAATGAAACCCACAATCTAAACCAACAAAGTACAGCCAAACGGCTAAATAAATAGGTCTACTTAAATAAATGCACTATGGGTAACTAAAGCCAACATCCATTAGCTCCAGTAAAAGCTACCCATCTCACAAGCATGCTACCAAGTCGCCAATCATTGCCTAACCTGAGGGCACAACACATTTCCACAAAAACAAGCGTCAGCTTTTAAAGCTGAGTAAGATAACAGGTTAGTTTAATGAAAAGGATTGCCAATTAAATCAGTTTATAAAACAACTCATGCATACATAAAGGCACAACAATAATATCAACACAATCTGCATAATAGGAGTATCAAATCCTATAATGTGCCTAGCAATCCTCCATAGTCATCAATATCCACATAACTGCATAAGCTACATAAATCACCAAAGGTTATGCCATAATAAACTACATAAAAGGTTGTGTGAGGCGGCCATATGACCAAATAGGGAACCTCACACCCGACTAGATGGGTTGACCTTACGGGGTCCATCATTGTCGTTATGGATAGGCATAACCAAATCCATGAGTATTTCGTTAACACCAGGTGGTCAACCACGACACCCGAAATACTCTAAACACCAGGTTGTATTCACAAGAGAACATGATCAGTGTCTCAAGTGACGCCATAGCACATTCCGCCTAAATAGACTTCATGTGGGTTAAGCTTAACTCTTACACCAATGCTCGAGACTTTCACCAAAAGATATATTAAAATATATCACACAAATATCTACATAATATTTTAGGGCCCTTAAACGTGCACGTGACATGGCAACTTAAATCATGTCTAGTGTACTATGTGTACAAGTCCACATAAATCATTTACCACACAATCAACAAACTACATATATCAACAATGCAACATTAAGCTCATTTCTACCCAAGCATGCTTTAACAACACCCAATAAACCTCCCACATATATCCCACACCCAACATATGCATGAGATAGTTGAAACAACATAAAAGGGGAGTTTAATTATTAAAACTAAGTTTTGTTGTGTCCCTCATGTGTCAAAAGTAAGTTATCTTACCTTATCCCGAACGAAAATACAATTTAACTTCTTGCTCCTGTAAATTCCGAACACCTAAATGATTATGTAAGTCAAAACGGTTATATTAATATCGACAACTCATTGTGCATAAGTAAGTATGGTCTAGCGTCCACCTGAAATCCTAAATGACTATCACGATTAACTAGTACCATGATGTCTAGATTTATAACATAAAACTAATATTGTAAATAGATAAAATTAGAAGACAACTTTTCAATTTGATCATGACATGAATTCTTATAAAATATTTATCCACCGTCCCATTAACTCAAAAACATATCCTTATGAAATGGTTAATTATATAATAAAATCAATAACCAATCATTTGTATTTCACTTTATAATCATAATCATAGTAGTATATACTTGAGATGGGAAGACATCGACAAATGCTAGTAACGCCAGAACTTTAACGCTTGCTTATAAGTATTGCTACTTTCAGATGATCGAGTATAGCCTTAATTACGTCTAAAACTGATTATGGTTATTAACGTACGCCACCACCAGAAGCCTGTAAACCCTCCTCACCGACCTTTACAGTTTAATTAATTCAACTTTTCTATACTAGACAAGTAATTCTTATTATAGTACAAATAATTACCTGTTCATGTCAGTATATCCTTGCAAGCATGTTAGTTATATAATGGCTCCTCCATCATCTTTCTCGCCCACAACTTATCTATATGTGTCCCTTGTTTCATCCCGAAAACATGTATGCGAGCAGTGGTTTTATGAGACGGGAAAGCACCATGATCGATCGTCATTCTCGCTCTACCCCTTTGTCCCTCAATATGTTATGACGATGTGGGTTCACATGTATATGAGTAATGAGTGCCTATGGACGAGAGACCAGATCACACATAGGAATAAACATCTCTCAATCATCGTCTAAATTGCATCTCCATATATAATCACCTCCATGTTGTATAGCCGCATAAAAGGCACTCCCAAAACCCTAACATGTTTTTGACATCTTTATGTAATTGACGGTGGGTAATGTGAACCCCGGCCTCAAACTCTCTATATCTAGTAATCATGTTTGACTTAAATTACATATTGCATCCCTTAACCTTCCCTCTATGACACATTTAGTTTTCGTTTTATTATCAATATATTGTGTTTACTATTTATCACTATAAGTAATTTAAATCTACTTAATATATGTATTAATTTAATCCTCCTTTTAGCATGAATGAGATACATATCTTATTTTGGTTTAGATTTATAAATATATAACTAGGATTTAAGTGACGCTAACTTTATACTCTAACCCCTCGACATGGTTAACGACGTAACAGTTTCATCTAAGGACCTTTCGTATTTAAACCGATACTAATGATAATACATACCCCATTCACAGCCATTAATGATATTTTAACTACACATATATAAATCACACTTAACGCATATGATGCACTATATTAACGACATTTTCTACATAAATGACACACACATTAATCGTCATGGTACATTAAATGGGGATACCAACACGGCCCCATCTATTTAATTTACACACATTAGTCTACTTAATTACTAAATCTTGGCTCTTTTATAAAACACAATAATTATTCTCACAATAATTATCTCCATAAACTATAAGACTATTTAACGGAAAATCAACTTTGACTAACGGTCAAGGGCAACATAGACGATAAAAATTTAGGATGTTACAATTCTCTCCTCCTTAATAGGATTCTGTCCCCAGAATCATCTCTCAACTGAACGAATTGAATTAGAACATCCGCCTCTTATCTTAATCTCCGCTATTCGATGACACGCTCTACTTAACACTAAGATTTTATTTAACCACTAATCTTACATGAAATAACAAATTTACATATCACATTATAGTTCCTTTTTCTTTTCTCCACTCCTGACAGGCAGCAAGGGAATGAGTTCTCTATATTTTGTAGATTAGGGTTAATATTACATTAATCATGGTTTGGTTAGTCCCTAATCACGGTCTAAAGAGTTTCGTCAAACTGACATTTAACACCCTTATAGTTTATTTACCAAATGACCAACTCAAATTATTTTATTTAAAACATTTAGCATATTATTCGACACTATAGGGAATATATACCGTTTTAACAAGCATTAATGGTAAACATTTATCGACACTTTCAATAACACTATATGGGAATACATACCCGAAATAGTCCACCTATATGACATACATTATTCTACTAATTATTAACCACATAATATCCACATAAAACACATTTTTCTACTTGATTGCTACATAATAACACACATAAAACTCAATAATTATTATCACAATAATTATCTCCGTCAATTACTAAGCTACTTAACGAAAGACCGACTTTGACCAATAGTCAAGGTCAAAAATAACCCAAAAAGTTCAGAATGTTACAATTATCTCCTCCTTAAAAAGATTCTGTCCCCAGAATCTACTCAGCAAAGACATAGCACTAAGGCAAGGCGTACACAACATCGACAAAATCTATTAAATGTGAAGAAAACAATGAACACTTCAAATTTCTAAATTCTAGATCTTATAATCACTCAAAAGGAAAGCATTCTTCTACTTCTGGTCGAAAAAGTGAGGACCCAAAGTTAACTATCTGATCGAAATTAAGCTACCAACAAAAGTCTTGTCCCCCTTTTCTTTTGTTATTAAATTGTTGAGTACAAAATAAAATCATTATATATAATTGGCTTTTACTTCCTTCGGCTGCTAAAAGACAAAGACAATACAAAAGCACATAAAAAGTTGCTTATATAAACATTGTTATCCTGCTTGGTTTAACGGACCACAATGTTATAACATGTCATGTCTAATTTAAAACGATGAACCTAGACTTCAATACAAACTTTAATCATATAAATGATTTTATGTGTTATTTGTGATGGGAAAACTACCATGATCATCCTATTTGACCATGTGACCAATTTACAAATAGCTATGTGTGCCATTATTAAGTTACTAGACAATTATAACTAGTTAAGTATGTAAACAATTATAACTGACTAGCTAACCAAAGTGAAGTAGTTTTATATCAACATATTTATGATTTTGAACCCGAATTTTTTTTACCACCGACCCACTAACAATTTAGACAATCTAAATCCGTATCGCTTAATTATGAACAAGATCACTATTATATTCATAATACTCATACCTTCCTACCATCAAAATGTTAACTCATCAAAATTGCACAAGTGGCCCATGACATACAACTTTCAAAGTTTACTCACCACTCCAGTTGTTCCCGAATTAATAATGGTATATCCGTCCAACCAGCAATACCAGCTAATGACATGTCCTCATTCAAAATTTCATAACTTTTTATTTTTCTACTTTATTCTACTTAACTGTGCAGTCACATACATCTCTACTACATTAGTGAATCTTAAATGCCAAATTTATTTATTAATTTTTTTTTCAGCCATAATATCACACATAAACAACATAGCCCATTTAAATAAATAACCTCAGCATAATTAGACTAACAAATCGATACCCAAATAATTTAAAAGTTAAAACACATTGTTGCTTCCATTACTATCTAACTTTTATTTATCCCATAAATAATCCACTTCACACACCTCATATATCTTTGTTATTGGGGTTATAACACATTAGTTACTCAACACAAATTATCACACTACGCAGAAATCTCACCAACTCATTTACATTCCACACCGGTCAACACAAGCATAGCCACAAACACACTCGCGTCGTGATACAATTGCAATTATGTTCCGGACCATAATTGTAATCGTATCCTTTCGCACGCGCGTTCATCACCCCAACTTGTGTATCACAGATTACACCTCCTCCTTTGAGACTTCTCAAATCTACTCATTCACCCTACTCCCACACTTGTCTCTACCAGTCATTGTCACTAACTCAATGAAGTGACCACCACTTGCGTCATATACTCATATTTTAACAACTTCATTCATCAGTCATCACCTTAATTGCTACATAAAAATATCAAGTTTCGTGACTCGATCTTCCTACTTAATTACTTCTTTACTCTACCAAATTCACAAACACTTATCAATTTTTAACAAAATAAAATTTGCACGACATCTTAAAAGGAACCACCAAATAATAGCACAATGATTCAGCGAAGGAGTAAGTAAGAAATATCATAAATAAGGCTAATCCACAAAATCTTACCTATTAACAATTAAATACATAAAAGCCTTAATACTACTCTCACACTCAACCCAAACCCATCCTAAAAGCAAGCTCCTTAAGGTTGAGGTAGAATCACCTAAGCTCAAATGCGCAACAACACTACCAGTTTAAGTCCATGACCTACACCTATGGCCAATGGTTTACTTAAACTACTGCTCTGATACCAACTTGTAACACCCTGCTTTATAAAAATGTGGATTTCAAAAAAATTTCAACTTTAAACATAACACCGTTAACAAATTGCGGAAGCGATGATTAAAAATCCCATTTGATTCCTAACGGAATCAATAAAACATACTAAATGTCTCAAAAGGTGTTACCAACAAGTATCATCACAATAATCCAAATGAAACCCACAATCTAAACCAACAAAGTACAGCCAAACGGCTAAATAAATAGGTCTACTTAAATAAATGCACTATGGGTAACTAAAGCCAACATCCATTAGCTCCAGTAAAAGCTACCCATCTCACAAGCATGCTACCAAGTCGCCAATCATTGCCTAACCTGAGGGCACAACACATTTCCACAAAAACAAGCGTCAGCTTTTAAAGCTGAGTAAGATAACATGTCAGTTTAATGAAAAGGATTGCCAATTAAATCAGTTTATAAAACAACTCATGCATACATAAAGGCACAACAATAATATCAACACAATCTGCATAATAGGAGTATCAAATCCTATAATGTGCCTAGCAATCCTCCATAGTCATCAATATCCACATAACTGCATAAGCTACATAAATCACCAAAGGTTATGCCATAATAAACTACATAAAAGGTTGTGTGAGGCGGCCATATGACCAAATAGGGAACCTCACACCCGACTAGATGGGTTGACCTTACGGGGTCCATCATTGTCGTTATGGATAGGCATAACCAAATCCATGAGTATTTCGTTAACACCAGGTGGTCAACCACGACACCCGAAATACTCTAAACACCAGGTTGTATTCACAAGAGAACATGATCAGTGTCTCAAGTGACGCCATAGCACATTCCGCCTAAATAGACTTCATGTGGGTTAAGCTTAACTCTTACACCAATGCTCGAGACTTTCACCAAAAGATATATTAAAATATATCACACCAATATCTACATAATATTTTAGGGCCCTTAAACGTGCACGTGACATGGCAACTTAAATCATGTCTAGTGTACTATGTGTACAAGTCCACATAAATCATTTACCACACAATCAACAAACTACATATATCAACAATGCAACATTAAGCTCATTTCTACCCAAGCATGCTTTAACAACACCCAATAAACCTCCCACATATATCCCACACCCAACATATGCATGAGATAGTTGAAACAACATAAAAGGGGAGTTTAATTATTAAAACTAAGTTTTGTTGTGTCCCTCATGTGTCAAAAGTAAGTTATCTTACCTTATCCCGAACGAAAATACAATTTAACTTCTTGCTCCTGTAAATTCCGAACACCTAAATGATTATGTAAGTCAAAACGGTTATATTAATATCGACAACTCATTGTGCATAAGTAAGTATGGTCTAGCGTCCACCTGAAATCCTAAATGACTATCACGATTAACTAGTACCATGATGTCTAGATTTATAACATAAAACTAATATTGTAAATAGATAAAATTAGAAGACAACTTTTCAATTTGATCATGACATGAATTCTTATAAAATATTTATCCACCGTCCCATTAACTCAAAAACATATCCTTATGAAATGGTTAATTATATAATAAAATCAATAACCAATCATTTGTATTTCACTTTATAATCATAATCATAGTAGTATATACTTGAGATGGGAAGACATCGACAAATGCTAGTAACGCCAGAACTTTAACGCTTGCTTATAAGTATTGCTACTTTCAGATGATCGAGTATAGCCTTAATTACGTCTAAAACTGATTATGGTTATTAACGTACGCCACCACCAGAAGCCTGTAAACCCTCCTCACCGACCTTTACAGTTTAATTAATTCAACTTTTCTATACTAGACAAGTAATTCTTATTATAGTACAAATAATTACCTGTTCATGTCAGTATATCCTTGCAAGCATGTTAGTTATATAATGGCTCCTCCATCATCTTTCTCGCCCACAACTTATCTATATGTGTCCCTTGTTTCATCCCGAAAACATGTATGCGAGCAGTGGTTTTATGAGACGGGAAAGCACCATGATCGATCGTCATTCTCGCTCTACCCCTTTGTCCCTCAATATGTTATGACGATGTGGGTTCACATGTATATGAGTAATGAGTGCCTATGGACGAGAGACCAGATCACACATAGGAATAAACATCTCTCAATCATCGTCTAAATTGCATCTCCATATATAATCACCTCCATGTTGTATAGCCGCATAAAAGGCACTCCCAAAACCCTAACATGTTTTTGACATCTTTATGTAATTGACGGTGGGTAATGTGAACCCCGGCCTCAAACTCTCTATATCTAGTAATCATGTTTGACTTAAATTACATATTGCATCCCTTAACCTTCCCTCTATGACACATTTAGTTTTCGTTTTATTATCAATATATTGTGTTTACTATTTATCACTATAAGTAATTTAAATCTACTTAATATATGTATTAATTTAATCCTCCTTTTAGCATGAATGAGATACATATCTTATTTTGGTTTAGATTTATAAATATATAACTAGGATTTAAGTGACGCTAACTTTATACTCTAACCCCTCGACATGGTTAACGACGTAACAGTTTCATCTAAGGACCTTTCGTATTTAAACCGATACTAATGATAATACATACCCCATTCACAGCCATTAATGATATTTTAACTACACATATATAAATCACACTTAACGCATATGATGCACTATATTAACGACATTTTCTACATAAATGACACACACATTAATCGTCATGGTACATTAAATGGGGATACCAACACGGCCCCATCTATTTAATTTACACACATTAGTCTACTTAATTACTAAATCTTGGCTCTTTTATAAAACACAATAATTATTCTCACAATAATTATCTCCATAAACTATAAGACTATTTAACGGAAAATCAACTTTGACTAACGGTCAAGGGCAACATAGACGATAAAAATTTAGGATGTTACACATATCATCACATTAGGTGTGACATAAGTCACGCATATCATATAAGGTGTAAGTTTGTGTGTAGGCGGTCATAAGACCTAACGGGAACCTCACACCCGACTAGATGGATGAGCCATACGGCGGTCCATCAAGTGTCGTTAAGGAATGGCAAGCCACTCCATGAGTAGTCCGTATGTTCAAGACATTGGTGGGTAATCACTCCACCCGGAGATACTCTAACCACGTAATTACGTTGCAAGGAGCCACCCAAGCAACAACATATACACACCCACCCGGCTAAGGTGAATACGGGTTAAGCTTAACACTTCATCATATATACGAGTTCGATTTCATCACATATAGTTTAGGTGACAAAGTTACCTAAACATAACATATAATCATCTTTTACGTTTGGGCCCTTAAACGTGCACGTGACATGGCAACCTATAAAGTTTAGTGAACTAGATGACCAAGCCACACATACATGCACATCATAATCAACATATACTTGCATCACATTTCATTACATTGCATATCATTTCATAACATAACCTTGCATTGCATAATAAAGGGAAATGCATTTCAGGTCTCATAAGTCAAATACATATCCCATATAACCTCCCATATAACCCGAATACCCTTAAGTATACAAGATAAGATAGAGAAGTTATATTCTGAAAACCATGCTTTTGTTGAATCCCTCAGCGTGTCAAAGTAGTGTATCTTACCTCGAAGTAGCACGCAAATAAGGATAGCTAAGTTACCGAACAAAGCAACAACTCTCGTCTACCTATAATTAGTAAACGACCATTAATACACTAGTCATTTAGACCATAAACTGGAATTACACATCTAAGGACACACTCTAGATTTCAGGAGTAAGCTATGTGTCAAAACGAGGTTACGGTTCAAAACTATAATATTTGCTGAAAACAGGTGAGTTGCGCCGCAGCTCGAGCAATTCGTTGCGCCGCAATGAAGATAGTTGCGCCGCAACTTAATCTTTCTGTAATTCCATTGCGCCGCAACGTGGTGTTGCGCCGCAACGGCCAGCGACCTGCACTTTTGAGATTCGATTATGCCTTATATTCGAACCCAACCCTCTCCAGGTCGAAAACTCAGTTCCAAAACATCAAAACCCTTCATATTAAGGCCTTAACAAAGCATTTCAACCTTTAGGAAAATCATACATGCCTTATTTCATCAAAACCATCACTAATTATACATTAATTGATTCCCTAATGCCCAATTATAATTCCTAATGACTCTTATAATCAAAAGGATCAGAATCAATAAAATTATACCTTCTATACCTGCAACTCACAATAGGAACGAGAAAGGCTAGATTAAACACTTCCGAAACGCACTTTTGATAGCCTTTTTGCTCAAGAATTGATTAGGGATAAAAGGGGGTGGTTAGGGCTTGAGAGGAAGTTAACAAATCTGCTAATGACACTCAAATGACTCCTCATGTGACCTAAACCCGTTTTTGAGTTTCACCATATGTAAAATTTGGTCCCTAGGCTTCCATATAGCTCATTACTAGTCAAAAACTCCTCTAAGGACCATATACTACCTAAATACTTCGTTAATCACTCCTGATAGACATATAATTACTTCATAAACATATTTTCATATCATGCATTAAGACTTTCAAGTCTCACATATATAACACATAAATCACATATAAGCATTAAATCTAGCAATAGACTTAACGGACACATATTATTGACTTAACGACTCTAGTCAAACGTTAATAAAAGTTTGGGATGTTACAAATACCTCCCCCTTAAGAGGATTCCGTCCCCGGAATCTCATCAGCAAGAAACAACTCGGGATACTTCTCTTTCATTACCGCTTCGGTTTCCCATGTAAGGCTTTCACCATGATTATGTCTCCATTTGACCAAGACTAGATCAATCATCTTTCGGCGTAACTTCTTTTGTTTCCTTCCAAGAATAGCTATCGGTTCCTCTACCATTCTTTTCGTCGGATCCACACTCACATCTTCAATAGGTATGACACTAGATTCCTCCGCCAAGCACTTCCTCAAATATGAGACATGAAATGTGTTATGGATTCCATCCAATTCCGGAGGCAATTCTGGTTGATAAGCCACATCCTTAATACGTTTTAACACTTTAAACGGCCCAATGAATCTTGGACTCAACTTTCCTTTCTTACCAAACCGAATCACTCCTTTCCATGGAGAAACTTTCAGCATCACAAAGTCACCAACTTCAAACACAACCAGTCTCCTTTTCCTATCGGCATAGGTTTTCTGTCTTTCTCTAGCTACACGAAGTGCTTCCTTTGCAATATTCACTTTCTCGGTTGTGATTTCTACAATTTCAGGACCTGTAATTTGCTTTTCACCGGGCTCCATCCAATAACTTGGAGTCCTACACTTTCTACCATAAAGCATTTCAAAAGGTGGCATTCCAATACTTGAATGGTAGCTGTTGTTATACAAAAACTCTATCAACTTCAAGTGATCATCCCAAGCTCCACCATACTCTAAGACACAAGTCCTTAACATGTCTTCCAATGTTTTAATGGTTCTTTCACTTTGACCATCGGTTTGAGGATGATAAGCCGTGCTCAAATTCACTCTAGTACCTAACTCTCGTTGGAGACCTTTCCAAAAGCTAGATACAAATCTCATGTCTCGATCCGAAACTATAGACAATGGAACCCCATGTTTCGAGACAACTTCATCTATATACATCTTAGCCATCTTAGTCAAAGGTACATCTTGACGAGTTGCTAAGAAATGAGCACTCTTAGTCAACCTATCAACAATTACCCATACCATGTCATTTCCTTTCGGTGTTCTAGGTAACTTAGTAACAAAATCCATAGTGATGTGATCCCATTTCCATTCTGGAATATCTAACTGTTGCAACATTCCATATGGCTTTCGATGGTCCATTTTCACACGAGCACAAGTCAAGCATCTTTCAACAAAATGTGCTACTTCACCTTTGATATCCGGCCACCAATAAATAGGCTTTAAATCTGCATACATTTTAGTGACACCAGGATGAACCGAATATCTACTTCTATGGGTTTCTTCAAGGATCAATTCACGATTACCACCAAGCAATGGTACCCATATTCGACCCTTGTAAGTCTTAAACCCATGATTATTTGTCTCCATCACAAGACGTTTCTTCTTCCCAATGCTCTCCTTATCAATGTTATCTTTCATTAAAGCCCTCACTTGAGCTTCTTTAATACGATCGAGTAGTCCAGACTTAGCTTGCACAACCATGCTCATCAACCGACAAGAAAATTCTGCACTTTTCTACTTAAGGCGTCCGCCACCACATTGGCTTTACCTGGATGGTACTTAATTTCACAATCATAATCCTTTAATAATTCCATCCACCTTCTCTGCCTCACATTCATTTCCTTTTGATTGAACACATACTGTAAGCTTTTATGGTCGGTGTACAAGGTACACTTATTGCCATAAAGGTAGTGTCTCCACAACTTTAATGCAAATACAACAGCAGCCAACTCTAGATCATGTGTCGATAATTCTTTTCATGAGGTTTCAGTTGTCGTGAAGCATAGGCAATCACTTTGTCCCTCTGCATAAGGACACAACCCAAACCTGTAATAGAAGCATCACTATACACTACTAAATCATCCGTACCTTCGGGTAATGCAAGAATAGGAGCTTCACATAACTTGGTCTTTAACGTTTGAAAAGCTTTCTCTTGTGCTCCAGCCCACACATATTTCACTCCTTTCTTGGTCAGTTCGGTCATTGGTTTGGCTATTCGAGAGAAATCTTGTATAAATCTTCTATAGTAGCCAGCTAGACCAAGAAAACTCTTAATCTCTGTAGGAGTCTTTGGCTGTTCCCACTTAGATACAGCTTCAATCTTGGCGGGATCGACTTTAATACCCTCCGAAGAGATGACATGCCCGAGAAACTGAACTTCTCGAAGCCAAAACTCACATTTCGAAAACTTGGCATATAATTTCTTTTCCCTAAGAACTTCAAGGATAGCTCTTAGGTGTTCACGGTGCTCAGCTTCAGACTTGGAGTAAATCAAGATATCATCAATGAATACAATAACAAAATGATCTAAGAATGGGTGACATACCCGATTCATTAAATCCATGTAAGCGGTAGGAGCATTTGTCAACCCAAATGGCATGACAAGAAACTCATAGTGCCCATATCGAGTGCGAAAAGCTGTTTTGGCTACATCTTCCTTTTTGACCTTTAATTGATGATAGCCAGAACGTAAGTCAATCTTGGAGAAGAATGAAGCACCATGAAGTTGATCAAAAAGATCATCTATTCGGGGAAGAGGATACTTGTTCTTGACCGTTCGCTTGTTCAGCTCACGGTAGTCTATGCACATGCGCATGGAACCATCTTTCTTTTTGACAAAGAGGACCGGAGCTCCCCAAGGCGAGGAACTTGGTTGAATGAAACCTTTGTCAAGTAGTTCCTGAAGTTGAGACATAAGTTCTTTCATTTCGGTAGGAGCCAAACGATACGGTGCTTTAGCAACAGGAGTAGCACCGGGTACAAGATCAATTTGGAAAGTGACCTCACGGTCAGGAGGAATACCGGGAAGGTCATCCGGGAAAACATCAGGAAATTCAGAAACTATATCAACATTAGAAATGGGAGCTTTCTCCTTTCGTGCATCGATAACATAGGCAAGAAAATGACTCTTATTATGCCGAATACAATTTAGAGCCTTCATCAAACTAATGATTTTTATGCCCCTCTTTTCTTATCTCCATGGACCGAAATAGTTTTACCATCAGGAGTCGAAATCCTTACAATCTTTTGAGAGCATACTATGGTGGCATCATTTTGAGCTAACCAATCCATTCCTATGACTATATCAAAACCAGCTAAAGTAGTAGGCAACAACTGGACTGGAAAAGAACGACTCTCAATCTCTATAGCACAATCATCATATCCTTCACGTATTTCACTAATAGTACCATCAGCTATTTCAACCTCTTTGGAACAATCAAGGGGGGTAGTGACTCTTTCAAGTTTAGGGGCAAACACAGTAGACACAAAAGACCTATTTGCACCCGAATCAAAAAGTACAGAAGCAGGTTTAGAATTAACAAGAAAGATACCGCTTACCACCTCGTCGTTGTCTTTAGCAGCTTCTGCAGTCATCTGAAGTGCACGAACCTTGGGCTTTGGTGCAACCGCTTTCTTCCCATCATCCTTCATCTGAGGGCAATTAGCAATCATATGACCCGTTTCCTTACACTTGTAGCAACGAGTCTTGTCTTTGCACACTTCAGCAGAATGCCCCGGATGGCCACACTTATCACACCTCTTGGTCTTATCAGAACAAGGACCACTATGATGAGACTTGCAAGACGAACACCATGAACTACTCTTCTTATCCTTGTCTCTATTTGAAGAAGAGTTACCTTTAAACTTCTTATTTGAGCTCGAAAGATCCATTGAATCTCCTTTTGAAACCGGCTTTCTTGTCATCATCTTTAGCCACCACTTTCTCAGTCTTAAAATCATCATCCAATCTCTTGGACTCCTTGATAGTAGCAGATAAAGTAGTATGCTGTCTACATAGACCCCGATAGCTAGCAGGGAGTCCATCACAATACGCTTCCACCTGATCAACATCTCTCCTAACCAAATGTCCAACAAATTTCAGCTTTTCCATAAATGAGTGTGCATACTCAGTTATGGCACCCGGCTTAGCTGTCAATGCTCTAAATTCCTTCTCGATCAATCTTAGCTCACGGGTTCCCACATACTCTTCTAGGAACTTCTCCCTGAATGTACCCCAAGGCATAGCAGCAAGCACCTCGGGAGTCAAGGAGATTGTTGCAGCCCTCCACCAATTCCTAGCGTTCTTCTTCAACATTCGGGTTGCACACAACACCTTCATATCGTCCGGGCAATAACAAGAAGCAAACACAACCTCAATATCATCCAACCATTCCATAGCACCAACAACATCTTGAGTACCATCGAATGCCTTAGCTCCACACTTTTGAAACGTGTGGCAATGTGTGAACTAATGCAGGATAGGCACATTTAGGATGATTATCCTAATTGAGATGAAGTTGAAATGCAGTATATGTGTGAACGTGTGATGTGTGTTGTGCCTAATAAAACTTGTCTAATAATGAAGATTGTTTTAATTGGACAAAATGCTTTTAAATTAAGTGTTATCTTACTTAGCTATTCTTATAGCTAACACTTGTTTCTTAATGTGGTTGTTCCCTCAGGTTTAGCTTGATGGAATCTAGATGCAGGACGTGTGAGCTTGGGTAGACGCAATGCAGGAGCCTTAGCTACCCTTAGACGATGCTTACCTTAGACATTCGTTACAATTCGTATTTAATGTCGAATTTATGTAGTGATGTGTGAACGGTTGTTTTATGTTGGGCAACCGTTGGGTTTTCATTTGAACTATTGTTTGATATGGCAAGTAACACCAAATAAATGCAGCAACCGAAATGTTTTATCGGTTTTGACTTTTACAGTCTTTACTTCCGCAATTAACACCGTTAGGTGAAAAGTTTTTGAAAACCCATATTTTTAAACGACGGGTGTTACACTCCAGGTCGGATTAAGGGTTTGGGATCGGATAGAAAATCGTTTAGAGCAAGTTTGAAATTAGGTTTTCTGATTAGAGCCCGATGTGCGGTGCACACACTTTGTGCGGCGCACAAAGTTGTCTTTTGTGGCAAATTCACGATTTAGGGGGCTCTTGTGCAGCGCACAGATTTGGTGAAGTGCACAAGTGAGGTCAGTAGGTTTGGGATTTTGGTTTGTGCGACGCACAAAGTCTATGCGGTGCACAAACGACCAGAATTCCATTTTAGTCTCGTTTATACCATCTATTGATCTTATACTTGTTCTAGGTTGTCGGGAGCACTTAGCAAGCACTGTAAGACATACGTAACTCATTATTAAGCAATACCGAGGTAAGATACACTACTTTGACACGCTGAGGGTTCAACGAAAACATGGTTTTCATATAATAACTTCCCAAATGATATCTTGTTTGCTTATGGGTATTCGGGGTTACACGGGAGATGATATGGACTATATAAATGACTATTGAGGCCTGAAATGTTGTCCCAATGATATGAGATGTAATGATATGTTATGAAATGTTATGCAATGTATTGAGATGTATTGAAATGTGATTATATGTAGATGATAAATGAAATGTGCATGATTGTATGGCTTGTTCATCTAGTTCACTAGACTTATTAAGTTGCCATGACACGTGCACGTTTAAGGGCCCAAACGTTAAGATGAATATGTGATAATTGTTTAGGTAATGTAAACACCTAAACTATATGAGATGTGAAATCGAGCTCGTAACTTAGATGAAAGTGTTAAGCTTAACTCGTACTTGCCCTTGCCCGATGGGTGCGTAGATGTGGTTGCTCGGGTGGCTCCTTGCAACATGGTCTTAGATGTGAAGAGTAATACGGGAGGTCTGACCAACCCCATTGTCTTGAACATTTGGATTACTCCGGGATTGGCTTGCCATTCCTTAACGACATTGATGTACAGCCGTAAGGTTTGTCCATCTAGTCGGGTGTGACTTATGTCACAACTACAAAGATGTTTAGATGTTAAATGTGAAGATGCAAAAGATAATTAGGCACATTTAGGATGACCCATCCTATATGAAAGATGTTTAATGCTAGATGTAATGATTTGTAATGATATGTGCCTTAAAGATGAAATGTGACTTTTCTATAATGCTAAAATGGACAAATGTTTTATTAATGAAGTGTTATCTTACTTAGCTAATTCGTTAGCTAACACTTGTTTCTTGAAATGTGTTGCTCCCTCAGGTTTAGCAAGCTTGTGAATGTTGATGAATAAAGTGCGAGGCATGGGTAGATTGCAATGACGATGACTATAGTTTACCCATAGTGGCTGCTCGTTTTAGACATTCACTTTATGTTTGGATATTAATGACTTGTATTTACATTGTTGTCGGTTGTTTAATGTTGGGCAACCGATGGGTTTCCATTTGAACTTATTTTGATGACATTGATAGTAACACCAAATAATAAATGAACCAATCATATGGTTTGGACTTTTAAAGTTTACTTTCGCTTTCTTTGACGCCGTTAGGCGAAAATTTTTGGAAATCCATATTTTTAAATGACAGGTGTTACAATTTATCCATGACTCAAGACATTGAAGCACGTGTTGCTGCTCATATATTTAATAAGATTAGTTTTGCTATAGCTAGAGGAGTGGGGGCCCAGATAGTATCTCGGGTTCCCACTAATTTCTTGTAAATCCTATTTATTTCTAATAAAAGTGCTGATTTTATAATAAAAAAATAAAAAAATAAAATAATAATAATAATAATAATAATAGCATTTTGGTCCAACGGTTGGGATTTTTTTATTTAGGATTTCATCTTGGAAGGCAAGGGTTCAATTCTATGGGGTCATTGTAATGTTATACGCATCTTGAAGAGCAAATTCTTTAAGGCATTACTAGGAAGGTATATCAATTCAGAGGTTGTTACCAATACTCTGACGTTCAAAAAAGATGTTGGATTGGAAACCAGGGATCGAATCTCAATACCTCATGGTTTCAGGCATTTATCTCTTCAGACGTGTGCGAGCCGTGTTATCGCACCCTTGGTCTCCAGGGTGCCTTCGTGGTTCCAACCTCTAGCATACTGCCGCTTGGATGTCAATGCTAGGGTTCGAACCACTAACAACTAACACGTCGTTCTAAAAATAAAATAAAAAAATATAATAATAATAATACATTAATAGGTATCACTATTATTATTAAGTTGTACAATGTTATCTAGCAATAAAGTGTAATCTTATTTACCTTTAAAGTCCAAGAAATAAAAAAATTCGAGTATTTTTTAGGAGGTTGTAGAATATGTTTTATGAAGTTTAGCAAATTGAGATCAACCATGGTTCTATACACGGTTAGGTTAAAATCTAGTATCATAGATATATTATTGAACGAATTGCATTTTTGGTCCCAGTGTTATCACATCAATTGCAACTTTGATACAAACATATGAAAAGTGGCGAAACGTATCCATGTGATATCACACCTGTTGCAATTTTGGTCCAACAATAACGTGTCGTTTGAATTCAGTCGTTAATGGCCCCATGTGCGTCTCACGTGCGGGGTAGTTCAGTCATTAAAGCCCTCCCACCCATATATATACTAAAATTCACCCCCAAATTCACTTCAATGGTTTTTTTCCTTAGCAAATGAAATTCCTAATATTTTCAATCCACAAATAATCCAAATATGCACACCTTCTAACCGTAAAAAATGCAATCACAAATTTAAAAATGGTGGTGACAACATGGTATCTTCGAGGCAATGATGGTAAACATGACTTCATTGACACAGTTTATGGTGAGTTTTTTGTTGAATATTAATTTTTTTAAAATTTTTAATTTTTATTTTTTAAGTTATTTTTCTGGATATGTAGTTGATAATAACGTATTTGAAGTATAATTTTTATTTATTATGTTTTTAATTATTTTTGTAATACATATTTGCTGAACAAAAACCTAGGTTCTTTACTTTGGGGATTCATCACGGTTTTTTTTTTCCGCAGTTGCCAAACAGAAGCTATGTTGGAGGGAAAGTTAGTTATTTTGACTATGTAGATAGGGACCAGTTTTTGGTAATAGAGTTAAATGTCATGCTTCAAGAGTTAGGATACAACGCTAATATTCCAATGTTGTATCACTTGAAAGCACTAGATAGGGACTTGGATTATGGCCTATATGCTCTAAGTAGTGATGAAGATGTTAGATCTTTAGTGAAGTATGTTGACAGCTTTAAGTTATTAGAAGTGTATGTTGAAAAAGGGAAAAAGGTTAGGAGTCAAACAAAATTAAAGACATACAGTCCTCAAAAATAAATGTTTAGGGTACAAACACCATGTAAAAAGACTTTGTTCACTGATGAAGCATATATACCAATCCATGTGGAAAGAGAAAATTGGGATGGTAGTGGGCAAGTTAATGAATTGGGTACTAATGTGGAAAGCATGAATGATGAATCTTTTAATGAGGCATTTTTCAATGATAGCATACCAATCCAAACAGAATGTGGGCAGGATAGTGGTACTGGTGTGGATGTTGCTGAGTTTGAAGAACATGGGCAGGGTAGTGGTGATAGTGGGGAAGACAGTGACTTTGTGGACAATGAACACATTATAAATGAGGTGGAGGTGGAGGTGGATATGACACATTTCAGAGAGAATGTAGATGCTGATGTAGAATGGGTTGCATGTGGGGATAAGCCAAATGAAAGCATGGTCAATGATGTGGAGGTTGCGAGGGTCAACTATGATAATATTGATAGTGAACCAGAGTCAGGGGATGATGCTAGAACACAAGCTTTGAAGTCAGGGGATAATATTGAAAGTGATGTTGGCCCATTAACACCCAATGCAGCTGCCATGTTTGATTTGATAAAGAAGGAGGCCGAAAGATACAAGATCATCTATAATTGTGGTACAAAGTTTCAGGTTGCTAGTCCATGGCAAGATCAACATGTAGTGGATATGAATGAGAGGACATGTACATGTAGAAAATGGGAGTTATGTGGCATGCCATGTAAACATGTTGTGGCTACATTCAATGACATGGGAAATAATGGCATGCAATGTGGCATTCCTGAGTCTTATGTATATCTTGTTTACTATCTTGCTACTTGGAGAACTATGTACAGTTTTACAATTGGACCTACAAAGGGAAGGGCACACTGGCCAAAGTTTGATAGTCCCATCACAATTCTTCCACCAAAGCAGAAGGTTTTAATAGGGAGGCCTAAGAAGAAGAGAAGAAGAAGTCAAGTTGAGATACAGTTGGTGAAGGAAGGAAAGCTTACCAGGGCTGCTGCTTACACTAAATGTGGGAATTGCAAGCAAGATGGACACAACAAGAGAACATGTACAAGGGGACCAAGTCAACAACGTACAAGGGATGACATTTCAAGTTCAAAGGCTGGTGGTGGTTCAACTTCAAAAGCTGCTGGTTCAACTGTTGGAAGAAAGAAGACTGCAGTCAAAAAGGTTGCAACTAAGAAAACTACCAACTGATTTAATAGTTTCATGCTTTTGTTTGAACTTATTTGGTGTGTACTAAAGACTAAGTATTTGATCTTGTTTGTTATTTCCTATTTTCTGTTTAGACTAATGTTTGTGTGTACTAAACACTGCTTAAAGTGAATGTATGAGTGCCACTGAATGTGGCACAATTTTGGTAATTTTCACTTGTTTTTTGACTCTCATTGTCAATTTGGTATGTTTGACTATAAATAGTCAACAATTAGTTTGATAGATTTTTTGAATTAAAGATGGAACAAAACTACCAATCTACAAACAAATGTATATAATAGAACAAAACCACCAAATTTCATATCTTGGAAATTGAATATGTACATCCATTACATTTTTTGCTTCAAAAAAAAAAAACCTAATTTCATCTAAAATACAAATAAACAACAAATAATATCCAACTTATTACTAAAAACTTCTTGTATCTTCTTGCTTGAATTTCAAGCTCTGGAAGACTCCTCAAACCTATTCATTAATCTCAACAGCCCCGGATGATTTCCACTGACACATAGGTGGATCATGCCAACTAATAAATCCATGTCTTGAATAGCAATAGAATCGCCTTCCTGGGTTATTCTCAGTCCATGAGGTGCGAATCATAGAAGGATGGCCGCATCTACAAAGAACCATCGATTAAAATGCAAGTTATTATTCGTTTTATTGTAATTTGGGGGGTATTAGAAAATTAGGGTAAATAAGAAACTCGATTGGAGTGAATTTGGGGGTGAATTCTGGTATATATAAGGGTGGGAGGGTGTAAATGACTCAACTACCCCGCACGTGAGACGCACATGGGGGCATTAACGGATAATTTCAAACGACACGTTACTGTTGGACCAAAATTGCAACAGGTGTGATATCACAGGAATACGTTTCGTCACTTTTCACATGTTTGTATCAAAGTTGCAATTCGTGTGATACCACAGGGACCAAAATTGCAATTCGTTCTATATTACTACAAGATATATATAAGATAAAACCTTTATAGGGTAATTTTGTAATTCAATATATAATAAGCTCAAATTTTTATAAGCTATTTTTAGCTATTCTTTTAGGAGCTTATTTTTTTAAAAAGAAAATTCTAAATATATTGTTATCCAAACAAAGATGGAAGATTGAATTTTCATAGAAAAATAAGCTCAGGCCAAAATAAGCTACTATAGAAAAATCTACGCTACATACCCAATTCTGTAAAAAGACTCTGCAAATAGCCCCAAGTGGACTTTAAGTAATCACAATGCTGATTTAAAGAAAAGCGAATAAGCGGATTCCAAATGCCAATGGTTACAGCTTGCAAGTCTGAAATCCTTGCTTTTCAACAACAATAAAACTAGAATTGGCTGCTAAAAACCAATGATCAAAGTATAGGATCCAGTTAAAAACCCCCCAAAATCCAAGTACTAAGCACATGTACTCCTAATAATTTACTTGACTTGTCTAGACAATTATCCCTAGAGGTTTATTAAGAGAATTGACCTTCTAGACATTTAAGGCATAGTGATAATTGCCCTCTAGTTCAATGAAGTATTGTAGGTGACTAGCTATCTTAGAAATGCCATAAATAATAACTATAATAATAATAATAATAATAATAATAATAATAATAATAATAATACATATAATAATAATAATAATAATAATAATAATAATAATAATAATAATAATAATAATAATAATAATATATATAATAATAATAATAATAATAATAATAATAATAATAATAATAATAATAATAATAATAATAATAATAATAATAATAATAATAATAATAATAATAATAATAATAATAATAATAATAATAATAATAATAATAATAATAATAATAATAATAATAATAATAATAATAATAATAATAATAATAATAATAATAATAATAATAATAATAATAATAATAATAATAATAATAATAATAATAATAATAATAATAATAATAATAATAATAATAATAATAATAATAATAATAATAATAATAATAATAATAATAATAATAATAATAATAATAATAATAACTAGTATAATTCCGGGAGTAATAATAATAATAATAATAATAATAATAATAATAATAATAATAATAATAATAATAATAATAATAATAATATAATAATAATAATAATAATAATAATAATAATAATAATAATAATAATAATAATAATAATAAAGGAAGAAGAAGAAGAAGGGGTTGGGGAGAAACAAACCCTGGTTATAAAAAATAGCAATTTACCCCTTGGCCCCCCCCCCCCCCCCCCCCCCCCCCCCCCCCCCCCCCCCCCCCCCCCCCCACCCTCACACACACTCATTCACACACTTTTCTCTCCTCCAAAAATTCTGCATCCTTTACTCCTCCTTGTTCATCATTTTCGGTTCAAACATCACCCAAAAGGAAGGTTAAATCTTAAGTAAATCAACTATAATAATAAAGGGTTGAAGCTAGATACACAAACAACACCACACACACACCACACCCACACACACACACACACACACACACACACACACACACACACACACACACACACACACACACACACACACACACACACACACACACACACACACACACACACACACACACACACACACACACACACACACACACACACACACACACACACACACACACACACACACACACACACACACACACACACACACACACACACACACACACACACACACACACACACACACACACACACACACACACACACACACACACACACACACACACACACACACACACACACACACACACACACACACACACACACACACACACACACACACACACACACACACACACACACACACACACACACACACACACACACACACACACACACACACACACACACACACACACACACACACACACACACACACACACACACACACACACACACACACACACACACACACACACACACACACACACACACACACACACACACACACACACACACACACACACACACACACACACACACACACACACACACACACACACACACACACACACACACACACACACACACACACACACACACACACACACACACACACACACACACACACACACACACACACACACACACTCATTCACACACTTTTCTCTCCTCCAAAAATTCTGCATCCTTTACTCCTCCTTGTTCATCATTTTCGGTTCAAACATCACCCAAAAGGAAGGTTAAATCTTAAGTAAATCAACTATAATAATAATAAAGGGGGGGGGGGGGGGGAGAAACCCTACATTTACCCCTTGGCCCCCCCCCCCCCCCCCCCCCCCCCCCCCCCCCCCCCCCCCCCCCCCCCTCACACACACTCATTCACACACTTTTCTCTCCTCCAAAAATTCTGCATCCTTTACTCCTCCTTGTTCATCATTTTCGGTTCAAACATCACCCAAAAGGAAGGTTAAATCTTAAGTAAATCAACTATAATAATAAAGGGTTGAAGCTAGATCATTCAAGGGCATGTTGAGGCATGTCAAGGAGCTCACTTGGGGTCATCCATGGCCGATTTTTCTGCCATTTTTCTGCCCTCAAAACAGCCCCCAAATCTCAAAACAAAAGGTTGACAACAACATCTCTTTGTTTAATCTATCTTGTTTTTGTATATATTAAAAGATCTTTATCAAAAATCATGTTTTCTTTGATTTTCTTCTTGATTTAAACTCAATGAGGGCAAGGTTGATAGATCCTTATCTCACATGTTCATACATGTAAAGATCTAGAGAAAGGATTCAATGATTCAACAAGAACAAGACCCAAGAGTTAGTAGTTGTAAGATTTGTTGCTAAATGGGTTTAAGGCTTTGATTAAAAATGATTTTTTATGAATATTATGAGTTTATATTCTGTGATTTTTCATCGAAATGTTATTTTCAAAAGTTAGATTTAAGTTTATAGCTTAATCTTGCTTAAAAGTGTTAGATCTTAACATGCATGCTAAGATTTGCACTAGTTTTGATTGATTTTGAGTTAAGATTTGAGATGGATCTTTGGATGATGATTAATGATTTGAAATTGATAATAATAATCAGTAAATTGATGATAAGATAATACAAATAGGAGTGATAATCTTGTAAGAGATAAATTAAGGTGTTAATCAAGCAAAAAGGCCATTGGGTGGTTGTTTTAATCAATATACATTCTGACAGAAACCATTTTCTGTCTTGGGACGGATAAACTGGGCTTGTGAGGGCAGATTCAAGAAAAACTTTCAAAATAAAAGTTGTAAATAAACGAGTTAAGTTTAACTCCAACTGGAATCACTTAAAAATACTGAACCAAACAAAAGATATGATTTTTCTACCAAAAGTGGTCAAAACTGGATTTTTGTCTTAATGTTGAGTCAACTTTGACGATTTTTAATTTCTTAACTAATAGGTTTCAGAAGTTTAAACTTGGTGTGAACTGAGTTCAAAGTGTCCCTAACTTAAAATAAAATTGGGAGATTTTTCTATTAAATAGAATAAATCATTTATAAAATAATAAATAAATAAATAAATAAATAAATAAATAAATAAATAAATAAATAAATAAATAAATAAATAAATAAATAAATAAATAAATAAATAAATAAATAAATAAATAAATAAATAAATAAATAAATAAATAAATAAATAAATAAATAAATAAATAAATAAATAAATAAATAAATAAATAAATAAATAAATAAATAAATAAATAAATAAATAAATAAATAAATAAATAAATAAATAAATAAATAAATAAATAAATAAATAAATAAATAAATAAATAAATAAATAAATAAATAAATAAATAAATAAATAAATAAATAAATAAATAAATAAATAAATAAATAAATAAATAAATAAATAAATAAATAAATAAATAAATAAATAAATAAATAAATAAATAAATAAATAAATAAATAAATAAATAAATAAATAAATAAATAAATAAATAAATAAATAAATAAATAAATAAATAAATAAATAAATAAATAAATAAATAAATAAATAAATAAATAAATAAATAAATAAATAAATAAATAAATAAATAAATAAATAAATAAATAAATAAATAAATAAATAAATAAATAAATAAATAAATAAATAAATAAATAAATAAATAAATAAATAAATAAATAAATAAATAAATAAATAAATAAATAAATAAATAAATAAATAAATAAATAAATAAATAAATAAATAAATAAATAAATAAATAAATAAATAAATAAATAAATAAATAAATAAATAAATAAATAAATAAATAAATAAATAAATAAATAAATAAATAAATAAATAAATAAATAAATAAATAAATAAATAAATAAATAAATAAATAAATAAATAAATAAATAAATAAATAAATAAATAAATAAATAAATAAATAAATAAATAAATAAATAAATAAATAAATAAATAAATAAATAAATAAATAAATAAATAAATAAATAAATAAATAAATAAATAAATAAATAAATAAATAAATAAATAAATAAATAAATAAATAAATAAATAAATAAATAAATAAATAAATAAATAAATAAATAAATAAATAAATAAATAAATAAATAAATAAATAAATAAATAAATAAATAAATAAATAAATAAATAAATAAATAAATAAATAAATAAATAAATAAATAAATAAATAAATAAATAAATAAATAAATAAATAAATAAATAAATAAATAAATAAATAAATAAATAAATAAATAAATAAATAAATAAATAAATAAATAAATAAATAAATAAATAAATAAATAAATAAATAAATAAATAAATAAATAAATAAATAAATAAATAAATAAATAAATAAATAAATAAATAAATAAATAAATAAATAAATAAATAAATAAATAAATAAATAAATAAATAAATAAATAAATAAATAAATAAATAAATAAATAAATAAATAAATAAATAAATAAATAAATAAATAAATAAATAAATAAATAAATAAATAAATAAATAAATAAATAAATAAATAAATAAATAAATAAATAAATAAATAAATAAATAAATAAATAAATAAATAAATAAATAAATAAATAAATAAATAAATAAATAAATAAATAAATAAATAAATAAATAAATAAATAAATAAATAAATAAATAAATAAATAAATAAATAAATAAATAAATAAATAAATAAATAAATAAATAAATAAATAAATAAATAAATAAATAAATAAATAAATAAATAAATAAATAAATAAATAAATAAATAAATAAATAAATAAATAAATAAATAAATAAATAAATAAATAAATAAATAAATAAATAAATAAATAAATAAATAAATAAATAAATAAATAAATAAATAAATAAATAAATAAATAAATAAATAAATAAATAAATAAATAAATAAATAAATAAATAAATAAATAAATAAATAAATAAATAAATAAATAAATAAATAAATAAATAAATAAATAAATAAATAAATAAATAAATAAATAAATAAATAAATAAATAAATAAATAAATAAATAAATAATAAGAGTTTCTAATATATTAAATTTAAATGATAATTAAAAAAGGTAAATAAATAAATAAATAAATTATATAAATCATGAAATTGGTTAAATAATCACAACCAATGATGAAAGTGACTAAAACCTACTGGAGTAAAATCATTTTAAGTCAAAGAACAAAGGTCATATAATTTAGAAATAATTAAGTAAGTGAAAATCACTAATTAATAACTATTTTTAAATTAATAGAAAAACTACATAAATAAATATATATATCACAATATTCTAAGTTAAAAAGCATAATAATCAGAATATAACCCAAATATAATTAATAGAAATATTACATAAATAAATATATATATCACAATATTCTAAGTTAAAAAGCATAATAATCAGAATATAACCCAAATATAATTAATTAAATAATATTAAATTAAATAAATAGTTATAAATCAGAAAGTATTCATAAATATTAATATTATGAAGTTACTAATGTCAAATATTATAATTAAGCAAAGCACACAATGGGAACCATGATAATCAAAGGCAAGTTACCGAAGTTCTAACAACTTATAACTACATGTATAATGAAAGTGACCCTTTTACACCAACACTCTCTACAACCAAAAAGATGCAAATATTATCCCAAAATTTATGACAACATAATGAAAGTGACATTTCTTAGTGATGGCTTAAGATAGGAACTTACGTATATTAGTCCTATCGTAGGGATAGTCTTGGCTTGGAATGTGATTGAGGAATATGACGAATATATGATCAAGGAAGCGATAGATGGGAAGTACCCATTTTGGATAAGTGAATATAATATGCGGCATATCAAGGTGAGTCATAGCCCCCTTTCAAACTCTTTTATATGTTTTACTTGCGGGGTGAAAAGCATGATTAATTAAAATGACTTTATCTTATGAAATGATTCTTTGAAATAATGATAATGATATGGGAATTATATTGTATGTTCAACGTGTTATATGTTATATGATGAGCTTGAGTACTGTCAAACGGTGGTCCCCTGTACACTACTATTAACTCATTTGAGGCCTGTAGTTAGAGGGTTGCGCAACTAGGATTTGTCCCCTCATCCACTATTATAGGTAACGGTGGGATGTTTGGTCTGCCTTTGTGGCCACCTTCATTGCCAGTCTGGCCTCGCGGTGCTCTAACTACTACATATTTATGGTCGTCTCCATGGCACGACCCTTGGTTATCTTTATGCACGTGATTGACAGCATGTGCTTATCATTATCTTATCATTTGGGACAATATACTTGATTATTGGGACATAACCGGTCTTAGTAGTGGCTCAAGAACAATCTCATCAAATTATGTCATGGTAGTCTTACCATTGACCAAGTGGTATTGATATTATTTATTGTTGGATATTATGGATTGAACATACGGTTTGGGTATTGGACCTTATATGAAATCATTGAAAGTTGTTGAAATTGGAAATATTGAAGTATTGATAACCGAATGGTTTTGGTATAATGAATGATTAATCGATTGATATATTTTTCTGTCACGATAAATGTGACAAATGAGAACTTTATAATTTACCATGGATTTCTCAACTATTTTGAAATGGATATGTAATGAGATTTACTTGCAAACCTATGCACTCACCAACTACGTTTTCGTAGTTGACACTTTTTCTTCATGCTTTTCAGGAATTAACGTAAGCTTTGAGGAATTATATGCATCATGATTATTTGCATTGCACTTTGGAGTCAAAGATCAAACCTTGTGACGGGCAATGGAATCCGCCTTGATCATTGTAGTATATCATCTCATGTATTTGTTATTTGTTCGTGGACTCAATATCCAAGTATGGTAGACGTATTGTACTTGGGAATTGGTTCACATGCTTGTGCATTGTAAAATTATTTTTATCAAATAAAGCTATGGTGAATGTTATCTATTATCCTTTGTTTTGAATACTTGACTTTCTGTACATCTCATCGTTCCGCCTTAGTTGGGGTGTTACCCAAAAGTTGCTTATGTCAAATAAAACCAACTCAAGTAAGATCATCATCTTCCTCCTCCTTGGCATTAAGCAGCAGCTCCACTCTTAACAGGAGGGCAGTATTCCACTTATCCTAAATAACAAAATTTCCATAACAATATTAGAAATATTTTAATGTAAGAAATAGCACGATCGAGGGGGGAAAAACCAGCTGGTCAAAACAGCTTCAGTTTTAAGCCAGCCAGTTTTTAGCACAGGTTGTGCCATTTGATTGATCATACAGACACTTGGTTGCCCACTTTATCTTTCTACAGAGAAACTAATGTTATAAGTTATAACTATGACTAAAAAAACGATATCTTTACGAATAAGACTCTTAATCTATGAATAAGAACAACATGAAACATATACATAAAGATACACTGTGGGCGACTCCTCAACCCATTCATGATTCAACCAGCTTACCCCATACACATTCCAGATGGACTTCCCAGTAATAATATAAAGAGATCGTAACTACCACCAAACGTTAATAAACCAGTTCCGGCTTATCAATAAATTAAAATAAAGGTACCAGATGACCATAAAAATCAAAAGCCTCAAGTATGGAATAAACTAACGAAAATAATGAATTACCAGCTTAGTCATGCTGTTGAATTCCTTGACAGCATCGGTAAACTTTACAACATCTACCTCATCCAGTGCAGCAGCTAAATCCTATCATATCAATAAGGAAATAATCTTAGCATGTTACTTTCACGTTTTCTATTCAAACAGAGTTACTTGCTAGTTGCAACTTTATTGCATTTAAACAAAAAACATTAAATGCTTATCATAACGTACAGCCAGTAATCTGTATTCGCAAGTTGCTGAAAACTTAGGATTCAATTCCTGCAAAAGCAAATGACAACTTTCACTAGGTATACGCAACCTTATAGGAAAATTGTTAAGGAGAGCGGATATCCAATACTTTACCTGATAACGCTCCAAAGCATTTGTAATAGCAACAAAATCGCCTTTACAGAGTTGGCAAATGCCAGCGTTAAAGAGATGCTCACTATCTACGTATATAAGAAACTCATCGTTGAGAGATTGCCGTGCTATCTCTTCATAAATGTCTACAGCTTTCTGGTACCTGACACATAATTTTGCAACTTATAAAGTGGACTTAAAACCCCTGAGGCTTGAAATCCTTGAAATAACCAAAATACCTCAAGGTGGCGGTTTTGATACATTACTTATGAATGGGCCAATTTGGGTAGCTATAAAGGAAAATGGTCAAACTGGTTAATTTTTTTTTTTTACGGCATCGTGTTTATTAATACACTAGTGAGAAGCCAAACATACAAGGCCAATCAGGTTAAATGTCACCCTTGGTTTGTTCACATATTAAGGTTAACCCTACCCGGCCTGTTTTGACCCAAAAAACAATTGCCCTGTTTCAACTTTCAACTTGAACCCAACTTGTCCATCGGACAGCATGCCTGACCTTCATCTTGCCGCTGCAACTAGTATCTACATTGAAGAAGAAAACTTACTGTTCCAGATGAGCTGAAAATTGTGCAATTTTCTGCTTGCATTGATTTGCATGATAATGTAATTCTTCACACTGGAAAAGATTAGCTGCTTTATGGTAGTAAGAGATGGCCTGCTCCAAGTTCTGCTCCTGTTCATATAACTCAGCAATTTCCTGCACACATATTTAAAGTTAAATATACAGCCAGTTAATCAGATTGTTCTTATAAAAAAAACAAATTTCACCTAACTGCTGTACCTTGCAGTAATCTGCAGACATGCTAAGCCACCCAATTGCGATGAACAAATTCGATGCTTGTTCTAGGCAAGCTATGCACTCTGCTTACATCAACCATTACCAAGAAAAAAGAATTTGCTTTTAGAGGTAGATATCGTAAACTCTTTTAACATTTACGCGACACTATATGTATTCTATATAAATATTACGTGACAGCATTAATGATACTTATGTGAGTGAACTTTCGTAGTTCTTTTTTCCCTGTTCCACCTAAACTACATGAAATGTCAAAATTATTAACTCGGCCTTTAGGGGAAAGTTGCAGTAATAGCAGTTGACTTTCACTTCATTTCTAATTTGGTTACTGGACTTCATTAGTTCGACCATCCAACTTTCATATTTTGTGATGACGTTTTAGCTGAAATTGTGAATAAATAATCAACTTACAAAAGTAAAATGTCCTTCGTAAAACTGTTTAAATTCAGTAACATGAACCCTAATTGATTTTAGACCTCAGTAAGATTTGAAAACTCATACATTACCAGCTCCCATACTTATGTGAAATATGCAACAATGGGGAAATCAATCTAAAACAAGCTAACCTTTGGTGTTAGTTTTCTTGTATGCATGAGCCGCTTCCACATAGGCAAAAGCAGCACAGCCAAAGGTGATTAGCCCTCCTAGTGAGGGGTGTTTGCTATCTCCTTCCTAGAACATTAAATAAATTTACAATTAACAAAGGCTGGGAAAACAAACAATGCAAGAGCAACATCAAACACTTACCTTCAAATGACACTGAGCCGACTTGACATACGCAGCTCCAGCTTGGTCCCCTGAAAAAATGTCATATTAACAGAAATAAGAGACAACATTCAAGCATTCAATGTTTGGCCCCAGAACCAATTTTACAGGTTTCGATTCTTGGTTGCCTGTTTTTAAAGATAATAATCCTAAAAATATGAAAAATCTATGTTTTGCCATATAGTATAGATCAAAAATTTGTGAGTAGATAAAATAATACGATGATACAATTTTGCTGACCAATTCTTAATCAAAACACAAACCTAGAATGTGTATTGAATCATTCAATCAAAGGTCCTAAAAAAAAGTGAACTCTGAAGAAGAACAGAATCACAGAAGTATTCTAAAAAAAATCATATTGATCAACAGAAGAGAAAGCAACAACGTAGATCATAGCAAAAAGAAAACGGGTAAGATATCTTTGAGCAATTATACTTACAAGATTTGGCAAGCTTGTAACAGGTGGCTGCTTTTTTATATAAGTTGCCAGCATCTTGGTGCTTAAATAAGTTAAGTCCAAAGATATTCCAGCCACTCAGCTTCTTCTCGGCTTTCCTCTCGAACTCTAGACCTTTTGCTATCTGATGCATTCTCCACAAGTCTGAGTTGGTAGAAAACGAAAATGAGATAATATCAAAAGTGTGTGAAAAGAACGAAACAAAGGAAAGTGACTTTCCTACTTGTTACTCAACAGTTGACAAGGAATATAAGTTCTTTTATTTCTTTTGTAAGTGTGCCATAAGAGAATGCAGGCCATAAGTTCAAATTCAAGACCCATAAACCACAAACCACTAATAACAAAATTATTTGAACAATGTGATTACGCTAAAATAGAACTTTCCCAAAATAAGAGAGAATACAATATTAGGCACCGGACTTCCATGAGCCTCCTCAGCATATAAACAAGTAAATGGAGAAGGTTTTCCATATTCAGGCTACCCAGGGATGGCGAGTCCTTTTGACTCATATGTACACGGCCTAACTGGGATATCCCCGTGACAGTTTTCAACCATTTCCCTGGCAACCCCGAAGAAGTTTACCTAGGGAGGTTTTCAAACTAAGACCGTGTTGGCGGTGGTTCTCCTTAGCATATAAAATGAGAGTATAAAATTATATTTTAATGACACTACTTTTGTGGACCACAATCTGTTATTTATCCATCCAACATTCGTCATCACTTGTCTCAAAAAGGGTCTTAGATGGAGTAACTATATAAAACCGTCAACCTTCTAGTAAGGTTAACTTCTACATCTCTAACAACAGTAGTAACTTCCTCCCTGATCCTACATTCCTATGAGCTATCTTGTTATTCATAACATCCTCCATAGTTGATTGGATTTGACGAGTAAAGTAGGGAGCAAAGTTCCTAAGAGCTTGACCTATTTGAGACAAGTTATTTCTCCCCTCAGCATCAATTTCTTCAATTTGAACACAGTAATCATCATGACTGTCCACGGCTACGCCCTCATCTACATAACTTGGGCCACCTTCTTCATTCGTTGGTGCGTCCATCAGTGCTGGAAAAGTTCATACAAGTCGTTATATTCGCAATTTTAAGCTCACAAATAGATAAAGTCTTGAATCCTACGATCTTATATTAGCCTACTTTCATATTTAACGTGTTTAACTTAGGATGTTTAGATATACAATCGTGATAGCCAGATATCACTATGATTATGTATCACGATATCTTAGGTTAGCCTCGTTAAATACGTCCATACGCTACAATAAAACCACTTATATCACCTACATTCACATTCCAATGACAATTTTTCAATATTAATCTCTCTTACAAAGTACCTATCAGAATCAAGCCATAACTCCATAAGGCTAACTAAAATCAATCTCATTACGTACTAATTCAACCCATAGTGTCAACCCATTATAGTGTTTGGCTCTTACAACATTTTCATAATTCAATCAAGCAAACTCATATCATCTCATCCTTTCGATATTCATAGCATTTTCACCATTTTAACGACAATATGTTTTCACTAGCCAAACACTATCACAAGGTTAACTATCGAATTAAATAGCTAGGGATTCCCCCCAAGGATGACTTTCAATAACATCATCGGTCAATCATGAAGCGCGTTTGTTTACAGAAAACACCCCTTGTTTTCCATTTTTGTTTTCAAGAAAACATGAAAAACAGAAAACGCGTTTTAATCATAGTTCTATAAGAAAATTTTCCAAAGAAAACAAGAAACAATGTTTTTAAAATTTCAGCAAAAAACTTGAGAACATCATTTTATTTTTTTAACATATTCCACTTCCCCACATCTCTAACATGTTTTTAGTTTTATAAAAAAAGAAAATGGAAATAACATTTTCTAAATAAAACACGTTTTCATTTGTTTTCTAAAAATAAAAAAACCCCTTTCATTTTCTAAATAAAAAACTATAAAACATTTTCTACAACCAAACGCAACTTTAGGGTTTTCTTTCAACATAAACTCTAACACAAAATCCCCAAATTATAAATGTGAAGAACCCCGATTCTTCTTAAATAATAAAAAAGGCATTGTTAAAATCATACCTGAAAGGAATGGAGTAATTAGCTTGATGACACTTAAAAACATTTTCACAATTTTCCCTCTTTTCCTTTTTTTCTTATATTCGGCTGACTCCAAATACACGCGCCACCACTAATCAGTCAGCTTAATCCATCGCCGGAAATCCTTTCCTGTTTTCCAGTTATTAATGAAGATTTATTTTTATTATTATTAAGGTTTAAGTGAGAGTTAAGAAGTGGGAAATGTATGATTTATATAGACTGGGTTTGCCTCCGCATGCCACGTAGGCATATTCATTTAGGTGTCATATGATCAGCCAATCTGGTTCCACTAGTCATTTAGCTAAGAGTTGTGTAAAATCATAATTTTAAAGATGTAAATACATAAAATATTTATTTATTATTATCATGGTACCCGCGCAATACGACGGTGGTCATGGCGATGATGGTGTGGTGGTGGGGGCGACTGTTGGTGGTGAAGGCTGCGTCGAATGGTGTAGATAATTGATGTATAAGTACTTGATTTAAGGGGTTAATGGAGATGTTTTAAAATATAGAAGATTTATAGTATAATTTAAGCATTAATGTTAAGGGTAGTGTATATGAAAATATTTTGGGCTGGGCTATCTACACACATCAACTGTTTGAAGCGCACACTACCGAAACGTCCCGTTTTACGTTAAACGCCACGTTTTTTGCTACGTCTTATATAAAACGTAGCGTATGCCCAGTGTGTAGATAGTAAAATTGCAGAGGGAAATTACACGTCATCTGACCCAAATGTCAGAGGAATAACAGGTGTCATTCTTCCGTTTTAGATACCGTTTTACACAAAACGGTAACTATTAGGTGAACTTCCAAAACTGTCCATTTTACGTAAAACTGTGTATATGCCAGTGTCGTTTTGTAATCAGAAACGGAGCATGTAACATAAACGGACCAGTTTTGTTATGGTTAATGTAAATTTTTTTAGGAATTTGTATAACACTTGCAATTACAATATAGATAGTAATTTTTTTTATTTGAAATGTATATGTTTGAAAAGGAGACAAAGTTTATAGTTTATGAAATCAACTAACAATTGGTTGTATTTTTATGGAATTATGTTACTAGGCTTATGAAAGTTTGAAATATTTTGTATGGGTTTGAAAAATAGACAAAGTTTATACTTTATGAAATCAACTAACAATTGTTTGTATTATTATGGAATTATGTTACTAGGCTTATGAAAGTTTGAAATATTTTGTATGGGTTTGAAAAATAGACAAAGTTATACTTTATGAAATCAACTAACAATTGTTTGTATTATTATGGAATTATGTTATTAGGATTATGAAAGATTGAAATATTGTGTATGAGTTTGAAAAATAGACAAAGTTTATACTTTATGAAATCAACTAACAATTGTTTGTATTATTATGGAATTATGTTACTAGGCTTATGAAAGATCTCAAGTTTGTGTATTGTATCTCACTAGCCGTCTATTCAATTCAACCAAAAACGAATTTGTGTCTACGTAATGTATTTAACCGGATGAACCTTACAAAATCACCAACACAAAAATTACGTAACTTAAGAAAGTAGTCAAGTACACCAATCTTCTTAACACAAGTCCAAATACTTAAACTAGTTTTATCACCTGTTACTCAACCAACATAGCATCTTCAGCCGTTAATCCTAGTCCGGGAGTTGTTTTGCCAAGTTTATTCCTTAAAACTCTTTCACTTCTTCTCTTTGCCATCGTCTTGACTTTCGGTTTCTTCTTGGTTCCTTCATTCACAGATTCGTATTTAGTTACATTGGATAGAAGGTCTTTGAGATCGTTAAATTACATATACTTTTTGGCAGTGTTAACTACACGCATCGGTCATTATCCCTTGTAAGAATAAAACAAGTTGAGTAACCATGATATATTTTATTGTTGGTTTTTATAATTTTTGTTACCTAGTTTATAAAAATATTGTAATACATGTTTCTTAATACTATCATGAAAAACACATTGTATCACGCATGACTAGAACATACAAATTTACCATCGGTGAATCAAAAGGAAATATCCGGAACAATAAAAGTATCACAAATTATGGCGGAAACATATGTATAATAGCTAGATAAAAGTGTACGAAGGTTGGTTAATGGAAAATGTATCAAGGAGATTACCATGTAGCTGTGAGGAGCCATCACCCGGAGTTTCATCAAAGTGGTTGGAGCTCTGACCAAGCGGCGTAAAAGCATTGTAGTCATCGTACTGGTGCGACAGATTAACAGTGGATTGATCAAACGAGTTGGAGGCATTAACCGGAGTAGTATCATAGTGGGACTGATGAAGGTGCGGAGGACTAGTGGAGTCATTCAAGTGGGACTGATGAAGCGGCAGAGGACCAGTGGAGTCATTCAACTGCGACGACTGAAGCTGCAGAGGACCAGTGGAGTCATTATACTGGGAGGACTGATGAAACGGCGGCGGACCAGTGGAGTGATCAGACCGGGTGGAGTCATTAACAGGAGCATCATCAAACAGGGATTGATCCAGAATCGGGGTCTCAGGTCGATCCTCGTTGAATTTAGTGCCGCCAAAACCTGGGGGGGTTCTTCTTCTTCAGAGGCATCCCTTGTAGGAGGATCAGTTGGGGGAGCAGCATGTTCTGCCATCAACGGGCCTGATTGCTCCGCAGAGCCATTTCAAGAGGGCCTCCATATGGTCTGTATGCCTTGCCATTCCCCGGACCTGGTTCTCGAGACCGTCAAGGCGTGTCTTGATCTCATCCACCTTCTCTGTAGTCTCCTTAGGGAGGCGGACGACCTGATATGAGCGTTTAGGGCGGTACTCTGGCTCCTGCTCCTCTTCCTCCTCCCTGTGACCCCCCTCGTGCACTTGTTGAATCTCCACTTCCGGTAAAGGCGGCGGCAACACGATCTCCGTCAACTCCGGGCCCTTCCACAGGTTTCTGTTTTGATTTGTCATCAGAGTTGGAACATTGTTTATTTTTTTAAGGATGCCCATCGCATACATTGTGGGCTTTTCGTTCGCCTTTGGGAGCACCGGCGGGATCTTTAGTTCAGCGTACTTCTGATGCAGGTTCAATGATTGTGCGATCCTGGTGATGATATGCCCGCATACAATCTTCCTGCCATCCTTCCTGCAACAGATATGTATATCACTAATTAATATATAAAAGACGTCATAAATAATAAGCCATTGAAAATACTAAGAAGCTGGGAAATGTACTTGGAGTAAAACCGGTGAAAGTAGTGAGCAAGAACATGGGCCAGGTTGCAGGGTTTACGCATCAGAAGACAGTACAAGAGAAACAGGTCGGTCACGGACATGTGCTCTCCGCCCTGGCTACGCCCGTTTATCGTCTTTGTGTTCAGGCGGTGGAAGTAGCGGAACAAAGGGTCCCTGTTTACACGGAAAAAACAAGCATCATCATGTATATATGGCGTAGCAATGCATCATCATATAAACTAGAAAAACAATTAGCCGGGCCTAGGCTTTAGCCGTGTACAAACTGATTACCAACTTCAAACTAGACAAAAAATCCCAGCCAGTCTACCCGACACGTTTAACCCCTTCTTCTTTCGTTATTTTTTTTTCAAAAGGTCAATTAAGTTCATTTTCAGTCCCGACTGTTCACATTGTATCTTTTTCCTTTTTAATCATCCGACTGTTGTTGACTCTTTCGATATAACAAAGCTCAACAAACAACAAAGTGGTACATTTTCGATATAACAACATTGCAAGACTCGACATAAAACATTATATAAAAGAATACTAAAAGTCATAAAGATGAATATGAACATCGAGCGTTACCTGATATGTGTCGCCCGTTCCCTCTTGAAGGCCTCTTTTTCAGTATGGGGAGCGATCGCCCTCCAAAAGTCGGACAACACGTCAATTGGCGCATCCTTCAAGGATATGTTGAACTCCTTCCTCTCCTCTCATCTTTGTCTTTGTACAGACCGGCGCATACCCCAAACCCCCACAGATCCATCCCGTACACCTTACCGAATAAACAGAACTCCACCTCATGTCGGGGGGGTTTCGCTCCCCCACCTCAGGTGGGCCGCCTTGATCGTTCCGCTTTTTCTTCTCGTTGTACCTTTACCAAAAAACGGTGTTATTAATAACTCGGGAAAAAAAACTGGTATTCCATTAACCTTTAGACGGTACCTGAACGTGGACAGGAACTCTGAACACATCTCCCGATACGCAGGCAGGTCCTGCTGATACAAGCGAGTCCACATGGTGTTCTCTCCACCGAGAAAATACATGGCCCTATCCTTTAACTTCAATTCTTCAAGTGTTTGAAAACAAATCACAGCACCGGGCGCCACCTCCACTCTTTTGATCCGCTCAAACCTTTCAGCCTTCCATGTCTTGTCATTAAACTTTGTGTGCTTGTACTCAGCAAGCAGCTTGTCTTCCTTAGTCTTAGGCCACTTCGCCTGTGGCATTGTTTTTCGTCGTCGTTTAGTGGGTCGGGCCTCTTCCTCTGTGGAGTCTGGTTCATCATACGAGTCCTCATGGTCTCCTTCATGATTCGTATCCTCTTCATCTTGATGTTGACCTGCAGCTGCGTTGACCTCTTCATAGCGGGGGGCCACGTTCTCCTGGGGGTTGATTTGGTCGGGGTTTTCGGGTGCCGCCATCTGCAACCAAAGTAAATAAATAGAATTAGGATCAAGTAAATAATAACTAGTCACCTAGAATAATGACATCAAACTGTTACGTACAAAGTTAAAAAATTCATAATCCTTCCTGGGGTATGTAACAGCCAACTGGTTACACGAACTGATATCAGAGACACAATGGTTGTCAATTATATCGTGGGTAGGGTTATCAATCATCTTATTAGAAGGAGTATTGTGTGATTTTGTATGAAAACTACAGTTTAAAAAAGTAAAATAGTGAAGTTGATATAATATTCAATCTTAATAAGCAGGTAATGTGAATTATTGAAAGTAAAGGTAAAGGAGGAGACTGGGGACAAGAGTAAATGAGATCTGGTATATTGGGACCAGGGGCTTCCATTTTGTGTGACCCTCCCCGTTTTGTGACCATCTTGCCGTTTTACAACAGTATCTCCGTTTTCTTAATTTCCAGGGGGTAAAATATACAAAATCATCAAAATCCGTACACCCCGTAAATTTTGAAAAACTGGATGTTTTACATAAGACGTGAGCAGTGATGGAGGGTCAAAAAAAATTAGTCAACCACCAATCCAATGAACCCTAGTTCCTTTGATTTATTGAAAAAATTATAAAAATGATTCAACCACCGATCTATCACACGAATCAAAACGAACCAAATACATTTATGATTTATAAAAACATTTTCGTATGTAAGTTAGAAATTGTAGACTGAATACCCATGAACCCTAATTGACTTACATGATGAGATTGAATACAGATCGACACATACGAATATATATATATATATATAAATATATAATATATATATATATATATAAAACTGTAAATATATATATATATTTGTATATATCTATACAACAAAGTAAACACAAATGATTGAAAATGCATGGCAACGAGAAGGAGTGTTGAACGGATCTAAGTAGATACTTACGAAGAAAAGGAGATGGAGTACAACGACAGAGAAGCGGAACAGCAGCGGTGGTGGGGGAGAACAGATCGCCGGCGGTGGTGATGGAAAAACGATCTCAGGCGGTGGTTGTTTCCCGTATTAGGGTTAGGGCTATTTTTAGTAAAAAGTAAAATGAGAAAGTGACATCAGGCAGTTGTTTTTTTCCTTATATATACCTGTTCAAAACGGCCCGTTTTATATAAAACGTGAAATTGCCACTTTTATTTTTTTTTTAAATAAAAAAAATGTCACACACTTGTATTGTATAAGATAAAAATTCAAAGTACACATATAGAAATACAATATAATTTTTATTACAAATAATCTCTATGTAATTTTTATTACAAATACCAAAAGTACACATATAGAAATACAATATAATTTTTATTACAAATACCAAAAGTACACATATAGAAATACAATATAATTTTTATTACAAATATATAATTTTTATTACAAATACCAAACGCATAACTAGTCGCACAAGTCTACGTGTTGACGACGTGTTCCCGGAGGTCGGTTGAGTTCTCGGATCCGTATGTACTCATCCATACGATGACGGTAGATTATTTGCCACTCACACGCTTCTGGTGTCCGCCAGTGTGCACAATACATATTAACTGGCGGCACGGGGTAATCGCCTTCTAGTTTAACGCTGATGAAATGAGAGTTGCTGACTAGACAGACTGTGACGTACCGATGCGGGTAGTAGTTCCCTTCCGGATCTTGAGGGGGGGCATTCCGAAGGGGGAAAAAAGTTTCGCTACCAGTAATCGTTAGAAATGGATAACCGCATTAAACCTTTGCGCGATGATGAGTCCGGCGTATGGGAACATCATATACTTTTCCTGAGGTGCCCTCTGAAGTGGATTTTCCCAGTACAGTTGAGAAAGCACAAAATCAAAAGTTCCTGTCATTTGATAGTCAATACGATTCTTCCACCAGTCCGAATTGGGACCCTCCAACTCTTGAAGCATTTCTTGTCGAACGTAAAAATGCTCCTTCTCTGTATATCCCAATCCCACAGCGACCGAAGCAAAACCGCAGTGGCCATTTCCAGGGACATCCGTTATGCGTGAGACGAATGGGTGGAAAATCGATGGTATCCACCTCTCGAAACGCATAACGTCGATGACGTCCACCTTTGGATTCATCAAGGGGAACCCGGGGATGTTTCCGGGGATGTCGCCTGGTCGTTGAGCGGTTGATCTACTACGATTGAAACCAGGGGACATTGTTGATTGTGACCTGACAGTGCCGACGTAGCTATGTCTGCCTTGCTTAGGTGTTCCTTGCAACCCTGCGTCCGAAGGATGTAGCCGAGAGGCATCCACCGCCCTTTGGTTTTGTCGACTTATGGTTGGACGACCGCGTGTGTCTTCTTGTACTCTTGGAGCTTTTCTTGTTTATTTTGATGGGAATACCGCTGACAAAACCTTAGATACCATGCTTTTTTTCACTGCTGGTGATTTCTCTGAAAGAATTTCCTGGGTGGCCGCCCCCAACTGTTGTGCATAGTCAGTATCTTCTTGCACATCGAATGAAGGGGCAAAATCAAGCTTCCGCCAAAAAACATCAACATTCTCGATATTTATTGTCGTCCCTGTGAAAGGACAGGTACAGTCATTTTATGCATACACTACAAAACAACCCAAAAACGGTAAAATTATTCTTGTTACCTGGAATCATCATTTGTTCAATCCGACATGCGCATGGTAACCCACAACTTTTGTAAAGTTGGCAACTACAGCTCTCGTTTTTTTCCCGCAGCTTCTGTATACGCTTGCTCTCCTCTTCCATAAGGTCGAGAGCGGTAAGTGACACCTTTCGATAAAGATCGACAAACATTTCCATGCCATAACAGTTCCTTACCAGCCTGTGATGATCCATTACCTTTGCGAGACTCCTGCCGAACGTGTGTCTGATCGCTATGTCTGCCTTGCTTAGGTGTTCCTTGCAACCCTGCGTCCGAAGGATGTAGCCGAGAGGCATCCACCGCCCTTTGGTTTTGTCGACTTATGGTTGGACGACCGCGTGTGTCTTCTTGTACTCTTGGAGCTTTTCTTGTTTATTTTGATGGGAATACCGCTGACAAAACCTTAGATACCATGCTTTTTTTCACTGCTGGTGATTTCTCTGAAAGAATTTCCTGGGTGGCCGCCCCCAACTGTTGTGCATAGTCAGTATCTTCTTGCACATCGAATGAAGGGGCAAAATCAAGCTTCCGCCAAAAAACATCAACATTCTCGATATTTATTGTCGTCCCTGTGAAAGGACAGGTACAGTCATTTTATGCATACACTACAAAACAACCCAAAAACGGTAAAATTATTCTTGTTACCTGGAATCATCATTTGTTCAATCCGACATGCGCATGGTAACCCACAACTTTTGTAAAGTTGGCAACTACAGCTCTCGTTTTTTTCCCGCAGCTTCTGTATACGCTTGCTCTCCTCTTCCATAAGGTCGAGAGCGGTAAGTGACACCTTTCGATAAAGATCGACAAACATTTCCATGCCATAACAGTTCCTTACCAGCCTGTGATGATCCATTACCTTTGCGAGACTCCTGCCGAACGTGTGTCTGATCGCTATGTACTGTGCCATGACGACTTCATCGACATAATCGACGACCCTTTCCAACGAGTTGTTTGCGTTCTCAAGGAATTTTTTAAGGTTTGCATGCTGGCTTTCCACTCGGTTGGTTGTCCATTGGTTGAAGTTTAAATGTTCGTCTGTCCATGCGGATACAAACATGTTTCTATACAGTCCTAACCAATTGTCATACACATAATCCCAAACACTTGAAAAGAGAAATAAAAAAACGTATATATTATTTAAAACACTGTTATAATGATTTATTACGATGTATTTAAACTTCAATATAAAGCATGTATATAACATACGGTCTCGCTCGAGTTGGTGAAGAAAGTTCCTAAGCACACCCACGTTGTAGTCGTATAACGTCCCCACCGTATTAACTTGATCCGGGGGCATCCTCCTCGCAAATGCATGGGTCTCCATAAACTGTGCCGGGTCGTGATTATGTGTATCGTCTCTCACCTCCAGTCGCCATACACCGTCAAATGCTTTATATAGGCCTACCAGAAGGAACGGACAGTTTGTTTTTTGGGTACCGCTACGTCTTTTTGTGGCGTTGCTTATGTGCTTACCTCCCTGGGTGCAAGCAATCTCCACCCTTACGACCGTGTCACTCCGACCTCTAGATGAACGCCGTGTCACGAGAACTACCCGTTTGCTAAACCTACTTGGGTGGCCCAGCTAACCAACTCCTCTGAGTCTCAAAACCCTGGTTGGTGTGATACAAGCCTTCAGACGCCCGTCCGGGGGCTTCACTATGTGTGTTGTCCGGATTATAGGAAGATGGACCCTCAGGTGTTTGAAAATCAGCATCATTATCACCCGACCCGTGTATATGCTCTGCGGTTTCTGCATTTACAGTTACGTTAATATTTGTTGCCAATATTGTGGACAAATCTGTAAAGATTAATACGCCACGTTTTATGTAATACGTGGCCAACATTACTTTCTTCTAAGACATATATGAATATCTAGAAATACGTACAAAGTAACTTGCCTGGTTAATATTAGGCGGCCATGGGTCCTCCTCTCCAAATAAATGGTCGTACAACCACGACATGTATATGGTGAAGTGTAAGAAATTATGTTTTTTTAATTGGTGTACCAACCTATAGAAAGAAACATTTTGGAGTGTCTTTGGAAGGGCATGACCCTATCAGACTACCTGGTCATCAGATATATATGTACACTTGGTATACTAAATCACGTTTTATATAAGACTTAGCGTTTTGGGTTTTATTCAATGATTGGGACATAGATTCTGTCAGTCCCACGGGATTGTGGACTTGATTCATTGACGCCATGTGTATAAGTTCCTTCTGTACAAACGCGTGTGCAACGGATATCGACTTGCCGGTTGACGTCAGTCCAACTACTTGTACAAGAGGGAACCTATACTTGTTGGTCTTGTAAGTTGCGTCGATCAAAAGCACATGGGGGAATGCACGCCACATTTCTAACGACTTTGGATGAACAAAGAACAACATGTCCAACTCTTCTGTTTCGGGGTCCTCTCGTGGGTGGTATACGTACTCCCTTGATCGAAGTACATTCTCCAACACCTGCATAGGGGTATCACCTATTTTTTTCCCTTGCTTTATCTTGTCAGTGGTGTTGTTTATGTCTTTCCTAATGACATGAGATCCGGGAAACAATTTCCGCACGGCTGATAGTATTTTACGTGGTGCGAGACCATGTTCGTATAACGTCTCTGTGGTGGAATCGCATACGGTTTTCCAGTAGTGTTCGAATCTAGCCCAGTCACCCCCTTTAAAAGATTTTTTGTGATATTTTGCTATATTCTCGGTTATGTGCCACCTACATAGACACTTGCTTGCATTGGGAACTGCGTCACTGACCGCGTTCATTAAAGCAAGATCCCTATTAGTAACGATTACGCGCAGTTCCATGCAACTATCCAGCATATCTCGAAGCCTATCAAGTACCCATTTGTAGTTGTCCCATCGTTCCTTCTGTACAAACGTGTGTGCAACGGATATCGACTTGCCGGTTGACGTCAGTCCAACTACTTGTACAAGAGGGAACCTATACTTGTTGGTCTTGTAAGTTGCGTCGATCAAAAGCACATGGGGGAATGCACGCCACATTTCTAACGACTTTGGATGAACAAAGAACAACATGTCCAACTCTTCTGTTTCGGGGTCCTCTCGTGGGTGGTATACGTACTCCCTTGATCGAAGTACATTCTCCAACACCTGCATAGGGGTATCACCTATTTTTTTCCCTTGCTTTATCTTGTCAGTGGTGTTGTTTATGTCTTTCCTAATGACATGAGATCCGGGAAACAATTTCCGCACGGCTGATAGTATTTTACATGGTGCGAGACCATGTTCGTATAACGTCCCCACCGTATTAACTTGATCCGGGGGCATCCTCCTCGCAAATGCATGGGTCTCCATAAACTGTGCCGGGTCGTGATTATGTGTATCGTCTCTCACCTCCAGTCGCCATACACCGTCAAATGCTTTATATAGGCCTACCAGAAGGAACGGACAGTTTGTTTTTTGGGTACCGCTACGTCTTTTTGTGGCGTTGCTTATGTGCTTACCTCCCTGGGTGCAAGCAATCTCCACCCTTACGACCGTGTCACTCCGACCTCTAGATGAACGCCGTGTCACGAGAACTTACCCGTTTGCTAAACCTACTTGGGTGGCCCAGTTAACCAACTCCTTCTGAGTCTCAAAACCCTGGTTGGTGTATGTTGCGGTCGACAATAGGTCCCTGTGTAAAACGCACCGTTATACTTAAAACGTAACATGTTCGTAGCTAATTAGTATAACTATCGAATGTATGTTATTATGTACAACTCCCTGATATAAACTTTTTGGTTTCTGCATTTACAGTTACGTTAATATTTTTTGCCAATATTGTGGACAAATCTGTAAAGATTAATACGCCACGTTTTATGTAATACGTGGCCAACATTACTTTCTTCTAAGACATATATGAATATCTAGAAATACGTACAAAGTAACTTGCCTGGTTAATATTAGGCGGCCATGGGTCCTCCTCTCCAAATAAATGGTCGTACAACCACGACATGTATATGGTGAAGTGTAAGAAATTATGTTTTTTTAATTGGTGTACCAACCTATAGAAAGAAACATTTTGGAGTGTCTTTGGAAGGGCATGACCCTATCAGACTACCTGGTCATCAGATATATATGTACACTTGGTATACTAAATCACGTTTTATATAAGACTTAGCGTTTTGGGTTTTATTCAATGATTGGGACATAGATTCTGTCAGTCCCACGGGATTGTGGACTCGATTCATTGACGCCATGTGTATAAGTTCCTTCTGTACATGCACATTTGTTATAACATTATGACTTATACCACTTCACGAATCGTAGATACAAAAACTTTATATTTAGCTATTTAAAACTACCCACCTTTGGTGTACAAACATCAAGTTGAATGAATACAATAAAAGTAATAAAAAAAATAAATAATAATAGGTGAAGTTCAAATTCTTCGCCACAGTACTTCTTCCACGCACACTTTTGTGACATTAACGTCCGCAACTATGAATTGAACTAAAAAACGTAATGATGTTGAGTCACGCTATATGAATATATTTTTATGTTTGTTTCGATTACGATTAAACTGTACAAGCCTTCAAAGTGATGTGTGTCACGATATCTGAACACTGTTAGGGTACCAAGAGACTCGAACCCCCACGTATTCAGATAGCGTGACACAACATCAGTTTGAGGGAATACAGTGACTATCATAGCGTCTGAAAGTGTGGTATGGTGTCATTGTTCGAAAGAAGAATACAGTGGGTATTTATATTAAAAAAAAAGTTTTCGTTTTACGTTAAACGGAGAGTATTGTACCCCCAAACAGGCATGGGACGTTTACTGTGGATCTGTGACTTTCACTGTAGCCTGTCACATTTCACCTACTTTAATGGCAGGCGAACAAAACGGTGCGTCTAAGACAAAACGTTAAACGTAAAAGTGTCCGATGGATAGAAAACGTTATAAAATGTACCCTGTCTTTGTTAAATAAAGTTGTATCTTTTTATATATTTTTGTTATACACTCTCCGTTTTAACTAAAACGGATGCTTACATGTGAGCCAACCACTTTTAGACTAAGTTAAGCCATTGACCCGTACTGTAGCCTGAGCAGTCACTGTAGACTGTCACATTTCAGCTACTTTAATGGCAGGAGTACAAAACGGTGCGTCTAAGTCGAAACGTTAAACGGAAAAGTGTCCGATGGATAGAAAACCTTATAAAATGTACCATGTGTTTTATTCACACTTCGATCATTGTTTTAAATTTTTATTATACTTTATCCGTTTTACCTAAAACGCATACCACATTGGGGCTATAATAATTGCCACCCACTTTTTTACTAGAGTAACCCTTTGACCCCTACATATTTTTTTTGCAACAAACAAACCCGGTATCCCTAATTTTAATAAAACACACAATATGTCTGACTCATCCTCCTCTGGACCTTCATCACCACCTATGATAACATTTCATGCATTGAAAGCACAATGTAAAGAAGACATGGAAGTCGGGTATGAACTTTATCACAAAGTCAGTGATTGTAAAGTTATGCTTGAACAAAAGAAGCTTGTGTACGACAAAAAATCAAACAAATTAACAAAAGAGGTATGAAAATCATCCCGGGTGAAGAAATGCATGTTGAATATCTGGGGTCTACATTACCAACTATCGATGAAATAACTTTTGAACTTGATAAATTGCTAAAGTTGATTGACAACAAAATCGACTATGCGCAATATTGGCAATTGCTAGCTGAAGATGGTTTTCGTTAGTAATTTAATTTACTCTTCTTTCAATATGTACACTAGATTTTTCCTTAGATATGTAAAGAATTATCTTAATTTAAAACCAATTATTACTTTGTACTTAGATATATAAATCTTTCTTTAATTGCAAATTCTTTTTACTCATCTCCCTGCAGTCTTTTCTTGCAGTATCAGACATATCCATGTAATATTTTAACACAGATTTTGGAAAAGAAATTACCTCATCTTCATCCTCGACTTCAGAAGAGCTGTCTTCATCTTCTTCCAACTCCTTTGACTTCTTTATTTTCGTCATGAAGCACACGTTTGCTGCAAGCTCGTCTGTCTCCTCATCTGAAAGATGTAACCACTTGTCATCCTCAGCAAGAAGAGCAATTCCGCTTTCCTCTTGTCTTGCCAGCAACAGTTTGTACTTGTAGTATTCGGAGTTCTTTTGTCGAGGCTTGGTACAGTTGATTGCAAAATGTCCAGTCAAGCCACAGTTATAGCATTTTCTATCTTCTGATCTCTTGTCCATGACCTTCTTCTCAAACTTTTTCGGATTCTCAAACTTCTTCTCACCACCAGCAAAAACTTTCTTCTGATCATACTTAGAAGCATCCGCATTTCTAGCATAAGAAGACACTGATGATGTCCTAAGTTGATTGTTTGTTGGTTTCTTCTTGAAGAATTTTTTCTTGAAGGCCTTGGTGAAATAAGCGAGTTCTTTGTACATCTGTTTCTGTTTTTCATCCAGATCAGAATCACTCATCTCACTTGAATCAGAATCAGTTTGATCTTCTACAAAACTGTGTCTTGACATTCTTGAAACCTTCTTTTCTGCAACCAAAGCCAATGGATCAGTATGTATACTCTCTTCTTTCTTCTTCTGAATCCTCTTCACATCTTCCACATTCAATTGTAGTTTCTCAAACAGTGTGTGAATGGTGAGCTTTGCAAAATCTGACTGTTGGTTGAGTTGAGTTCCGTACACTTGCCATTCTTCTTCTAAATTCTTGATGAATTTGATGTTAAGTTCCATGTTGGTTCTTTTAACATCATTCTTTCGTAGCTCATTGATGACATTGCAGAATCTGATGTACACTTCATTCAGTGGTTCACCTTTCTGTTGTTTGAATGTTTCATACATATTCAAAACAGTTGACAACCTGATAGTGTTGGATACATCAGATCCTTCCATTTGCTTTTCCACCTCATCCCAAATGTCCTTTCCTGTTTCGTAGGAATCCACATTGCAATATATGTCATCTGGAAGTGCTTGATAAAGAAAGGCAATTGCACTTTGGTCTGCCTCAACTCTGTTTCTTTGTTCAGTGTTCCAACTTTCTTCAGATAAAATTTCTCCATTCACTGGGTTCTTTGGGATTTCAGGACCTTCTTTGTATGATTTCCTGAGCAATTTTCCATTCTTTTGCCTGTCTATCCAGTTCAAAAATCTCTTCTTCCATTGAGGATAAGATCCTCTGAACAAGACAGGTGGTCTTCCTTCAGATCCGAGAGCCAATGCTTCTCTGGAAGACATACTGTAAGAAAGACTTAAAAAAACTTGATTTTTCTTGAATTGTGAAGGATGCCGAGCTCAGATCTCGGCAAATGGTACTTTCACTTAGTCACAAGTACGAGATCACTGAATCAAACTTCAATCACTACTAGATGCCGAGCTTAGATCTCGACAAATAGCACAAATTCCAACTTGACCTCAAACACTTAGAAAAATTTTCTTGAAATGTTGATTTGCCGAGCTTAGATCTCTGCAAATGGCTAGTTCGTCCAACACTTAGAAAAATTTTCTTGAAATAGTGATTTGCCGAGCTTAGATCTCTGCAAATGGCAAGTTCGTCCAACACTTAGAAAAATTTTCTTGAAATAGTGATTTGCCGAGCTTAGATCTCTGCAAATGGAACAATTTGTCTAACACTTAGAAAAATTTTCTTGAAATAGTGATTTGCCGAGCTTAGATCTCTGCAAATGGCTAGTTCGTCCAACACTTAGAAAAATTTTCTTGAAATGTTGATTTGCCGAGCTTAGATCTCTGCAAATGGCTAGTTCGTCCAACACTTAGAAAAATTTTCTTGAAATGTTGATTTGCCGAGCTTAGATCTCTGCAAATGGCAAGTTCGTCCAACACTTAGAAAAATTTTCTTGAAATGTTGATTTGCCGAGCTTAGATCTCTGCAAATGGCTAGTTCGTCCAACACTTAGAAAAATTTTCTTGAAATGTTGATTTGCCGAGCTTAGATCTCTGCAAATGGCTAGTTCGTCCAACACTTAGAAAAATTTTCTTGAAATGTTGATTTGCCGAGCTTAGATCTCTGCAAATGGCTAGTTCGTCCAACACTTAGAAAAATTTTCTTGAAATGTTGATTTGCCGAGCTTAGATCTCTGCAAATGGCTAGTTCGTCCAACACTTAGAAAAATTTCCTTGAAATGTTGATTTGCCGAGCTTAGATCTCTGCAAATGGCTAGTTCGTCCAACACTTAGAAAAATTTTCTTGAAATGTTGATTTGCCGAGCTTAGATCTCTGCAAATGGCTAGTTCGTCCAACACTTAGAAAAATTTTCTTGAAATGTTGATTTGCCGAGCTTAGATCTCTGCAAATGGCTAGTTCGTCCAACACTTAGAAAAATTTTCTTGAAATGTTGATTTGCCGAGCTTAGATCTCTGCAAATGGCTAGTTCGTCCAACACTTAGAAAAATTTTCTTGAAATGTTGATTTGCCGAGCTTAGATCTCTGCAAATGGCCAGTTCATCCAACACTTAGAAAAATTTTCTTGAAATAGTGATTTGCCGAGCTTAGATCTCTGCAAATAGCACTATTCGACCAATACTTAGAAAAATTTTCTTGAAATGTTGATTTGCCGAGCTTAGATCTCTGCAAATGGCTAGTTCGTCCAACACTTAGAAAAATTTTCTTGAAATAGTGATTTGCCGAGCTTAGATCTCTGCAAATGGCTAGTTCGTCCAACACTTAGAAAAATTTCCTTGAAATGTTGATTTGCCGAGCTTGTATCTCTGCAAATAGCACTATTCGTTCAACACTTAGCCTACGACCTCTGCAAACACGAGAATACACTAAAGGACAAAATAGTCGGTTTCCAGCTGTCTTCTTCGTTCAGCCAAACACTCAAATGCCGAGCTCACACAAAAACTTAAAATTCTCACTCATTCTTGTGAATTAAAACTTGAAAATTGTTTCAAAATGTTCAGAATTAGATCGCGAACCAATCCTCGAACAAAATTTGAACAAATATCCACTCGATTCAAATCCCAACGAAACCTCTGTTTGCCGAGCTCGAACAATACATGATCAAATGTTGAAATTGAAGTCTGAAATTGATACAGAATGATGATTTACTATCAACTAATCGATCGGTGATCAAAATTCTAATCAAAACACACTCAAATTGCTGAATTAACTCGAACAGTTAACTCGGCAAATGGCAGTTTCAAAAAAAACTCAAAATTACCAGAATTAAGCACATAAACAGCTTGATTCAAGCTTGTAGATCGTTCAGATATACTGATTGTGCTCTGATACCAATTGTTAAAGGTAGATTTCGAGCTTTTTATGTGTGTTTAGAGTTTATCAATGGCGGTTTCTAGAGAGAGAGTAGAGAGAGAGTCGAGAGAGATTCAGTGAAAGATTGGATTGTATTTTGTGTCAAAAGGTTACAACTTACATTGTGGAGGGGGTTTATATACTTCTATACAATTTACACTATGCCCCCTTCCATACTTACAACTTTACATTCTAAGTACAAAGTAATATAAAGCATACAAATCACCTACTACATTTATATATCTAACAATCTCAACACTCGCATTTGCCGAGATATAAGCTCGGCAAATCATACTTTTATCAAACCAGCTGCCCAAAACCAATTTTCATAACTTGTCATTTATCTGGGCAAAACCTTCTGTTTGAACATGTCATTTGCCGAGATCTAAGCTCGGCAAATGAACATTTTTTTAAAAATTTTTTTTCTCTTTCTTTCTATTTTGTTCTCATTCTTGTTTGTTGATATATTGTCTAAGTGTATGTATGTATGTGTGTGTGTTTTGCTGTCTATATAGTTTTTCATAAGTGTTAGGGTAAGAAACAAGGTATCGAACGCCTTTGTGTACTACCTTATGTATCTTATCTTTTAATACTTATGAGATTCTATATGTCATTCCTTTTACCTTCTATTTTTTTCTTTGTATTTGTTGTTTACTAAAATAAATGTCTGGTCAAAAATTTTCTTTTGGTCAGTTTATTTTCTCAGAAAATTCATAAAAAGAGAAAAATAAGATGGTGATGTTTCAAGAAGGAGCTACAATGAAAATGCAAGCAAATCAAGCTCTGCACATTCCTTTCAATACAAGATTTCCAATCATTACTGAGATTTTAAGTCATCATCCTCTGAGAGATGTTTTAACAAATGGTGCAGTAGTTCCAGAGAAATATATTTTTGATCTATGGGAATCGATTGAATATGTCAAAGAAAGTAAGAGAAGAAAGACTGAAGATTTCTTCCGATTCACTCTTAGATCTGGAAATAATGAAGTTGAATGCACATTCAATTTAAATGAGTTCAGAACTGTAATTGGCTTTCCTGAACATGAAGTATATGAAGAACTGCCTTCTATTGAAGAGATGCTAGATGCAGTTCATTCTCTGGGTTATGATGGAGAATTGGCCACAATGAGAGACTTTAAAAGAATGAAAATAGCTTCTCTCTGGCATACGATGTATAATGTTCTAGTTACATGTCTGATGCCTTCACAAAAAGGAATTGATGCAATGACAAAACATTCCTTGTCCATCTTCTATGCAGTCACTCACAATGTTGAGTGTGACTTTGCCAAGATTATATGGGATAAGATGGCCCAAGTTGTCAAAGGGAAGGACGCACAAGAAAGGAAGTACATTCCTTACATCAGATTCTTTACATTGATTGTGGATGATGTTCTAGACAACAATGATGATATTCCCAAGATGGAGGATAGTTTCAAGTGCGTCATTGCTATGTACAAATCGAATATGAGAGGCACTGGAAGTGATAATGTCCGACCTTTTCCAATTCCACCATTCTTGATCAATTTGGTTCCTGCTCAGAGTCCTCACCTTAAGGCATATCTTGAGTGGTTAGTCTCAGTGATGGGGTCTGACAACCAACAGACTCCTGCCCAAACTGAGCATAGGTCGCCAAGTGAGGGTCCTAGTAAGTCAAAAAGAAAAAGAGGGGTTAGTGGTGAAGAGGCCTCTGAGCAGAGGAAAAGAAAGTCGAAAAGAGTTGTTTTTGAGCAAGATGTTGCTACACCCGAACCTATGTCATCACCTGTTTCACAATCTACACCATCTACACCAACCGTTCGCTTTTCTCAATCTTCACCCTCGCAATCTACACCTTTACCATCCATTGTTTCACCGATTCCACCAACCTTTACACCACCTCATACTACACCTGTTTTTAATCCAACACCTATTGCCTCAGCCTTACCTGCTGAACCAACTCCACCACCAGGGAGACGACTGAAAATGTCTGCTAGAAGTGTCTTAAAGCAGAAGTTAAAGAAGAAGAAATCCAAACGAAAACATAAGTCGTCTAAATCTGCAAGACAAAGACTTGATTCTTCTTCAGCAGATGTAAATGAACAAGCTGGTGCCTCAGCTGAGTTTGATGTTGAACATGTTGTGCATAATGTTGTATCTGAGATTGAAACTGAATATGTGAGCACTGGCGATGATGTTGTGCTGGAGGAACAAGGAAGGAATGAGGGAGGAGTTGAAAATACCGGAGAGGATGAGCGGTCCGGGTTAGGACAAGGGCAAAAAGAAAACGATGGCCCTCCGATAGTTCAACCAACTGAGTCTAGCCGGGTTATTTACCCTAGGGTAGAAGTCGAGAACTGCCCATTCTCGCTTGCACCGGATTCTCCTCGCCATTCTGACTCCTCACAACAGGAGTTAGTCTCAGATATTCACGGGGAACAGCCACGCTCACCACACTCTCCTCATTTGGAGGATGAGAGTGTTGAAAATAGAGAGGACCAGCCCCACCTCTCGCCTTCATTTGATGCACAAGAGTCTAGATCCCCTAGGGACACTGATTCACAAGCCCAGTTGAGTACTGGTGCCGGAACAAGCGGAGAGGGACCCACTTTGTGTGACCCTCAAGGACAGCTTGGAAATCCTGCCTTAGCTACCATCACGCCAGCTTTAGCCGCAGGTAACAGGTCTCAGACCGAGACTGGGGAACAGTATGAACGCCGTAGTGACACTGCTGTTCCTCAGGATCAAACTGAGCCTGTATTAACGGGCATTCTCAGTGACCCCGGTGTTGTTAGTGGTGTTGCCCAACAACAAGTCCAGGACAGTGATTTATCACAGTCTAGGACACAATCCGATTCTGGTTGCAAAGCCACTGAATCTCCAACTGCTGGTGAGGGTATATCCCGAGGATCCGCAGGAAATCCTGAATCAGCATCGCTGAATTTAGGTCACACCACAAGTGTGCCAACAACCCCCGGGTTGGATACTCCACTTCCCACACAAACACAAAGAACACCAACACAAAATGAAAATCCATCAACATCAACAAATTTACCTACAAAAGACTCGGCGTGTGAAGTGTTATTGAATATTTTGAGGTCTGAAGGTGATTTGTTGAGTGTTACGGAAAGAGGTGTGTTAAATGCTCTAGAAGTAAGGGAAAGGGAAAAAGCAACAGAAAGGAGGGTAAAAGATTTACAAGATCAAGTTGCAAGTCAAAAAGCAGAGTATGATGCAAAGCTTGCTGCCTTTGAACTCAGACTGTTGGCTTTAGAATCTTGCCGACCGGCCTCGGTTCCTTCTCGTCGGGATGATCCTGATTCTGATGATCACCCCGAGGGGGAGAACCAAGGAGAAGGTCAAGCCAATATTGAAAATACATCGGCAAGTGTGGAAGTAAATGTTGGAGATGTGTTAATGGAAGAAAGAGCAGAGGTTGAAAATGTTGAGAATGTTGAGAACGATGCTTTGAATGATGAGATTGAAAGAAGGATAATAGAAGTTTTTGGTGATGATTCTGATATGGATGATAATGATGAAGGAATTGAAGTTGTTGATGATGATGAAGAGTTTGTGAATGAAGATGATGTTGTTGAATATGCTGAAGATGATGCAGATGTTGAAGCGTTGAAAGATAATGTAACATTTGATGAACCAGAGATTGTTGAGAATCCAACAAATGTAGAAGTTGTTGAAGAACCTGTGTTTGAAGAATTTGCAGATTTAGATTATTTTGAAACAGGTCCTTCAAGCAGAGTAGAAGTTGGAGAATCATCTGCTCGTGCTAGCTCAACTCCTCAACATTATAATTTTGAAGATTTCAACAATTTCGATGAACTCAGAAAGACTCCAGAAGCTGCAAGTCAGAATTTCCAGAAATCTACTTACAAGCAGGTTTTGCGAGAGGCAATCACATCCGAGGAAGTCCTCCCTGATTATTTTCCAAATGAGCTAACTGAAGAACAATTAAACTTTATTAATCGGGGATACTTCTTGAGGGATAGAGAAAGAATGGTTGCTCTCGGCATTAAACCAAAAGAAGCAGCGAAGAAATCAAGATATCTGGAAGAAAGGGCTTACCCAATATTTTGTGGAGCTACAAAGGTGACTAAAACCAAAAGACCTGAACTGGAATCAATGTACAAGTTTAAGGAAGCCAGGCAAATCGAAGAATATACAGCGCTTCTTAAACTTACAAAACAATATAACCCAAAGTTGCTGAAAGAACAGAGAAACCATAAGATTTTAGTGCTGATCAGGGTGATCCTGATTAAGAGAGTTTCTATTTCTATCCCATGTTTTCATGTCAAGAGGGATAATAACAAGATCTACCGGTTCACAGAAGCCCAATTTAAACTTTTGCCAGTGGACGACATTATCTTCCTTTACAATCATTTCCTGAATGCCATACAAAGATACCAAGAAGATGTTGTTGCTTTTGATGCTGTGAAAAGATACATGTCAAGTTGCATTCAATATGCTTCATTGGAAGATTTTCAGATAGGATTTGAAGTTGTGAAGAGAAAGATTAATGTGCCCTATCCTGATCAAAGTCTATACACTGCAGATATAGAAAAGCTAAGTATTGGTCATATCATTGAAGAACCATCCTTCGGAGTTGTGTTTTTGAATAGCAGAAAGAAGAAGATTTTCATTCGAATGGATGAACTTGCTTCATATTCTGATGGAACGTTGGAATTTTGTAAGAATGTATTGCTGTGCCTGCAAGACGATGAGCAAGATGAAAAGAAAAGGGAAGTGTTTGATAAAGCAATCTCCAAGATTAACCAAAGACTCGAGTACAGAGACAGCATTAGAATGATGAGAGAAGCAAAGAATGCTAAGAAGTCTAAGTACGTCGTACGTCAACAAGGAGGTTGTTGGATCAAGTATGAACCTAGCCATCTTCCAGGACCACATAACATTCCTCCAATAAACTTTGAAGCAAATATGAATGTTCCAGCTAACAGACCCGAAGGAGATAACTGGTTCTGGCATCCAAACAAGGGTAGACCACATACAAGAGCTTAAAGAAAGACAAGATTGGATATTTTTGACAAATCACTACTAAGGGGGAGATTGTTAGATATATAAATGTAGTAGGTGATTTGTATGCTTTATATTACTTTGTACTTAGAATGTAAAGTTGTAAGTATGGAAGGGGGCATAGTGTAAATTGTATAGAAGTATATAAACCCCCTCCACAATGTAAGTTGTAACCTTTTGACACAAAATACAATCCAATCTTTCACTGAATCTCTCTCTACTCTCTCTCTACTCTCTCTCTACTCTCTCTCTAGAAACCGCCATTGATAAACTCTAAACACACATAAAAAGCTCGAAATCTACCTTTAACAAGACGATATTACCTTTATAAATGCCATGTATTGGATAAAACGCAGGAATAAATGGCCCTTATAGTGCTATAAATACATGGATAGAGTTTATGAACTTTCCATTCCCATTAGTTGTGCCACCAGAATATGGATTTACTACATCATATTTGCGTATCCCCCACACGCTCTGTGCTTTGTAAAATCATTCAACAAATAATCATGCATTCGGATGGCGTGACTCAACATCAACAATACGACATCCATCTCACTTGATGCATACGTGTCGGGTCAAATGGCTACGTGGAAAATCTCTTTGTTATGTCCGAATACGTGGGGCTAAAAGATTAAATACTTTCTTTTTCCCCACTATTAGTCAATCAAAGAGATAGCAACTGTGTTTGGTGGGTATAGTTTGATGGTGTATAATGCATAGTTTTTCATAATTTTATGTAAAACGACACCTACGCTAGAATACGCATGAGACTCCAACTGTAGATGTAACCATAAGTTAAAGTCATTTTCATATATGAATGAAAAATTAGTCGTTAGCATACCACGTTTTAGTTAAAACGTTTTATAATTAGAACTGCATGATGATGAACAAATTTGTCATTTAAACTTCCAAAAGCATATTAATTTTCTTTTTTTTAATGTGCTGAAAGTTTTTTTTAAAAATTTTCTTATATATATATATATACCCATTTAAACTTCCAAAAACACAACTAAAACAACATATTAATTCCTAAAATGCCATTTTATTTGTTAAAAAAGTACATTACAACATAATTAAAACTACTTAAACTATCATAAACTAATTAAAAGTACTTAACATTATAACTTAATTTAAAAACATTAGAACATAATTTAGAAACATTACAACATATTAAACACTTATTTCTTCATCTCATAAACTGCTTCGACAGTTATGATCAAATGGTTCAAGGTGATGACTGCACAAGCAAGTTGTTCCATAGCAATTTCAATCTTGTCGATCTTACCCTGCAAATAAGTAAAGTATTGACACTCAAGATCAGTACAATACCCGTTTTGTATATAATCGATCTGTTCTCGACACTATTGCTTCTTCGCCTTAAGTTTTCGACCAACTGCAACAAGTTCCTCTTTGAACCTTTGGTGGTCGAGGATATCAGCCATGATACTCCGTTGCACTTGATCGACAGTCATTGGTGGTTTTAGGTATGAAACATTTGATGAAGAAGCCATTTAAGATGTATAAAATTTTGTGATTTGATCAGAAATGGTTGTTAAGAAGCCATTATTTATACAGGTAAAGTCCCTCAAACGGCCAAAAATTAAAAAAAACATTTACACTTAAAGTCCCTGAACGGCTGCCTGGATTGTCACTCTATAAATACCAACCTAGAGCTCAATTCAGATTCATCACCATTCCAAAATTCATTCTTCTACAAACTCACTCACTCGTTTTAACCAAATGGCGTCCTCATCATCAAAAAAGAATGTTCACCGACCTCGTCTGACCGAAGATGAGATGAAAACACGAATCATGGCTGATATCAAAGAGGACACCCTCCATCAAACTGAACTCTCTAGGGTAATGGGTTACCTACGGGAGAAAAGACGACGATGCGAGCAAGAGGTTGAGGCAATTCAAGCACCAGGCCGCAAGGTCTCGAAGCACGAAGAGACATATTCTTTGTTTCTGCAGGATGAGATCAAGAAGGTAAAGAAGGTGGTCGATGATGTTTTTAAGGCCGGTCACACGTTGGGTGACCAATGCACTTGGGCAGAATCGTACCACGACAATTGCGGAGAAGACAAAACTACGGATGAAGTCAAATGCCCGCAACACGACAAGTGGTGGCTCGACGATTACGCTTGCCGTGGGTTAGGAAAACTGTCAATCAAAGATGATGACGATGAAGAGTAGTTATGTTTATTTTTTTTTTAAGTTATGCATTGTGTGTTTTTATTATGTACGGTGAAGTTTAACTATGTATTGTTTTTTACTTTTAATGTGTTTTAAGTAAAACGCAGCGTTTGGTGTTCTCCAAGGAAATAGGTGAAATATTTATTGGATTTTCTGTCGATATTATCCACACATGTCTTGTCCCTATTTTTGGACGAACAACGTATTACCTTAAACGGAGCGTCTTATGGTCACAAGTGATTGGCTGACAGTCTGACGCCCACACAGTTGCATGCATGGATTTAGTGTGTCGGATAAGATCTGCATGATTGTCTGTCAGAAATTATCCACACATGTGTTGTCCCTATATTTGTCGTTTACATAAAACGTTTTAAGTAAAACGCAGCGTTTGGTGTTCTCCAAGGAAATAGGTGAAATATTTATTGGATTTTCTGTCGATATTATCCACACATGTGTTGTCCCTATATTTGGACGAACAACGTATTACCTTAAACGGAGCGTCTTATGGTCACAAGTGATTGGCTGACAGTCTGACGCCCACACAGTTGCATGCATGGATTTAGTGTGTCGGATAAGATCTGCATGATTGTCATCATTTTTGTCGTTTACATAAAACGTTTTAAGTAAAACGCAGCGTTTGGTGTTCTCCAAGGAAATAGGTGAAATATTTATTGGATTTTCTGTCGATATTATCCACACATGTCTTGTCCCTATTTTTGGACGAACAACGTATTACCTTAAACGGAGCGTCTTATGGTCACAAGTTAGTGGCTGACAGTCTGACGCCCACACAGTTGCATGCATGGATTTAGTGTGTCGGAGCAGATATGCATGATTGTCATCATTTTTGTCGTTTACATAAAACGTTTTAAGTAAAACGCAGCGTTTGGTGTTCTCCAAGGAAATAGGTGAAATATTTATTGGATTTTCTGTCGATATTATCCACACATGTCTTGTCCCTATTTTTGGACGAACAACGTATTACCTTAAACGGAGCGTCTTATGGTCACAAGTGATTGGCTGACAGTCTGACGCCCACACAGTTGCATGCATGGATTTAGTGTGTCGGATAAGATCTGCATGATTGTCATCATTTTTGTCGTTTACATAAAACGTTTTAAGTAAAACGCAGCGTTTGGTGTTCTCCAAGGAAATGGGTGAAACAATTATTGGATAGATTTTCTATCGATGTTATCCACACATGTGTTGTCCCTATATTTGGACGAACAACGTATTACCTTAAACGGAGCGTCTTATGGTCACAAGTGATTGGCTGACAGTCTGACGCCCACACAGTTGCATGCATGGATTTAGTGTGTCGGATAAGATCTGCATGATTGTCATCATTTTTGTCGTTTACATAAAACGTTTTAAGTAAAACGCAGCGTTTGGTGTTCTCCAAGGAAATGGGTGAAACAATTATTGGATAGATTTTCTATCGATGTTATCCACACATGTGTTGTCCCTATATTTGGACGAACAACGTATTACCTTAAACGGAGCGTCTTATGGTCACAAGTGATTGGCTGACAGTCTGACGCCCACACAGTTGCATTCATGGATTTAGTGTGTCGGATAAGATCTGCATGATTGTCATCATTTTTGTCGTTTACATAAAACGTTTTAAGTAAAACGCAGCGTTTGGTGTTCTCCAAGGAAATGGGTCAAACAATTATTGGATATATTTTCTGTCGATATTATCCACACATGTGTTGTCCCTATATTTGTCGTTTACAAAGCCACGTTTAACCAAAAACGTGGCTTTTATTTTCTTTTTTCTTTTTTTTTAATTAAACTTTTTAAACCTTTATAAATACTACTTACTTACTTCTCATTTTTTATACTTATATCTTCCATTTTCCTCTCAACATTTTTTAAATCCACTCATTTTACCTCTCTATAATCAAATGGCTTGGACCCGGTCCGAAGAAATAAGTTTGGCACGAGCTTGTATCATGACTATAAGTACATACCTTAGAATTATAAAATTTCCAGTGCAAAAAGTTGTATCCACCCAACAAGAAAAAAAAACATTTTATCTTCATATTCCCCCATCCAATTCAAAAAGTAGCGTTGTCTTCGGATATCTTGACTCAACATCATTTTTATACAATGAAATTTTGATCGGAATCATTGACAATGAATGAACAAGCGCATATATCTTGGTATTGAGGACGACAATGATGAAACAATATCGATACAGAAGATAACAGTATTTAACTACTAATAAACATGTATGTAAGTAGTACTGTTGTCTTTGTATCAAGGAGGCGCGGGTACACCGAGATGGAACAAACCTCGTACATACGGAGTTTAGGAAGTAATGCCGTTAGCAAACAAAAGTTGATTATGATGTAAATAAACGGGTAGAATCAAGTTATTACAATTTTTGTAAGTAAACACAATAAAAAGTTTTGAAACGAGCAGCGTATAACCTACAACGGAGCGTCTTAAAAAAAAAAAAAAAAAAAAAAAAAAAAAAAAAAAAAAAAAAAAAAAAAAAAAAAAAAAAAAAAAAAAAAAAAAAAAAAAAAAAAAAAAAAAAAAAAAAAAAAAAAAAAAAAAAAAAAAAAAAAAAAAAAAAAAAAAAAAAAAAAAAAAAAAAAAAAAAAAAAAAAAAAAAAAAAAAAAAAAAAAAAAAAAAAAAAAAAAAAAAAAAAAAAAAAAAAAAAAAAAAAAAAAAAAAAAAAAAAAAAAAAAAAAAAAAAAAAAAAAAAAAAAAAAAAAAAAAAAAAAAAAAAAAAAAAAAAAAAAAAAAAAAAAAAAAAAAAAAAAAAAAAAAAAAAAAAAAAAAAAAAAAAAAAAAAAAAAAAAAAAAAAAAAAAAAAAAAAAAAAAAAAAAAAAAAAAAAAAAAAAAAAAAAAAAAAAAAAAAAAAAAAAAAAAAAAAAAAAAAAAAAAAAAAAAAAAAAAAAAAAAAAAAAAAAAAAAAAAAAAAAAAAAAAAAAAAAAAAAAAAAAAAAAAAAAAAAAAAAAAAAAAAAAAAAAAAAAAAAAAAAAAAAAAAAAAAAAAAAAAAAAAAAAAAAAAAAAAAAAAAAAAAAAAAAAAAAAAAAAAAAAAAAAAAAAAAAAAAAAAAAAAAAAAAAAAAAAAAAAAAAAAAAAAAAAAAAAAAAAAAAAAAAAAAAAAAAAAAAAAAAAAAAAAAAAAAAAAAAAAAAAAAAAAAAAAAAAAAAAAAAAAAAAAAAAAAAAAAAAAAAAAAAAAAAAAAAAAAAAAAAAAAAAAAAAAAAAAAAAAAAAAAAAAAAAAAAAAAAAAAAAAAAAAAAAAAAAAAAAAAAAAAAAAAAAAAAAAAAAAAAAAAAAAAAAAAAAAAAAAAAAAAAAAAAAAAAAAAAAAAAAAAAAAAAAAAAAAAAAAAAAAAAAAAAAAAAAAAAAAAAAAAAAAAAAAAAAAAAAAAAAAAAAAAAAAAAAAAAAAAAAAAAAAAAAAAAAAAAAAAAAAAAAAAAAAAAAAAAAAAAAAAAAAAAAAAAAAAAAAAAAAAAAAAAAAAAAAAAAAAAAAAAAAAAAAAAAAAAAAAAAAAAAAAAAAAAAAAAAAAAAAAAAAAAAAAAAAAAAAAAGAAAAAAAAAAAAAAAAAAAAAAAAAAAAAAAAAAAAAAAAAAAAAAAAAAAAAAAAAAAAAAAAAAATCCACCCAACAAGCAAAAAAAACATTTTATCTTCATATTCCCCCATCCAATTCAAAAAGTAGCGTTGTCTTCGGATATCTTGACTCAACATCATTTTTATACAATGAAATTTTGATCGGAATCATTGACAATGAATGAAAAGGCAAAAACAAATTAATTTCTCAGATAAAGTCTGCATGATTATCATCTATTTTGTCGTTTACAATCTACGTTTTATCTAAAACGCAACATTGTATTAACACACTTAATAATAATAAAAATCATAATACAACACTACATAATAATAAAACATAACACTAACACTCGGAATAGTCCGAGTCCACTGTACTGTCGCCGTCGTTGCGATGAATGTATCGGTATGGTTCAGGAGACCGGCCAGCGGCACCGGTTTGAGGAGATGCGTACTCCTCCCCCGGGTCAGTCTCGTAATCATCAGGACGACCACCACCTATAGCGCCTTGCCAGAATAACGCGTGGTTTAGAGCGTTGTTTAAGGTGGTAGTTGCAGCGGTAAGCTGGAAAATGTGTTTGTGTATAGCAGACAGGAAAAAATCTATGAATATATGAAACACTGGTATGAAATTTTTAATAGAATGCAAGTGTATATATAGGATTTTAGGAAAAATAGCCGTTAAAGGACCAAAAGTGTAATTTTTTTGAACTTGTTTTGGTCAAAAAGGCCGTTAGACAGACCTGTATTTTGTCTTCTTCCCCTTCAAGTAGTAACGTTTTAGTTAAAACGGAGCACTTTATGTACACAAGTTAGTGGGTGACAGACTGACACCCACAAAGTTGCATTTGTCATGCACGTTTTATTAGGATGTAAATACTATTATGTGATTTTATTATCATGCGTTTAAGGTGATACGGAGCATTGTATATGCAGTAAACTCCATCTTTTGTAAAACGGGGTCTATATCATGACTATAAATACTTACCTTCTAATCCAAAAATTTACATGGCCAAAATTTGTATCCACCCAAAATGGCAAAAAAAAGAAGTTGTCTTCATATCTCCCATCCATATTATGAAGCATTCGACAAGTAACGTTGTATTCGGACAATGTGACTCAACATCATTTGGATACCCTAATATTCTGCCCGAAATCGGAGACAGGGAATGCACAAGCTCCAATATATCGGTAACGAAGCCGATAACGAAGATGGCCGTAGCTTACTACTAATAAACATACGCAAGTAATACTGTTGTCTTTGTATCAAAGAAGGCGTGCATACACCGAGATATAACATACCTCTTCTTGATGTCGGGCTTAAGCACATGTCTTTTTTCCATTATATTTATAATGGTTTTATGTTTACACACTTTGTTATCGACGACCGTTACATGATATATTTAAATGCCCATCGACGAAGTCAAATGCCCGAAACATGACCAGTGGTGGCTCGACCGAAACGCTCACCAGGGCATAGGAAGTATGTCAATAGAGGGTCGTAAGTAATCCATTGCTTTTATTAATCATGTAATGTGTTTTTAATTACACTTTTCATTTATCTGTATATCCGAAACATTAAATGAATGAAAAGGCAAAAACAAATTAATTTCTCAGATAAAGTCTGCATGATTATCATCTATTTTGTCGTTTACTATCTACGTTTTATCTAAAACGCAACATTGTATTAACACACTTAATAATAATAAAACATAACACTAACACTCGGAATAGTCCGAGTCCACTGTACTGTCGCCGTCGTTGCGATGAATGTATCGGTATGGTTCAGGAGACCGGCCAGCGGCACCGGTTTGAGGAGATGCGTACTCCTCCCCCGGGTCAGTCTCGTAATCATCAGGACGACCACCACCTATAGCGCCTTGCCAGAATAACGCGTGGTTTAGAGCGTTGTTTAAGGTGGTAGTTGCAGCGGTAAGCTGGAAAATGGTTTGATCCAGGCAATCGATTTTTTGTCGAAGATAAATAAGATACTCATCTTCGACGGCGTTACGAATCCGACCTTGAAGTCGTATGATTTCGAATGTGTACGCCGCCTTGTTGGATGTGATGCTCTGAATCACATTGCTAACTTCAGTCTTGTGTCTGTCATCGTCAAGCATGTGACCCTGCATGCCGATTTTTGCATCACGGATGGTCATGTTTGCCATCGAAAATGTGTTTGTGTATAGCAGACAGGAAAAAATCTATGAATATATGAAACACTGGTATGAAATTTTTAATAGAATGCAAGTGTATATATAGGATTTTAGGAAAAATAGCCGTTAAAGGACCAAAAGTGTAATTTTTTTGAACTTGTTTTGGTCAAAAAGGCCGTTAGACAGACCTGTATTTTGTCTTCTTCCCCTTCAAGTAGTAACGTTTTAGTTAAAACGGAGCACTTTATGTACACAAGTTAGTGGGTGACAGACTGACACCCACAAAGTTGCATTTGTCATGCACGTTTTATTAGGATGTAAATACTATTATGTGATTTTATTATCATGCGTTTAAGGTGATACGGAGCATTGTATATGCAGTAAACTCCATCTTTTGTAAAACGGGGTCTATATCATGACTATAAATACTTACCTTCTAATCCAAAAATTTACATGGCCAAAATTTGTATCCACCCAAAATGGCAAAAAAAAAAGTTGTCTTCATATCTCCCATCCATATTATGAAGCATTCGACAAGTAACGTTGTATTCGGACAATGTGACTCAACATCATTTGGATACCCTAATATTCTGCCCGAAATCGGAGACAGGGAATGCACAAGCTCCAATATATCGGTAACGAAGCCGATAACGAAGATGGCCGTAGCTTACTACTAATAAACATACGCAAGTAATACTGTTGTCTTTGTATCAAAGAAGGCGTGCATACACCGAGATATAACATACCTCTTCTTGATGTCGGGCTTAAGCACATGTCTTTTTTCCATTATATTTATAATGGTTTTATGTTTACACACTTTGTTATCGACGACCGTTACATGATATATTTAAATGCCCATCGACGAAGTCAAATGCCCGAAACATGACCAGTGGTGGCTCGACCGAAACGCTCACCAGGGCATAGGAAGTATGTCAATAGAGGGTCGTAAGTAATCCATTGCTTTTATTAATCATGTAATGTGTTTTTAATTATGTAATCCGTTTTTCATTATGTAATGTGATTTGTTGTTAACATACATTAATTTATTTAATTTTCTGTAACATCAAACTAGAATACTTGTTAAAATATATGTTCCGTTTTGTTTAAAATGGTGCCTCTTACCGTTTTATTAAAAACGTCAACTATTACCAACACTTTCACCTGGACAGAGTGTCTATAAATAGATGATCATTTTTGTTACCTTTACCATGTAAAATACTTCTACACTTAAAATGAGGCAGAATTTCACTAAACACACACATCACACAATAGTTAAGGTTCTACACTCGAATGGGGGAAGGATTTTCTAAATATCAGATAGGGTGACTCAACATCAACACAAGATTACAAAAAAGGAAAAATAATTCCCAAATTGTGGATTTCGATTTCCTATATTATTTTATTTGTATACGTTGATCGATTTATACTATGTAGGATTTGCATAGTATAGTTGTTTTACTTTTTCCAATGGTTGATCGATCAAAAAATTATTTTGTATTTGTATTCATGACGTATAGTTATTTAATAAAAAAATTGGAAATCTAATATTTGATATGAATGAAATTGTATATGAATGTAGCTCAAATCGCATAGACAACAATCCATACGACCATACTCTACATTTTACCTAAAATGTGGTGTTTGTTGTGGATGTTTTTCATCTGGCACGAAATATGTTGTAAATTTCAATGTGCTACAATGTTTTGTAGGTGTCGCAGGGGAATCTAAGACCATATGTAGATAAAAAATGGAACTTTTTATATAAAATGTAGATTTTAAGATAATGTTAGACGTTTGATACAAAACGGTGACTTACCAGCAGATGCTGATGGACATGGTGACTATAAAAAGACGAGTATGATGGTTTACTTTGCTATGGAAAACTCTTTCTTCCACAAAAAATGGCTGGGAAAATCCATACACATAATCATACCTCAACGGAAACAATTATACAGTCACCTCGATTAGGTGCAAAGTTTTATACAATCAGATAGAGTGACTCAACATCAAGGGGAGATTACAATTGGGGAAAATCGGACCCCAAGTTGTGGATTTCAATTTCCTCCGTCCACTTTTTAGTATAAGTTGGTTGATTCATATTATACACTGCATTCTCATGGTTTAATCCATTCACCTTATAGACTTGCAGATATTGTCGAGTCTGTAATTTGTGCAGTTTATGTCGATACCACCTTATCTAAGGAGAACGATACATGGGAGGTAAATCAGAAATCTGCAGTTCAACGTACCTGATGGAATGGTGGAGAGCAAACATACGGTTCTTCTATTTATGTCCGAAGACTAAAGATAGGTTAGAGGAATGAAGGAACGCGTATAAGTGGGTTGATTAAAACGTTACTCGATTCAATTTCCTTGTTTTTGTTTATTGCAATCTATAATATCTATACGAAAAAATGCATTTTAATCACAAATGTTAATCTATTACATTCTTTCAAATATGAATTATCTTTATAGTACCCCATATATATAGGACAATATGTATGTAAATTGTTGCCAATATATGTATGTAAATTGTTGCCAACAACATAAATATTTGACAACCACCTACTGCGTTTTAGTTAAAACGGATCTAAGCATTCGCGCTATATTAAAATGTATATTTTGTTCTTCAACAATCAACTATAATTGTATTAGTTTATTGTAATCTATATTATTTGTACCAACAATTGACTTTCTTTGTATATGGTTAATCTACTACATTTTTAAAAAACGGACAAAAAACGCACCGTTTTTTATAAAACGGTGTCTGTTGTTGAGGAATAATCTGAAAGTGGCCGACAAGATGCAGATGTTGAGATAGCACCACGACAAAGAACTATGTAAATATTTGAAAACCAACCATGTGCCCCATTTTACATAAAACGGTTATACGCATTATCCCTATAAATAGATAGTTTATTTACTTGACGACCAATCACATAAATGTACATTACCATATTCATCTACATTATCCCCACAAAGTGAATTTTTCCCTTATATCTCACAAAGTCGTGGTGCCATTTTGAAGATATAGATGGTACTAATAAAAGAACTTCCATAATACATTCAGACAGCGTGACTCAACATCATTCTCTTCAAAAGTGCATTTGCCAGCCGGATGCCTACATCCGGTAGAGGCAGAAAACTAGGAAGAGGCCCCTAAATTGGGTCACGTTCCAAACTTTGAAGAGAATACCCGGCCAAACTTTCATGGAAAGCCACATGAACGTGCCATATCCACTTGTTTGGCCGGGAAAAACTCCCTTAGGAAGTTCAAGGGAGGACCGGGAGGCTATCCTTTAATTAATGAAAAATTTATTTGTGTAATTTGATGTACAAAATTCTATTTCTGTACCAACTTTAATTTCAGATTGTATTCAAGTGTTTATTCAATATAGTATTAAACTTTACACGTTTTATACAAAACGGGCCGTTCAGATAGTTTATTGGATAAAATGTGTCAGTTTAAAGGTTGATTATATCTGAATTTTTGTGGTATATGTTCAACGTTTTACATAAAACGTAGCATGTGTGGTTCTTTAATTTTTTTTCTCCAAAAGGTAAGAGTGTAGAGGGTGTTGTTATCTTGGTAGTGTAGAGAATCTTGTGACTTTTATTTGGACAATAAAACCTACGTCTTGTGTGAAACGCAAAGTTGGGTGACGAAGAAGTTGAAAGTGGCCGACAACATACAGCTTTTAAGAGAGAATAACGACAATACTGATACGTCCCACGGTGTATCAATATACCAAAGTATATTGAACACAGAACACTTGTAGAGGGGGGTGAATACAACTTTTCACAATCTTTACAGACTTTTATCACAAAACGTTTTAAGATTCAGATAATGAATATTAAGCAAGTAAGTAAAGTGCAGGAATCATTAAAACAGTAAAGCAGTAAAGAACCAAAAACATTCTTGAACACAGATTGTTATTTTCAAATGTAATCCTTTATTAAGAAATAATCTATACAAAGAATTACAGGGTTGTTGCGGAATAAAGATAGCCTATAGATATCTAAACAACCCTATGAAATGACAAACAACAATCAATAAGTTTTAGCTCAAGAGAATCAGCCCAAGCTGATCTCGTACAGACTAAGCTGTGTGTAAGAGCAGAGAAACTAGTGTGAAGAATGATTCTCAGGAAATGCCACCCATATGCAATCCATGAATGAGGCTTTTATAGGCACAAGCGCTCCTTCATTAGGTGTCCGTTGCAGCTACGTGTTCTTCAATCAGTGGTTGATAAAGGAATAATCAATCGTGCCTTTCATGGTACTTGTGGTCCCCCACGTACTGACGCACATTCTTCATCTACCAATAGGAGTATGGACACGCATATGTAAAACAACCACCAACATGGATCCTAGGATTCTTCCTAGTCACGTCATTTGTCCTTATCTTCAATCCAGGTTGTTATCTTCACTTGATTGTCAGACACAGATTGGGCCATTTGTCAAGGCACCAATCTGCCTAAGTATTTCCAAGCTGACTGCTAATCCCAAGCTGTCTTCCACTAACAACTCGGTCTTCTATCTTCAATCCTCCTCTTCGACTTGGACTGAATGCTAATACAATTTGATGCAGCTTGAATAACACTTGCTTCCATAAGATATTACAATTACAAGTATGAAGCATGATCTGGGTCAGAGACAGATCGTAAGCTGTGTCAGCTTAGTCTGACCCAGATCAGATTACAAGAACCAAAGATTACTAAGTGTTTATAGGTCAGATTTGTCATCATTAAATTTACAATAAACATTGGGACTCAACAAATACCTATGTAAATTAATGGCAATAACTTATATATTTGACATCCAAACACTAAGTTTTACATAAAACGGGTCATGTATACTCCCTATAAGTAGATTGTTTATGTTGTTTTCCAAAAATCACAAAAATGCACATTAACACACCTGCAATCAATGAAGGTGGTGTCATTTTGAAGGTAAGGATGGTGGTAATAGAGGAACTTCCAAAACACATCCAGGCAGCGTGACTCAACATCATTCTTATTTTCAATAGTGCCAGGTCACCCTTTTGTGTTTTACGGAAATTGTGGTTCGAACTACAAAAAGTTGTCTTCTAACGGGACCAAAGGAGGATTCCCAGACAGCTGGTTTTGTTGGGGTCTGTGAGAGTTACCTTTCTAGTACGTGCATAAGCAACGGTGGTCTTATGCGGTGGCTTTGATTTGTGTAATTTAATCTACAAAGTATAATTTTTGTATCAAATGTAGTTTGTAATTGTATTCACGTGTTTATTAATAATATAGTACTCAATTCTGCCCGGCTTATACAAAACGGAACCATTTGTACTAGGATATTCCACGTAAACGCCCAATTTTACTTCATACGGGGAGTGAACTTTTACTAACTCTACTGCGTAGAACAGTCTAGTGGGTGCTCTTATCTAGGTGGTGCAGAGAATCTTTTTAGATTACTCAGACTAAAACGCTACATCTTATATAAAACGCCAAGTATATGTGACGAAAATTTTGAAAGTAGTCGACAACATACAGCTTTTCAGAGAGCATCACGACCATACCTATGTAAATGTTTTACAAACAAACACCCCGTTTTACATAAAACGGACGCATGCATTCTCCCTATAAAAAGAATTGTTTATGTTGCTGTCCAACAATCACAAAAATGCACATTAACACACCCACAAACTATGAAGGTGGTGTCATTTTGAAGGGAAGGATGGCGGTAATAATAGAACTTCATTTCAAAACACATTCAGACAGCGTGACTCAACATCATTCTTATTTTCAATAGTGCCAGGTCACCCTTTTGTGTTTTACGGAAATTGTGGTTCGAACTACAAAAAGTTGTCTTCTAACGGGAACAAAGAAGGATTCCCAGACAGCTGGTTTTGTTGGGGTCTGTGAGAGTTACCTTTCTAGTACGTGCATAAGCAACGGTGGTCTTATGCGGTGGCTTTGATTTGTGTAATTTAATCTACAAAGTATAATTTTTGTATCAAATGTAGTTTGTAATTGTATTCACGTGTTTATTAATAATATAGTACTCAATTCTGCCCGTCTTATACAAAACGGAACCATTTGTACTAGGATATTCCACGTAAACGCCCAATTTTACTTCATACGGGGAGTGAACTTTTACTAACTCTACTGCGTAGAACAGTCTAGTGGGTGCTCTTATCTAGGTGGTGCAGAGAATCTTTTTAGATTACTCAGACTAAAACGCTACATCTTATATAAAACGCCAAGTATATGTGACGAAAATTTTGAAAGTAGTCGACAACATACAGCTTTTAAGAGAGAATAACGACAATACCTATGTAAATTATTGGCAACAACTTATATATTTGACATCCAAACACTAAGTTTTACATAAAACGGGTCATGTATCCTCCCTATAATAGATTGTTTATGTTGCTGTCCAACAATCACAAAAATGCACATTAACACACCCACAAACTATGAAGGTGGTGTCATTTTGAAGGGAAGGATGGCGGTAATAATAGAACTTCATTTCAAAACACATTCAGACAGCGTGACTCAACATCATTCTTATTTTCAATAGTGCCAGGTCACCCTTTTGTGTTTTACGGAAATTGTGGTTCGAACTACAAAAAGTTGTCTTCTAACGGGAACAAAGGAGGATTCCCAGACAGCTGGTTTTGTTGGGGTCTGTGAGAGTTACCTTTCTAGTACGTGCATAAGCAACGGTGGTCTTATGCGGTGGCTTTGATTTGTGTAATTTAATCTACAAAGTATAATTTTTGTATCAAATGTAGTTTGTAATTGTATTCACGTGTTTATTAATAATATAGTACTCAATTCTGCCCGGCTTATACAAAACGGAACCATTTGTACTAGGATATTCCACGTAAACGCCCAATTTTACTTCATACGGGGAGTGAACTTTTACTAACTCTACTGCGTAGAACAGTCTAGTGGGTGCTCTTATCTAGGTGGTGCAGAGAATCTTTTAAGATTACTCAGACTAAAACGCTACATCTTATATAAAACGCCAAGTATATGTGACGAAAATTTTGAAAGTAGTCGACAACATACAGCTTTTCAGAGAGCATCACGACCATACCTATGTAAATGTTTTACAAACAAACACCCCGTTTTACATAAAACGGACGCATGCATTCTCCCTATAAAAAGAATTCTAATATGTTTTCGAAAAATCACAAAAATGCACATTAACACACCTGCAATCAATGAAGGTGGTGTCATTTTGAAGGGAAGGATGGCGGTAATAATAGAACTTCATTTCAAAACACATTCAGACAGCGTGACTCAACATCATTCTTATTTTCAATAGTGCCAGGTCACCCTTTTGTGTTTTACGGAAATTGTGGTTCGAACTACAAAAAGTTGTCTTCTAACGGGAACAAAGGAGGATTCCCAGACAGCTGGTTTTGTTGGGGTCTGTGAGAGTTACCTTTCTAGTACGTGCATAAGCAACGGTGGTCTTATGAGGTCGCTTTGAGTTGTGTAATTTAATCTACAAAATATATTTTGTGTACCAAATTTAGTTTGTAATTGTATTCACGTGTTTATTAATAATTTAGTACTCAATTCTGCCCGTCTTATACAAAACGGAAACATTTGTACTAGGATATTCCACGTAAACGTCCAATTTTACTTAATACGGAGAATGAACTTTTAATAACTCTACTGGCTATAACAGTCTAGTGGGTGCTCTTATCTAGGTGGTGCAGAGAATCTTTTAAGATTACTCAGACTAAAACGCTACGTCTTATATAAAACGCCAAGTATATGTGACGAAAATTTTGAAAGTAGTCGACAACATACAGCTTTTCAGAGAGCATCACGACCATACCTATGTAAATGTTTTACAAACAAACACCCCGTTTTACATAAAACGGACGCATGCATTCTCCCTATAAAAAGAATTCTAATATGTTTTCGAAAAATCACAAAAATGCACATTAACACACCTGCAATCAATGAAGGTGGTGTCATTTTGAAGGGAAGGATGGCGGTAATAATAGAACTTCATTTCAAAACACATTCAGACAGCGTGACTCAACATCATTCTTATTTTCAATAGTGCCAGGTCACCCTTTTGTGTTTTACGGAAATTGTGGTTCGAACTACAAAAAGTTGTCTTCTAACGGGAACAAAGGAGGATTCCCAGACAGCTGGTTTTGTTGGGGTCTGTGAGAGTTACCTTTCTAGTACGTGCATAAGCAACGGTGGTCTTATGCGGTGGCTTTGATTTGTGTAATTTAATCTACAAAGTATAATTTTTGTATCAAATGTAGTTTGTAATTGTATTCACGTGTTTATTAATAATTTAGTACTCAATTCTGCCCGTCTTATACAAAACGGAAACATTTGTACTAGGATATTCCACGTAAACGTCCAATTTTACTTAATACGGAGAATGAACTTTTAATAACTCTACTGGCTATAACAGTCTAGTGGGTGCTCTTATCTAGGTGGTGCAGAGAATCTTTTAAGATTACTCAGACTAAAACGCTACGTCTTATATAAAACGCCAAGTATATGTGACGAAAAAGTAGAAAGTGGCCGACAACATACAGCTTTTCAGAGAGCATCAAGACCATACCTATGTAAATTATTTACAGCCAAGCACCCCGTTTTACATGAAACGGACGCATGCATTCTCCCTATAAAAAAGAATTCTATTCTGTTTGATGTAATGTCACAAATGCACAATAACACACCTGCTGTCTATGAAGGTAGTTGTATCCTCACAAATGTATTTTTTTCGATTCTAGCTCACAAAGTCATGTGCTTTGATGAAGGTATAGATGGTAATAAAAGAACTTTGATAATACATCAGACAACGTGACTCAACATCACTCACATTTAAAGTAGATTTGTTCGCGGGTTCCGTACATCCACCGGAGGCAGAAGGCAATGAAGAGGCGGTTCGAAAGTACGCAACTTCAGCCTTCTAGCAGAACATCCGCCCAAACAATCATGCAAAGGCACCTCACGGTTCAAAAGAGGACCGCGGGACTATACTTTTACGCCATGGGAGATTAATTTGTGTAATTCAATTTACAATACAAAATCTAATTTTTGGAACAAGTTTACTTTGTAATTGTATTCATGTTTATTTAGTTTTGCACGTTTAATACAAAACGGTACTCTTTAAACGCACTAAATGAGTAAATGGGGCATTCACATTATGTCAGCCACAAAATGTGTCACTTCAAATGCTGAAACTATCTGATGCTCTTGATCTGCCAGAGCCATAAAACAACAATCTCTTTCCTCTTCTTCATCGACTGATGAATCATCAGAGGGAACCCATGCTTCTTCAGTGGTTTCTATCATGCATTTGTTATTGTCTTCAATCTGTTTAGACAAGAGAGCAATTTGAGCCTTAAGCTTTTTGTATTTCAACTTATAGCTATCATCAGGCTTGTTATAAGAAGCAGTTGGACCAGACTGGGAGACAAACTGACTGGACCTGCACTCTTTCATGAAATAACCTTTTCTGCCACACTTAAAGCATGTCAGATTGGTCTTGTCAGTGGAAGAACTGGGTGCATGTAGTCCAGTGGGCCTATTTGCTCTGGCCTTAAAACGGTTAAACGTTTTGGCCATCATTGCAACCAGGTCATCAGTGTCAGTTTCATCACAGTCCGGAGAGATATCATTACAGACTCCAGAATCCATTAGTTCAGACATCATCTTCTTCATAGAAAATACATTCTCAGAAGATATTAATGCCGCACAAGGTGGTGCAGTATTAGTGACCACTGTGGAACTACTGGAAGCATGATTAAAAGAATCTTTTTCTGCCTCAATCCTCTGGGCTTGATTTTCTTCAGTGAATCTGAAGGCTCCATACAATGTTGACAAAGTATGGGAATGCAAGGTTTTTCCTTGCCTCAAGACCAGAATCATGTGAGACCATTTTGTTGGAAGAATATCACAAAATTTCTCCAAAAGTATATCCTTGTCTTTATCTACCCCTAGTCCTCTTAACTGGTTTATGATGCTCATAAATCTAGTGTAAGTACCAGTAAGGGACTCATTGGGGAGAGCAAAAAATGACTCATACTTTTTATTTAAGGAGACTTTTCTGGTAACAACAGTATCATCACCCCCCTCATGCTGGTTTACTAGTTCATCCCACATACTTTTGGCACTGGGATAGAGAACTAGTGTGGGAATGAGAGTTTCTGGAACAGCCCCGAGGATCATATTTTTAAGAAGTGTATCAAGATTTACTAATCTTTTCTCCTCTTCGGACCAGTGTTCCTCTCTCTTTTCCCTCCCACTTCTTGATCCTGTAGGGTCAAGAAGTGCATTGATAGGAAGTCTTGGCACATAGGGTCCTTCGTTTAAAATTTTCATCATATTCCTTTCAATACCAGTCACATGCAATATTATCCTAGCTTTCCACGTACCAAATTCATCACTGCTCCCATTGAATTTAGGAACAGGAATATTCGAGTAATGCACATGCACATGTGGAGAAGCAGGAGGAGGAGGAGGTGGTGTATTGTTATTTCCAGTGGGTGGTTCATTAACATTAGTTTCATGAGTTTCTTGAGTATTTTCTGGGATTGCCATCGTGACACAGATCTAGGTAAGTATATTAACCTTCTGCTCTGATACCAATTGTAAAGTCCCTCACACGATGGTTTAACCCACGAGTGTAAAATAACAAGACAAGTATGAACTAGAATCGGACTAGTATTACTTCAATATAAATATGCAAGAATATAAACAAAGTAATAAATGACTTTAAGCAATATTTAAACAAGTAAATAAAAGGTGGAACACGAATGTAGTTTTCAAGTGTATTTTCTTTATTGATGTATAAACAAAATACAAGATCGTTGCGGAACCTAGATATTACACGTATGTAAGTATCTAAACAATCTTTGAATTACAAGTGATCTATACTTGCTAAATAAACTCCTTTGATCGATATACTTAGAGTTGTGAAGTATAGCTGTTTAGATCGAGAGTATTTAAGCAAGTTCACCAATTTGCTAAAAAGTGATTTTCTCAAAGAAATGACTTTGTATTTATAGGCAACAAAATTCACCAGTGAATTTTGTGCCGTACAAATATGGTTGGATGCATTTAATGAACCGACAAGAACATTAAATGCATTGGATAAAGAATAAGGATAAAATCACATCAAGTGCAAGTGTATCCTTTTATCCAACCACCTTAACACACGTATACTTTGGTAAAGAACAAGTGGGTTGTTCTTTGGAAAGTGTGTAAAGGCTTAAAGTCAATCCTCGATATCAGTGTTCAGACTTGTAAGGTCTAGAACACTGACAATCCTCCAGTGTACAGATCTGGTAAGACTTTCCAGTGGACTCCGCCATTTGATAAGTCTTCTTTCTTCAGACTTCAGTCTTTGACTTCAGTCAGAATGTCTTCAGTAGAGTAGATCTGGACTGGGGTGAAGACCAGTGAGCTCATCTGGAGAATACTCCAGATTTCCTATACAAGTATTTGCTCACTAGTCTTCCATTATTTCTGGACAAATCTTTAGAAGGACTCCAGATCCAAAGTCTGGAGTAGGTCAGATTCTGGACAGATCTTCAGTAAGCTCCAGTAGTCGAGTCTGGAGCGAGTCCAGTAAATCTGGACCTAACAATACACTTATCCAAAATGGGTACTTCCCATCTATCGCTTCCTTGATCATGTATTCCTTATGGTCCTCAATCACCTTTCAATGCCAAGACTATCCCTACGATAGGACTAATATACGTAAGTTCCTATCTTAAGCCATCACTTAGAATGCCACTTTCATTATGTTGTTATAAATTTTGGGATCCAAGTGTATTGTTAATATTCGCATCTTTTTGGTTGTAGAGAGTGTTGGTGTAAAATGGTCACTTTCATTATACATGTAGTTATAAGTTGTTAGAATTTCGGTAACTTGCCTTCATTTGTGGTTTCGTTTGGCATCTTAGGTTATCATATGGAAATGCCATATTAAGTTATGTTCTTTTAAACATCATTGGATGTGTAACCAATTTTAATACTAAATAGCATTTGTGATATCAATATATATTTTGGTTAACGTAATTATGTCCATTCTACTTAATCACCCTTTTTGTGTTACTTTGATTACGCTTATCTTTTACTCACATATTCCTCAATATGTCTTATGATTAATCGGGTTTATGAAATTCGCTTAGGTGTTATGGGCCATTACCAAATTGGGCCTAAGTGTTATGGGTTTTTAAGTGACTTGGGCTTAATTTAGTTATTGGGCTTAACCTTATTTGAGTTATGTGCTTAATGGGTTATATTGGTTATTGGGCTACATGGTTTATTGGGCTAAGTGGGCCTACTGATTTATGGTCCATTGGGTACGCTAATTGGGCCGGGCTAGCCCATTATGGTCTTTAGTGCATCTTTTAGCCCATTATACACATGGTTAGTTTCCTTTCAAATTTTCTGTTTTTGTTCATCAGGTTTATGAAATGTTGGCCATAAATTAGGGGTTAAATCTAATTATTTGGACCCTCCTGATTTTTATACAATAATTTATATGTGTCCACTTATTTTGTGAATTTTGGGTGAATTTTTAAGTAATGTTTACTACCTCCAAAAATTACTCAAACATAAACTGTCCCGAATGGGAACTGTTTGCGACACAAGAAGTTTTATAAAAGTTCTCGATGTTTTGATTGCTATAAAAATACCATGATTTTATTTTAAGCATAGAACACATCAAAGTTAATTCCTACCAAGTTTAAGCTTCTGGAATCCCTTAATTTTGAAGATAAAATTTCTCAAAGTTAATATAGATATTACACAAAAATGCAGTCTTGACCAGTTTTAGTAGAAAAATCATATCTTTTGTTTTGTTCGGTATTTTAGGGTGATTCCAGTTGGAGGTTAACTTTAACTCGTTTATCTACAACCTTTGTTTTGACAACTTTCCCTGAATCGGTCGTCACATGCTCAGTTTATCCGCCCAAAGTGAAAACTGTGATTATTTTGGTCCAAACAACCAACCAATGGCTTGGTTTGCTTACTTTGCACTCTAAATTACCACTAACATATTTGTTGGTTATTTTTGTATGACTTTAACATCAAATATACTGATTATAGCAGATTCAAAATCATCAATAATCCATCTCAACTTCCAAAATCAAAATCAATCAAAACTAGTGCAAATCTAAGCATGCATGTTTAGATCTAACCATTACACATACAAACAAGCTATAAACTTTTATATCCTTTTTGAAAACTCCTTTTTATTGAAAAATCACAGATTATAATCTCATAATATTCATCAAAAATCAGATTTAATCAAATCCTTAAACCCATTTAGCAACAAATCTTACAACTACTAACTCTTGGGTCTTGTTTGTGTTGAATCCTTGAATCCTTTCTCTAGATCTTTACATGCATGAACATGTGAGATAAGGATCTATCAACCTTGCCCTCATTGAGTTTAAATCAAGAAGAAAATCAAAGAAAAACATGATTTTTGATAAAGATCTTTTAATATATACAAAAACAAGATAGATTAAACAAAGAGATGGAGATTTATACCCTTCTTGAACTCGGTTTTGAAGATGATTTTATGCAGAAAATTTCGTGGCCTTTATGCCCTTAAAAACCCTTGTTCCAAGCTTGAAACAACCCTTAATCTCATCTTGAAATAACCCTTGATTAATCTAGCCTAAACCCTTATTATTATTATAGTTTAGATATGATTTTAGGTTGTGTTTTCTTGCCCTTTTTGTCTTGGCCGAAAATGATGAAGAAGGAGGAGAAGTGAAGGAGTTTTTGAGAGAAAAATACTTGTGTGTGTGTATGGGAAGTGTAAGAAGTGGTGTTGGGGTGTAGGTGTATTCAAGTTGCCTTGGAAGTGTAAGGGTGTAGTTTTTAGTTGAATTTTTGATTGGGTGTAGGGTTTGGGGGTATGGGGCCGGTTTTTGGGTTGGGAAAAGGAGGGGATTTTTGAATTTTAAAGGTATATTGTAAGTGTATGTGTATTGGTATAAAATGTATGTAAGTATGGATGCATGCATGGACATTTAAATCAACTAGTTATGTAAAGTTATGAACTTGAGCTTATGTGTGTGTTAGTATGTGTAACAATGGAGGTTTTAAGAGAGAGAAAATAGAGAGAGAAAGTGTGTTTGGCTGGAAGATTAGTTTGCATAAAATGAGGTGAAAGGTTACATTTTGAATTATGGAGGGGGTTTATATACCTATACACATATTACAATATGCCCCCTTCCATACTTAGATATTTACATTGTAAGAACAAAAGATGCAAATCAACTACTACATTTATATTTCTAACAATCTCCCCCTTAGTACTTTGACTTTTGAACATTCTTTGCTTCCCTCATCATTCGAATGCTGTCTCGGTACTCAAGCCTTTGATTTATCTTGGAGATTACTTTATCAAACACTTCCTTTTTCTTTTCATCTTGCTTATCTTCTTTCAAGCACAACAACACATTTTTACAAAACTCCAATGTTCCATCAGAATAAGAAGCAAGTTCATCCATACGAATGAAAATCTTCTTCTTTCGGCTATTTAAAAAGACAACCCCAAAAGAAGGTTCTTCGATGACATGACCAATACTGAGTTTCTCAAAACTTGTTTGTAAGTTGATTTCTTAAAGTTCTGAACAGCAGCTTCTGGAGTCTTTCTCAGATCATCAAAATTGTTAAATTCATTGAAATTGTAATGCTGTGGAGCTGAGCTAGCAGGAACAGATGATTCTCCAACTTCAACTCTGCTTGAAGAACCTGTTTCAAAGTAATCAAGATCTGCAAATTCTTCAAACATTGGTTCCTCTACAGCTTCTACGTTCACTGAAGTTTCAACTATCTCTGGCTCATCCAATATTACATTATCTTTTATGGCCTCAATATCAGCTTCTCCTTCAGCATATTCAACTATATCATCTTCAATTACAAAACCTTCTTCTTCATTTGTAAGTCCCAACTCGTTAGATGGTACTACTGAAGACACCTCTATGTCGATGGTGGAGTTACTTTGCAATATATGCACTGAACTGGAGACGACCAGTTGCAGTGTGTATATACCAAGTTCTAGATAGATTACTTATATAAATGACAATAAGTAAAGAACAATGCAATAATACAAATAACTTGTAAGATAACTTGATGAGACAATATGTATTTTTCAATGTGTAATTTATTTATTGATATTAAACAAATTACAAGGTTGATGCGGAACCAAGATAATACACGAATGTAAATATCCTAACAACCTATGAAATACAATTGATCTACACTCGGAATTTCTCAAGACAATCGAAACACTTAGAGTTGTGAAATGTTCCTTTTAGCGATTGAGAGAATATTGCACAAGTTCACCAAGAATATTGCAGGTTTGCAAAGTGTGAAGTTATTCGTCTTTGTGAATTAACTTGGTATTCTTGGTGGTGCAATGACTTGTATTTATAGGCAAAGTTAACATTGGGATGTTAACTTTAGCCGTACAAATGTGGTTGGGAGCATTTAAGGAATAGCATTTAATTCCTTAAAAGGCAGTGTAAAGTCGCATGTTAAAGTGACTTTACATAACCACCTTTATGTACCTTTTAATACTTAAATAATAAGATAAGGCTTATTATCCGGGTAAAGGTACATAAAGCATACAAGTCAATTCCTCGTAATCAGTGTAAAGCTTTGTAAGGGCTTTCCACTGATGGTCTCCAGTTTGTAACTGACTAGAATGTCAACTGGGCTTCTCTGCCGTTGCCATTCTCTTTCTTCCATTTGTTGTCTTCGACTTCAACTGGAATGCTTCTTCAACTTGGTCAATTCTCAACTGGAGGAAGTCTTCAGTTGCGTTAACTGTACGGTGCAACTGGACTTCAATATATTTCTCGACAAATCATCTTTGGTCACCAGTTTCACTAGTCTCCAGATGCAACTGGTGACTGGTAAGTGTGAACTGGTGACTGGCCAGTTCCAGGTGAACTGGTCCTAACAAATTCCCCCTATTTGTCTAGAAATATAGTCTAAGTCTTTTCTAGTTCTTGTATCTGTACAAGTGTGAACTGGAAGGACTTGTTCGATTTAAATCTATCTAAGTTATCTAAGGCATTTTTATAGATCAATAAATGCCTTAGGTTTTTCTTTTAGGTTTGTTAGATTTTAATCTATTATCTACCTTGTGGTTACAAACTGGTAACTTCATTTATACAAGGGAATGAAATTTATACAAGTTACAGAATGTAAATACAAATTACAAGTAGATAACTGAAGAAATAACTTAATGAGACGGCCCTTCGCCAGTTCTTCTTCTCTTGGCAACTGAAGAGATAGGCTGAGTATCTTCAGGGTCAATATTCAACTTTTGCTCAAGATTTTATTTATGTTGAATCTTCCCCCTTAGAAAGTTTACCCATGCTTTCTCGAACCTATTCTTTTGTGCCTTTGCATCCAGTATATTCACCATCTCAACCCATTCGCTGAACCCATATTGCATAGCACCAGGATCGTCAGTTCTAACCAGTGGCCCACCAGTATACTTAACTTCGACTTGGAAAACTTTGGTGCCTGGCTTGATTGTAACATTGACACTATTGATAGTACCACTATGTCTTCTGGTTGACATGATCTGGGAGTAGTAGTTTCTAGCTTCATATTCATTTGTAATTTTTATACTCCCAGCACCAGCAGCCAGTACAGCAGACTTAATGTCTTCATTGGATACCTCGCCAGTTGGTTCAACGAATGTGCTAAGGTCAGCATCTCTTGCATCTCTTGTCAGTGGTCTTCTTGGTTGTGGAATCCTTCTTTTTGGTGGATTCAATACACTCTTCACAACCTTCTTGACATTTGCAATTCTCTTTAGAAGCCCACTGGCCCTAATCTCTTTTGCCTTCTCCACTGAAATGTTTAAGCTTCTGGCATCGAATTCAGCTTCATCCTCTTGATAGTGTCTGTCCAGTTCAACATCCAGCATTTCATTCAACTGGTCAACTATCCTAGGGTCATTCTTAATCCTAACATACTCCTCCTTAGTGATACCCAGAAGATTGGCATCACTCATTTCAAGTAACTTAATCTGAGCAAGATGTGCCCTGGCTTCAGCTTGGTTCCTTTGTTTCATTTTCTTTCTTTCTTTAATGTCATTACCAAGTCTGGCCAGTTTTCTACTATCACTATCTGAAACTGGAGGGAGTATATCAGCATTACCAGTTTCCAACATTACATCAATGGCCGGCTGGGCAGATGCATCACTAGCTAAACCTTTACCTTTGTCCATCACATTCCCCCTAACATCCATATCACCAGATCCACCCACTCTTTGCTCACCAGCTTCAGTACTGGTAGCCACAACCAATTCTCTTCCAGTTGAGGTTCTTCCAGATGCAACTGGTGCAAGGACTTGACTTCTTTCCCCCTTGGCAGCATCTAGACCTGCCCGAATACCTTCCCATTCAGAGGGGTGAGATGGCAACCGGTCAAGAGGCTGCCACGATTGCAAGTTCTTGCACTCCTTAAAGATTCCGCACATCATCTGGAAGGATCTCCATAAATGGTTCGTGTCTTTTGACTGGGTCAAAATATTGGCAGTTACTTGTTCTTGACCAGTTTTCAATGCATTCAAGATCTTGGAGTCTTCGTCCAAACCAGAGACAACCTTATCCTTAACTTCATCATCCATCTTCTTCAGATTTTCCACTTCAGTTGTCAGTTTCTCTATAGATTGAGTATGTAGAGATAACTGGGTGTTCAAACTTTCTATGTTGCCTCTCAACTGATTGATCTCACTGGTAAGTGGGGCCAGATCAACCTGAGGAGTGGCCAGCTTGGTGATCTCAGACATCACCCTTTCAATCAACTGCTCTTCTCTAGCACCCAGCGTATCCTCTATTTTTTGACCAACCGAAGTCATCAACTGCTCTCCAAGGCCAGTTACATCTAGGCCAGGTCTTTCAATTAGTTCCTTAACCTGCCTTTCAATCTCTTTCAAGTCAACTTCTGAAGTTCTGACAGTATTTCCCAGCAAGTTGGAGATTGAACTGGTGACCTTGGAGTGAGTTAGGTCAAAGGCTTCCTTTAGAGTACCAGCCAGATTGTTGCAGCCAGTGACCAACTCATTAAGCTTTCTAAACACCAAGTCTTCATTAGATGAAAACTTGTTGATCCCCAGATCGACCACCTTAATGTTTGTCAAATGATATTTGTGGTATCTGGAGAATGACTTGGTGTTCTTGTCAAGTGTCTTATGAATCTCCTCCACCCTGGTTAGAAGGTTTTGGAGATCGGCTTGAATGGAGACAACTTGACTATCCAGTGACAAAGGAGAAGGTGTCATTGGACCACTAGCAGTTACTACTGGAGCAACTGGAGGAGGCAAACTGATGGAAGTCTCCCCAGTTGTCAAACCAGCAGTTGAAGATATAATTGGAGTGGTGGTTGAAGAAAGTACTGGAAAATCAAATTGTTGTTCATGCTGAGAATGCTCAGGTGTGAACAACGGCGACGGTGGGGGTGGCATTTCTCGAGCAAGTGAGAATTGCCCAGTTGGTAAAGGAGCGGAATATATTGGTAAAGATATATCTATAGGCACATTTACTTGTGGTGGTGAAAATGAAATTGATGCGTCTGGAAGTGAGACTGGAGATGAAGGGTCTTGACCTTGTACAGAAGCATCAAGAATCTCCTGGTCTGTTTCAGTACCTTCAGAATCCGAAGATTCGATAAGGATTTCCTCGTCATTAACATCCATGTCCAGATCCATGAATGTAACTGAGGGCTGACCAGTTACCTGGTCAGTCTCCAGATGACCTTCCCCAGTTTCCTGGATGGGTGCATCTGTTGGTGGATCAGATACCGAAGTATCTTCACCAGGGATAGATGTAATTGGGGTTGCTTCAGTTATGGTTGCTCTATCCTCAACCACAACATTAGACACACTGGAGGGTCCCTCATTATTTTGAGGCCCGCCCAGTTGCCTTTCTGACTCACCTTCAAGAGGTGCATCAGCGAATGCCAGTTGCATTCGTTCAGGAATTTCAACCTCACCAGCTTCAGATACCAGTGAGTCTAGATTCCTTAGCATATCTGGAGCAGTGTACGGTGAATCTGTACTATTATATGCTTCTCTGCCCAGAATTTGCTTAAAACAGAGAGAAAGGAACCTTGAAAAGGGAATACAAACACCCCTTGTGCCCTTCAGTTTTTGAACTAGGCTTCTATACAGAATATCTGCAAAGTCCACTCTCAATCCGTTCCACAAGCAGTAAGCTATTTCTGCTTGCGAGGAGTTAATCTGGTCAAGTCCACCAGAACTCCCACCCATGCTCTCCACCAGGTGGATGAAAAAGTACCTCCATGAAGGTGTAAGGCCCTTCATGGTCATCGCACCTTTTGTCTTCAACACCCCATTCTCCAAACACTCCCTGTGTCCCATTTCAAGAAGTACTTGAGGCGTAAGGCATCCCTCAATACATCGGCTGACAAGGTACACTGGATTGTTCCATTCTTTAATGTGAAACTGATGGAGGAACAATCAGAAGAAAGAACGGCAGTGTACCAAAACTCACATAAGTAGTTGTGAAACAACTTACGTGGGTTTAGAGAGAATGAGGGTCCTATTGGAGAATTCTTCAAAAACTTTTGAATTCTACCAATAAGGGTATCAGACCCTTGAGATCCTCGTAGGCTGGCCATCGAATTATTTGGATTTAGTTTGATGACCGAAGCACTACTAGGGGCACCAGGTGCCTGTTTGACATCTGGTGAGGGATTATATGGAACAGTCAAGAGATTTACATCTCTTGAACGAGATGATCTAGGAGCCATAGAAGAATGAAAATGAAATTTGGGATTTAGGGTTTTTGATTTGTGAAGCAAAGAGAAAAATGAAGCAATTTTGATGATTGGAAGTAAATGAAGGAATGTAAGAGAAGGAAGTAAATGAGTTCGGAGTAAATAAGGGTATTTATAAAGGGATTCAAGATCCCAATGAAACACCAAAATTATATTTTAATAAAGACAATCCTTTTTGTAGATATTTTCAACAAGGTTGGTTTGAATTTTGAAATAAAATAATAATTTGCCATGTAAACATTAAATGCTTCCATGTCAGCATTAAATGCTACGACGGCTTATCTTACCCATGAGCCCACTCACTTTTTGTTTTCCCAATACAAACAGTTGTCAAGTACTAAAATTGGTTTCAAACACGTCAGATCACGATATCAAGTGGTTTAAAACACTCGAGTATCATCACGTGTCACACATATTGACCAAGTATTTGTAACGTTATAAAGCTTAGACAAAGACTGAACCTGGTAACTGGAGGATTAGTCTAGTACCAGTTTCCAACTGAAGAGTTCTCCAGTTGCATTTTCAAACAAAAAAAAAACGAATTTTAGTCAGAAAATTATTTTGAGTCTTTCCCCCTAAAATGATGATCCAGATATCAATTAGTGCCAAGATAGTATCACAAAGGCGTTCGATAGCTTGGCGAGCAAAGATAATCTGGACCTCCTCAACTGGAGAACTTCATCAGTGTCACTGACGCGTTCAATAACAAAGAAAGCTCCAGTTAAGGATTTAACATTCCCAGTTCGCTGATGAGATGTTTAAAGGTTTTCTCATCGAGAGGTTTAGTAAAAACATCAGCTAACTGTTTGTCAGTGGGGATGAAATGAATTTCAATATCTCCTTTCATAACATGATCTCTAATGAAATGATACCTGATGTCAATATGCTTTGTTTTTGAGTGCATCACTGGGTTGTGAGATATAGCAATTGCACTGGTGTTGTCACAAAAGATTGGGGTCTTGATATACTTCTGACCATAATCTAGTAACTGGTTCTTGATCTAGAGAATCTGGGCACAGCAACTGGCTGCAGAAATGTACTCTGCCTCAGCAGTGGACATAGAGACTGAAGTCTGCTTCTTGCTGGTCCAACTTACCAGTTTTCCTCCAAGGAAATGACAACCACCAGTTGTTGATTTTCTATCTATCTTACAACCTGCATGATCAGAATCTGAATAACCCATTAGATCTAATCCTGAGCTTTGGGGTACCAAAGACCAAGATTAGGACACCCTTTCAGGTATCTAAAGATATGCTTTACAGCGTGCAAATGTGATTCTTTAGGGTTAGACTGAAACCTGGCACATAAACATGTTGCAAACATTATATCTGGTCGACTGGCAGTCAAGTACATCAGTGAACCAACCATACCTCTATAGTCAGTTATGTTAACTGGTTTTCCAGTTGGGTCAGAGTCCAAATTCAATGGTGCTGCAATAGGTGTGTTTTTCGATGGGATTGAATCATATTTGTATTTTCTTAACAAATCTCTGACATATTTTCCTTGGTTTATGAAAATTCCATTTTCAGTTTGCTTAATCTGAAGACCTAAGAAAAATGTTAATTCACCCATTAAACTCATCTCATACTCAGATGACATGATTTTAGAAAACTTTTTACACATTGCATCATTAGTTGAACCAAAAATAATGTCATCAACATAAATTTGTACCAATAAGATATTACCTCTTTCTTTCAAGATAAACAAGGTATTATCTATTGCACCTCTTTGAAAGCCATTTTTAAGAAGATGTTTAGTTAAAGTATCATACCAGGCTCTTGGGGCTTGTCTTAGACCATACAAAGCCTTGTTCAGTCTATAGACCCAATGTGGATGCTTTTCATCGATGAAACCTGGAGTCTGATTAACATAAACTTCTTCTTCCAATGTTCCATTAAGGAACGCACTTTTGACATCCATCTGGAAGACCTTGAACTGCAGATGGGCTGCATAAGCCAAAAATATTCTTATGGCTTCAAGTCTTGCGACTGGAGCAAAAGTCTCATCAAAGTCAACGCCCTCTGCTTGACAATAACCCTGGGCAACTAGTCTGGCCTTGTTTCTTACAACATGGCCATCTTCATCCATTTTGTTTCGGTAGACCCATCTGGTACCAATAGGTTCTTTCTTTAACCCTGGTGGACAAGGAACAAGCTCCCAAACATTGTTCCTTTCAAACTGGAGGAGCTCTTCTTGCATAGCTTCCACCCAGCTTGGGTCTGCCATAGCCTCGTCAATCTTCTTTGGTTAAATTAAAGATAAGAAGGTGACGTTTAAGCATTGCTCACTGGTGGCTCTTCTAGTCTGAACCCCACTATTTGGATCACCCACAATTTGTTCAATTGGATGGGCTCGAGTCCATCTAGTGTATTGACTAGGCTGGTGAACTACAATATCAGTGCAAGGTACCTGGAGATCTTTTTCAGTTGCAGCAGCATCTGGAGAAGGATCAGTCCAAACAACTTCTACGTCCTCATCAGAGTCAATGAGGTCTCGATTAGCATCATGAAATTCCTCGTTAGAAGGCATTTCATGAAGAACTGGAGAAGTAGTTGTTTGAACTGGTGCTGATATTGGAGTGGCACGTACATCAGATCCAATCACCAATTCTTGTGGTAAGTTGAAATTGATGGAGGGATAAAATGATGTGTCACTGGAGGTGTTCTTCTTCTTCTTAACTGGTTCCAGTTTGTTGTAACTAGAAGCATCTTCTGGTGAAACAACTGACCGATGAACTTGGTCAGTTTCACCAAAATTAATTGGAACGACTGGAGAAATATCAAGGCTTGGTCTCTTGTTGATTGCTTCAGTTGATTCATCGAATGTGACATGAATTGTCTCATGAACCTTTTGGAGTCTATAATTATAAACTCTAAAGGCCTTACGAATATCTGAATAGCCTAAAAATACTCCTTCATCAGCTTTTGCATCAAACTTTCCAAGCTGACTGGAATCGTTTAGTATATAAACTGGACAACCAAATACATGGAAGTATCCAATATTTGGTTTACGATTCCTGAGTACTTCGTAGGCAGTCTTCTTATGTCTCTTGATGTAGACTGACCGGTTTTGGGTGTGACAAGCAGTTGCAACTGCCTCAGCCCAAAAACTGGTGGGAAGACTAGATTCAGATAGCATACTTCTGGCGGCTTCTATCAGTGTACGATTCTTTCTTTCAACTACTCCATTCTGCTCTGGAGAGTGAACTGATGAGAAGTTTTGAGAGATGCCAGTGTCATTGCAAAATGTTTCAAGTACCTTATTTTGGAATTCAGTACCATTATCACTTCGCAACTGACAAACTTTTCGAGTATACTTGAGCTCAATTCTTTTGATTAAG
>CM067169.1:13399053-13455859 GCA_034093135.1 Erigeron breviscapus | reverse complement strand
CGTCAAGAAGACTAGATACAACAAAACTTAGTTCTAGACATTTGTTGGGCACTCAATGGCCTTTTCAAAAATGTAAGGTTTGGTTCTTGAAGAGCTTTAATGAAAGAGTTATGATTTTTACAAAAACAAACCTGTAGCCTCGTCAGAAATCAGACCAGTTCTGAAAATCGTCGTTTTTGGCACTCTTCTGAGCAAAAACAGAAGAAATTCCGTTCTTATCAAATTTTACTGACACTTGGACCTTTCCAAAAATATAAGATACGTCTCCTAATCGTCCAGATGAATCTTCTATGATGTTTGCAAGATGACTGAAAATTTCAGTCCTATAGAGTCCTTAAATTCATCTTGAAACTTCAAGTGATGAACCCAGACTTTATGAACTTGATTGTTTTGTGTTATGAATGTGTGAGAGAGAGAGAAAAGAGCAGAGATGGATGATAGAATGATCATCAAATGCTTGCTTATATAGCCCAAGAGTTGCAGCTAAGTGCCAAGAACACACACCTTGGCCATGAGGTGTTCATCATGTGTTTACAACTCATCCTTGAGTGTAATGGCTGAAACTTTGGCCTTAAAACAAACTATAATTCAGTAGGAACATGTTCATTGCATGACTTGATCTGCATCGGTTCTGAATAGATGACCCACAAATTTCATCTTCTCCATAAAGGAACGAGCATATTCATTAATTTTGCCAACTTCAGCTGTCAAAGCACGGAACTCTTTTTCCATTTTGCGCTGTTCATGAGTCCCGATATACTCCTCAATGAATTTCTGCTTAAAGTCAGCCCACGTAATAGCAGTTACCATAGCCGGAGTCATTGAAATTGTAATGCTCTTCCACCAGTCTCGAGCACCTTCTTTCAACATTCTACTCGCACACAACACCTTTTTATCCTCTGGACAGTCACAAGCTTCAAAGACCATCTCAGTATCATCAAGCCATTCCATACAGCCTACTGCGTTAAGTGTTCCATTGAATTTCTGAGCTCCACACTTCTGGAAACTTCGAACTTAAATCGAGGAGCTTGAACTACATTAGGAGGAGCCACATCAACATTAACAGGGGGAACGACAACATTATCCACTGGTGGCTCAATGTGGTGAGAGGGCACTGAGTAGTTGCCATCAGTTCCTTCAGCATTCTCAGCAAGAGCGTTGTTCAGTTGCTCTTGAGTCTGTGCTAACTGGGCTTGGAGAGTCAGCACAAGGTTGTACAGTTCAGCTGCATTAGGAATTTGCTCCACCACTGCTTCGTTAACTATGGGTTGATTACCAGGAGGTGGAGGCATAGGGCCTAACGAGCCTTGTCGATTGACCTGCTGAGGATTCCCTTGATTTCTATTCACGTTAGCTGCAGCAGCAGTAGCAGCAGCATTAGTAGCAACTGCACCTGGATGGACAGGTGGAGTAACGCTGTCAGTTGCTCCGTCACGTTGGATGTTGCGGTTGCGAGTGTTAACCATTTTCCTTCAATAAAATGGTGAAGTCGATAAGCGCGAAATAAAACAAAAGTTCGCTAGGATAAGGCTAAATCATAACATCGTAACATAAACATCTCGTAAGCCTTATCATACTCGCACTCATCCCAACCCATCCTATATCATCTTACGTTAAAGCTAAGGCATCCTACAATACCTAGCATGCGCATCTTAAGTTTAAGTCCAAATCCTATGGTCAATAGGCCTTGGTTCACTTAAACTACTTCTCTGATACCAACTTGTAACACCCGTTTCGTAAAAATATGGATTTCCAAAAATTTTCGCCTAACGGCGTTAAATCATGCGGAAACGATTTAGGAAAATACTCAACTAAGGAAAACAGTTGAGAAAACATAAGTGGTGTTACTAATAGCATCAAATCAGTAATAAAGAAATCCATAAGATTGCCCAACATAAAGCAATCACAACATAGTCATTACATAAGTTCCATAAAGGAAATCAATAATATAAAGTCTATGCGAAGCTATTGGGTAAACTAAAGCCAGCTTGATCATCTACCCATCTCTCGCCACAGCTTCACACGTCATCTTACTGCCTAACCTGAGGGGTGTCAACACATTAAAAGAAACAAGTGTTAGCTATAAAGCTAAGTAAGATAACACCAGGTTTAAGCAAACATTTCATCCATTTAAATCGTCACTTTAAACTTTACGTCATTTTAATTAGGCTTTCATATCATCACATAAACATCTCCACATCACATATAAGCATAGAGTTCATGACCCTAAGCGTGCCTAATCAATTTCGTCATCTCATCTCATCTCATTAAGTTGTGACTAGGTCACCGTTAAGTTGTAACCGAAGTTACCGTTACCACCGTTTCATCTCATTTCATTAAGTTGTGACTATGTCATCTCATTTTACATACCTATAACCACCGTCAGGTATGCCGTACCTATTACCACCGTCAGGCACCATTTATACGTACCTATTACCACCGTAAGGCACTATGTACCTATTACCACCGTAAGGCACTATGTACCTATTACCACCGTAAGGCACAGGTTATGCATAACACTTAACATCTAATTAGCTCGAGCATTTATCGTATTTAGTTAGATTTCCACCTTTAACCTAAACTAATCCATACTATCATCTTTTCACGTTAGGGCCCTTAAAACGTGCACGTGTCATGGCAACCTAAAAAAGGTCTAGTGTTCTAGATGAACAAGCCACATATACATGCACATAACAACATTACAACATATCATTAACCACCGTAATCATATCATATCATATCATATCATATCATAAACACATCATCATATCATTCATATCATATCATAAACATAACTACGGGGAAGCATCATAGGCATCGTCATCATTATCCCCCGAGTACCTCCCATATCAACCCAACCACATTATAGGTTATACATTACCGTTTTGGAGGTTATAGTTTATGAAACCATTTATGTTGCACCCTCAGCCCCTCCCCCCCCGCCCATTCCCACGTCCAACCTCTCTCACACCCGCACCCTCAGCGTGACAAAAGTAGTGTATCTTACCTCGTAGTGGTATGTGCGAGCAAACAAGAGCTAACAGTGCTTAATAGCAATCCCCCGACACCTATCGTACATTAACATATGAAATATAAGTCATTTGGGACATTAAATGGACTTTCGTACGACTTTAGGACTCATAGAATCCGTCGAAACTCGACCTTCACTCACTAATTCAACCTTTCAGGAAACTTGACCTCAAAATCATCCTTTAAACTCATTACCTTTAGAAAATAGACTCTCTCACGATTCTAGGGATAGCTTATTTGTCAAAAACGGAGTTACGGTTCAAAAGATATGGCCATTGAAAAATCAAACGAATTTAGCTTCCAGAAACGAATTAAAACGAATTTAGGCCATACTGAACGAACTTAGTTGCTTCCAAACGAACTTAGAAGACCTTGAACGAAGTTTATCTTCGTTTGAGCAATGATAAAACGAACTTAGACCCTTTAAAAACGAATTTAGGCCTTCATTAGGGCAAAACGAACTTAAACTTCAACTTAACTTCAAATCAGCTTCAAACGAATTTAGACCATCAAACGAACTTAAGCCAAACGAACTTAGGACCTTCAAAAACGAATTTAATCCTTCCCAAACGAAGTTAACTTGCCCAAAACGAACTTAAAACACCCAAAACGAACTTAAAGTTCGTTCGGACAACCAGAAACGAATTTAGCATCAGAAAAACCCTAACTTCGTCCAGAATTTACAAAACGACTTGTTCTTCGATTTTTCCAGAAATCCATCGACTTGGGCTTCACCCAAAACATGTTTTGACACATATAAACATATTTTGATCATAATGATCGATTACAAACTCGTTTGATGTCGTTTGGATCGTTAATTTGCTTAAACACGTTTGAAACCCTAATTACTTCAAAACCTTATTAAAATCAGATTTGATCCTTTATAAAACATCATTAAATCTGTAATATAGACATCAAAACCTAGATTACCTGTAACAAATGATATCCGATCCCGATTCAATACAAAAACCCTTGATTTGTTTGATCAAAACCTTGAAGAATTGCTTGAGAAATCAAAAGAAGATTAAAGGGTTTGTGTATGTGATTAATGAAATTAATTTGGCTGCAATTGATCAGGGATTAGGCCAACCCTAGTCATAATCCCGTTTTTAACTTTTCAACATTGGCAAATTTGGTCCCTGGACTTCATATCGACTTTATTTCGCTTAAAAACACCTATCGGGGATACATATAACACACTAAAGCACTTTCGCACACTACAGAGGCCTTTTACACATCATTAAGTCTACTTTATTGTCACTCATTAAAGATAATTAAATCTTACATATAGGGCACATAACATATAAACACGTATTTCCACGTAAACATATCACGGACTTAGAATTTGACCTAACGACGTTAGTCAACATGAACGATTAAGTTTTGGGATGTTACAATGGACACAACAAAAGAACATGTACAAAGGGACCAACTCAACAAGGTACAAGTTCAAAGGCTGGTGGTGGTTCAACTTCAAAATCTGCTGGTTCAAATGTTGGAAGAAAGACTGCAGTGAAGAAGACTGCAGTAAAGAAGACTGCAGTGAAGAAAGCTGCCAAGTGATTTAGTATTTTTCATGCTTTTGTTTGAACTTATTTGGTGTGTATTAAAGACTAAGTATTTGATCTTGTTTGTTGTTTCCTATTTCCTATTTAGACTAATGTATGTGTGTGTACTAAAACACTGAAATGCAACTTAAATGAATGTATCAGTGCCACTGAATGTGGCACAATTTTGGTAATGTTTTTTAGAATTTTGACTCTCATTGTCAATATTGGTAATGTTTGACTATATATAGTCAATAATTAGTTTGACAGGTTTTTTGACTCTCATTGAATTTTGACTCTCATTGTCAAAATTCCTATTTCCTTTGGTAATTGTTGTAATTTTTGAAGCTGAATGCTTTTTGAAGCTGCTACTGAATGTTTGTATGTTTGACTTTAATTAGTCAACAATTACTTTCACAGCTTTTTTGGATTAAACATGGAATAAAAGTACCAATTTACAAACTAATGTATAAAATTGAACAAAACTACCAAATTTCATATATAGAAAACTGAATGTGTACATACATTACAATTTTTGCTTCCAAAAAAAAAAAACAGAACCTAATTTCATCTAAAATACAAATAAACAACAAATAATATCCAACTTATTACTAAAAACTTCTTGTATCTTCTTGCTTGAATTTCAAAAGCTCTGGAAGACTCCTCAAACCTATTCATTGATCTCAACAGCCCGGGGATGATTTCGACTGATCTTCTACACATAGGTGGATCGTGCCAACTAATAAATCCATGTCTTGAACAGCAATAGAAGCGCCTTCCTGGGTTATTCTCAGTCCATGAGGTGCGAATCTGTTAGGTCCAGATTTAGTCCAGACTTACTGGACTGGCTCCAGACTGGACTACTGGAACCTTACTTAGGTTTGTTAAGAAACTTGTTTTGCTGGTCTCGCTCCAGACCCGACTACTGGAGCTCACTGAAGATCTGACCAGAAAACATATTCTACTGGACCTACTCCAGACTTGGAATCTGGAGTCCCTCTGAAGATTTGTCCAGAAATAAATGAAGACTAGTGAGCATTTACTTGTACAGGTAATCTGAAGCATTCTCCAGATTAGCTCACTGAAGACTTCACCCCAGTCCAGATCTACTCTACTGAAGACATTCTGACTGAAGTCAAAGACTGAAGTCTGAAGGAAGAAGACTTAACAAATGGCGGAGTCCACCGGAAAGTCTTACCAGATCTGCACACTGGAGGATTGTTAGTGTTCTAGATCCTGCAAGTCTGAACACTAATATCGAGGATTGACTTAGCCTTTAACACACTTTCCAAAGAACAATCCACTTGTTCTTTAACAAAAGTATACGTGTGTTAAGGTGGTTGGGTAATAAGGATACACTTGCACATTGATGTGACTTTATCCTTATTCTTATCCAATACATTTAATGTTCTTGTCGGATCATTAAATGTATGCCAACCATATTTGTACGGCACAAATTCACTGGTGAATTTGTTGTCTATAAATACTAAGTCATTCCTTGAACAAAAAATACTTTTTAGCATACACCTTGCAAGAAAGTGAATTTGTCTAAAATACTCTCGATCTTAAACAGGGATACTTCACAACTTTAAGTATCTCGATCCTAAAGAGCTATTTGACAAATATAGATCATTTGTAATCATAGGTTGTTAGGATACTCACTTAATTGTGTTATCTTGATTCCGCAACAACCTTGTATTTTATTTAACATCAATAAATGAAATACCCATGAAACATACATAATGGCCCACTTTATTTGTTTATTGCTTTAAGTCTTGTATTACTTTGTTTATATATCTTGCATCTTTATTTACAAGTAATACTAGTCCATATCTAGTGATTATTAGACTTGTTGTATTTTACACTTTCTATTGGTTAACCATCTCGTAATTTAAGGGACTCACATTTGGTATCAGAGCCGAATTTTGAAGATTTGGGAGTAAATGTTCGAAGTAAATGAAATTGAAAGTGAAAGTGGGTATATATAGAATTGAGAATGTGGAACTCAAACGATTAATTTGAAATTATCAAATACAATTTTTGATTGTGTTCTGAGATCCGCATTTAATTGTATCACATCACCCATAAATGGTTGATGGTTCACCGCCCACAAAAACTAACCAACTTGTACCTTTTTGTTTTCCCAAAGTAAAAAGACCATCATTGTTTTGAACAACTTACATGCCACGTAGGATTCAAGATAAATATCTTTGAAAAAAGTTTGCTTACGTGGCACATACAACGATCAAGTATTTTGAAAATATTATGACATAATTCAGTGCATCTGGAGGTTGACAGGACCGTCCAGTATCACTGGTGGATTAGTCCAGTGAAACATGTACTGATGGTACACTGGAGGGACACTCCAGTAAAGTACCAGTGAACAACCAATTTTGAAAGACTGGAAACCTTAAACTTGCACGTCAACTAATACAGACAAATGAGAGGGACACATTTACAAGAAGACATAAGTCAACTCAAACACGCACTTCAACCTGTCCATACCAGTGAGAGGGACATATTTACAAAGCACCAGTAATATTTTCTGAAGAATTTGTCCAGTGAGAAACTTAATTCCCCTTGAACTTAAACATTTTTAAGAGAAAATATTTTTCAAGTCTTCCCTGGAATGTTGATCCAGAAATAAATTTTTGAATCTTTAAATCAAAGATCCTTAGTAGTACACAATGGCGTTCAATACCAAGGTTCCAGATTTAAGGGTTTAACATTCCCAACTCACCAACAAGATATTCAAAAGTTTTTACATCCAGTGGTTTAGTAAAAATGTCAGCGAGTTGTTTGTCAGTGGGAATAAAATGGAGTTCAATGTTGTTTTTCATAATATGATCGCGAATGAAATGGTACCTTAGATCGATGTGTTTGGTTCTGGAGTGCATGACTGGATTGTTGGAGATAGCGATGGCACTGGTATTATCACAAAAGATTGGAGTTTTTGAATATTTAATACCATAATCAAGCAACTGGCTCTTCATCCAGAGTATCTGAGCACAACAACTGGCTGCAGACACGTATTCAGCTTCGGCAGTGGATAATGAAACTGAAGTTTGCTTCTTACTGGTCCAGCTGACCAGTTTGCCACCTAGGAAATGACATCCACCAGTTGTGGATTTCCTATCTATCTTGCAACCTGCATGATCTGAATCTGAATAACCCATTAGATCCATTCCAGAGCCTTTGGGGTACCAAAGACCTAGACTGGGAGCACCTTTTAGGTACTTCAGTATGCGCTTTACAGCGAGCATATGAGATTCCTTTGGATTAGACTGATATCTGGCACATAAACATGTTGAAAACATAATATCTGGTCTACTGGCCGTTAAATACATCAGTGAACAACCAATTTTGAAAGACTGGAAACCTTAAACTTGCACGTCAACTAATACAGACAAATGAGAGGGACACATTTACAAGAAGACATAAGTCAACTCAAACACGCACTTCAACCTGTCCATACCAGTGAGAGGGACATATTTACAAAGCACCAGTAATATTTTCTGAAGAATTTGTCCAGTGAGAAAATTAATTCCCCTTGAACTTAAACATTTTTAAGAGAAAATATTTTTCAAGTCTTCCCTGGAATGTTGATCCAGAAATAAATTTTTGAATCTTTAAATCAAAGATCCTTAGTAGTACACAATGGCGTTCAATACCAAGGTTCCAGATTTAAGGGTTTAACATTCCCAACTCACCAACAAGATATTCAAAAGTTTTTACATCCAGTGGTTTAGTAAAAATGTCAGCGAGTTGTTTGTCAGTGGGAATAAAATGGAGTTCAATGTTGTTTTTCATAATATGATCGCGAATGAAATGGTACCTTAGATCGATGTGTTTGGTTCTGGAGTGCATGACTGGATTGTTGGAGATAGCGATGGCACTGGTATTATCACAAAAGATTGGAGTTTTTGAATATTTAATACCATAATCAAGCAACTGGCTCTTCATCCAGAGTATCTGAGCACAACAACTGGCTGCAGACACGTATTCAGCTTCGGCAGTGGATAATGAAACTGAAGTTTGCTTCTTACTGGTCCAGCTGACCAGTTTGCCACCTAGGAAATGACATCCACCAGTTGTGGATTTCCTATCTATCTTGCAACCTGCATGATCTGAATCTGAATAACCCATTAGATCCATTCCAGAGCCTTTGGGGTACCAAAGACCTAGACTGGGAGCACCTTTTAGGTACTTCAGTATGCGCTTTACAGCGAGCATATGAGATTCCTTTGGATTAGACTGATATCTGGCACATGTTTTCATCAGTAGACCCAAAAATTATATCATCAACATAAATTTGTACCATTAACAGATTACCTTTCTCATGGAGAATGAATAAGGTATTGTCAATTGCACCTCGTTTAAAACCATTTTTCAACAAATGTTTAGTCAGAGTATCATACCAGGCACGTGGGGCTTGTCTGAGGCCATATAGCGCTTGTCCAGACGATATACCCAATGTGGATGCTTGTCATCAACGAAACCTGGAGGTTGTCTGACGTAAACTTCTTCTTCAAGCTTCCCATTCAAGAAAGCACTCTTTACGTCCATCTGGTAGACCTTGAACTGGTGATTAGCAGCGAATGCTAAGAAAATTCTGATCGCTTCAAGTCTAGCCACTGGAGCAAAAGATTCATCAAAGTCGACATCTGACTGGCAGTAGCCTTGTGCTACCAGTCTGGCCTTGTTTCTTATTACGTGGCCATCTTCATCTACTTTGTTTCTGAAGACCCATCTTGTTCCAATTGGTTCTTTCTTTCCAACTGGGAAAGGAACCAGATACCATACTTTGTTCCTTTCAAACTGGTGAAGCTCTTCTTGCATAGCAGTCACCCAGTTTGGATCTTCCAGAGCCTCGTCAATCTTCTTAGGTTCTATCAAAGATAGAAAACTGACGTATAAGCATTGATTACTGGAGGCTCTTCTGGTCTGAACACCACGACTGGAGTCACCTAAGATCTGATCAATAGGGTGAGCTTTTGTCCATCTGGAGTACTGACCAGGATTGTTACTGACAACAATATCAGTGCAAGAATTCAGTTGAGTCTCCTCTGGAGTTGATTCTGGAGGAGGGTCTTGCCAAATTACTTCAGTATCTTCATCTGAGTCATTTAGATCACGATTTGCATCATGAAATTCTTCATTTGAAGGCATTTCCTGGAGTACTGGTTCAGTATGAAATTCTTCATCAGAAGACATTTCTGGAGTACTGTTCAGTCATGAAATTCTTCATTTGAAGGCATTTCCTGGAGTACTGGTTCAGTATGAAATTCTTCATGAAGGCATTTCTGGAGTACTGTGCATCATGAAATTCTTCATTTGAAGGCATTTCCTGGAGTACTGGTTCAGTATGAAATTCTTCACCAGAAGACATTTCTGGTAAATTCTCAACTGACACTGATACTGGAGTAGTACGCACATCTGAACCAATATTAATTTCAGAGGGTAGTTTGAAAATAATAGAGGGATAGAATGGAGTACTACTGGAGAGTTTCTTTTTCTGAACAGGTTCCAGATCAGGATGACTGGAAACTGTGTCTGGTGAATCTTCAAATTTGTCGTTTATAGGATCAGATTCACAAAAGACAATTGGTGTTACTGGGGGAGTAACAGGGACTAGCTTCTTGTTGATTGATGCATTTGATTCATCAAATGTTACATGAATTGACTCATGGACCTTCTCCAGTCTCTTGTTATAGACTCTGAAGGCCTTGCGAATGGCTGAATAGCCTAAGAAATACCCTTCATCAGCTTTGGCATCAAATTTGCCTAGCTGACTGGAGTCGTTCAGGATGTAAACTGGACATCCAAAAACGTGAAAATAACCAATGTTTGGTTTTCTATTTCTTAAGACTTCATAGGCTGTCTTTTTGTGTCTTTTGATGTACACTGATCGATTCTGGGTGTGGCAAGCAGTTGCAATTGCTTCCGCCCAGAAACTGGTAGACAGTCCAGATTCAGCAAGCATACTTCTGGCAGCTTCTATCAGCGTTCGATTTTTCCTTTCCACAACTCCATTTTGCTCTGGAGAGCGGGCTGAAGAGAAGTTCTGGGAGATGCCAGTGTCAGTACAGAATGACTCCAGAGTTGCATTCTGGAATTCTGTTCCATTGTCACTTCTTAACTGACACACTTTTCGACTGTACTTGAGCTCAATTTGCTTGATAAGACTGATGATTTCAGCAGCAGCTTCACTTTTGGACCTCAGAAAGATCACCCAACAATATCTGGAGAACTCATCTATGATCACCAGGGTGTATCTTTTACCAGCACGAGTCTGAACGTTCACTGGACCAAAAAGATCCATATGAAGCATGTGAAGAGGTTCAGTAATGCTGAAATTCTGTCTGGTCTTGAAACTGGTACGCTTTTGCTTACCCATCTCACATCCTGGACATGGTCTTTCCTTTTTGAAGGAGACTGAAGGTATCCCATCTGCAAGTTGTTTTCTGGACAACTTGTTAATGTTTTTGAAGTTTAAATGGGATAACCTTTTATGCCATAACCAGTTTGTGTCTTCATCAGCTTGAGTATAGAAACACTGCTCTGAAGGAGAGCTTTCCATATCCATCACGTACACATTCCCTTTTCTGGGAGCAATCAACACTACCTTCCAGTCCTTGTTGAATACGATGCCCTGAGCAACATTGAATAAGACTTGATAGCCATCGTCACACAGTTGACTTACACTGATCAAGTTATATTTCAAACCATTCACAAATGCAACTCGTCTGAACTTGACTTGTCCATTGTTCAGAACACCATATCCCTCAGTCTTTCCACAACCATCATTTCCAAATGTGATGGAGGGTCCATCAGAAATGGTGAACTCCTCCAGTAGGGTCTTACATCCGGTCATCGTCCTGCCAGCTGCACTGTCAAGATACCAGATAAGCTTCTTTCGATCGCCCTACACATACACCAGATATTGATCAGTTAGATTTGGGAACCCATCGACTGATGGGTTCACTGGACCAAAAAGATCCATATGAAGCATGTGAAGAGGTTCAGTAATGCTGAAATTCTGTCTGGTCTTGAAACTGGTACGCTTTTGCTTACCCATCTCACATCCTGGACATGGTCTTTCCTTTTTGAAGGAGACTGAAGGTATCCCATCTGCAAGTTGTTTTCTGGACAACTTGTTAATGTTTTTGAAGTTTAAATGGGATAACCTTTTATGCCATAACCAGTTTGTGTCTTCATCAGCTTGAGTATAGAAACACTGCTCTGAAGGAGAGCTTTCCATATCCATCACGTACACATTCCCTTTTCTGGGAGCAATCAACACTACCTTCCAGTCCTTGTTGAATACGATGCCCTGAGCAACATTGAATAAGACTTGATAGCCATCGTCACACAGTTGACTTACACTGATCAAGTTATATTTCAAACCATTCACAAATGCAACTCGTCTGAACTTGACTTGTCCATTGTTCAGAACACCATATCCCTCAGTCTTTCCACAACCATCATTTCCAAATGTGATGGAGGGTCCATCAGAAATGGTGAACTCCTCCAGTAGGGTCTTACATCCGGTCATCGTCCTGCCAGCTGCACTGTCAAGATACCAGATAAGCTTCTTTCGATCGCCCTACACATACACCAGATATTGATCAGTTAGATTTGGGAACCCATCGACTGATGGGTTCACTGGACCAAAAAGATCCATATGAAGCATGTGAAGAGGTTCAGTAATGCTGAAATTCTGTCTGGTCTTGAAACTGGTACGCTTTTGCTTACCCATCTCACATCCTGGACATGGTCTTTCCTTTTTGAAGGAGACTGAAGGTATCCCATCTGCAAGTTGTTTTCTGGACAACTTGTTAATGTTTTTGAAGTTTAAATGGGATAACCTTTTATGCCATAACCAGTTTGTGTCTTCATCAGCTTGAGTATAGAAACACTGCTCTGAAGGAGAGCTTTCCATATCCATCACGTACACATTCCCTTTTCTGGGAGCAATCAACACTACCTTCCAGTCCTTGTTGAATACGATGCCCTGAGCAACATTGAATAAGACTTGATAGCCATCGTCACACAGTTGACTTACACTGATCAAGTTATATTTCAAACCATTCACAAATGCAACTCGTCTGAACTTGACTTGTCCATTGTTCAGAACACCATATCCCTCAGTCTTTCCACAACCATCATTTCCAAATGTGATGGAGGGTCCATCAGAAATGGTGAACTCCTCCAGTAGGGTCTTACATCCGGTCATCGTCCTGCCAGCTGCACTGTCAAGATACCAGATAAGCTTCTTTCGATCGCCCTACACATACACCAGATATTGATCAGTTAGATTTGGGAACCCATCGACTGATGGGTTCACTGGACCCTCCCTTATAGGTCCCTGGGGCAATCTGGTCTAGTTCACTATGTTCAATAGTGGTCTTAGAAGAGAATGGACCAGGCTTGGATGCAAACTGGTTGGACCTGCACTCTTTCATGAAATGACCCTTTTTGCCACACTTAAAGCATGTCAAATTGGTCTTGGGTGTTTCAGGCATATCATAAACAGTTGTGGGCCTTAACACCTCTGGTAATCGATCGATTACTGGTATTAATGATGCAACATTAGTATTTCCATCTAAATATGCACGTTTTTGAGCAGGAAATTGTTTAACTGAAGCATCATATGGCTTTTTAGTTTCTAGCCATGACTTTATTACCAGTTTTTCTTTCTCTAAAATGATCTCAAGATCTTGCTTTTCTTGAATCAATTGTTCAGTTACCAGAACCTGGGCTTGAAATGCCAGTTCAATGTCTTGAAGCTCTTTTAATTTTGATTTTAAAGCATTTATTTCAGAAGAATCTGTTTCTAGACCATTTACACAATCAGATCTAACAGTTTCTACAAAAATTAAATCAGAATTTAAAGCTTCAGCAATGTCCAGTTTTAGTTCTTGGTCAGTTGCATTATCATAATCACTAACCTTTTTAATAACAATGTCCACCCATCGTCCAGATGTGACATCTTCCTTCACCAGGTGCTCATCAACTTCCAGAGCCATGTAACAGCAATCTCTTTCTTCTTCTTCATCAACAGATGAGTCATCAGAAGGAACCCACTTCTCTTCAGTTGTAGCAATCATGCACTTATTATTGTCTTCAATTTGTTGTGCCATGAGAGCAATTTGGGCCTTAAGCTTTTTATATTTCATTTTATAGCTATCATCAGGCTTATTATTAGAAGAGAATGGACCAGGCTTGGATGCAAACTGGTTGGACCTGCACTCTTTCATGAAATGACCCTTTTTGCCACACTTAAAGCATGTCAAATTGGTCTTGTCAGTGGAAGAACTGGATGCAAATTGTCCAGATTGCCTATTGCTTATGGTTTGGGCTAAGGGTAGATTTCGCCCAGATATTTTTTGATGATCTGGTGGAACGCATAAAGGCCAAGGGGAGAAAGCCATTCGTGCCATATATTCGCTTTCTTTCTCTTATTTTCAAAAATGCCCTTGGAGCCCAGTATGATTTTGAAACCACTCACTTCTCAATGAGTGAGTATATGCGAGATCTGGCCAACTTGAGGTCCAGGGATGGAGAGGTGGATATTCCTCCAGCAATGCTGACACTTCAAAGAATTGAAGAGAATGTGGCACCAGTAAGGGTACAAGTTGTTGATGTACCTACTGGTAGTGAAGATGTTCAGATTGTTGAAATGGTACAGCCAATAAGGCAAGTGGCTCCAGTTGAAAGTTCAAGTCAAGCAGTTGATGAGCTTTCCAGACGACCAAGAACTCATAGGCGTCTGATGAGGGGAGGAGTCCAGGTAAACCCATCAACCCATCCTGGTGATACAATAAATATTGATGGTTCTCCCATCTTTGAAGAAAATATTGAATCTCTTGTACAATTTGAACAGAGAGTGGACACTGAAGTCCAGGCTGTAGTACAAGAAGATATTGGCCAGGTTGTTGAAGAGGTTGTTCAGACTGAAGATCAAGCTGCTGGTGAGCAAGAGGCTCCACTTGATTTAAATGTTGATGTTGGTATAGAGACTGGTGCACAATCTGGTGCACAGTCTGGTGAACAGATAGATGTGGTTGGTGCTTCTTTTTGGGAAGAGACTGACTCTCCTATTTCTGGAGATCAGAATTTGGATATAAATATGGATTTCTTGGGTGAAGATGTACAGGTTATAAGTTCACCAGAAATGCCACCTCCTCCACCAGAAACCGAAACACCTACACCAGATATGCCACCACCAGAACCTTCAATGCCACCACCACCTCCACCATCAATTCCTCAATCAACCCCATACTTCACACCAACACAAACTCAATCACCAGTACACCCAACTGAACCAAGTGTGCCAGTCTCTAATGTTGAATCTGAAGAGGACTGGACACAAGTACCTTTGATGACAAGAGTAACTTCTCACCTGGAACAACCCAGTGGTCTCTCCACTTCTTCTTCCACCGAGGTCCAAGGCCTTCTTAGTAGGGTGGCGGACCTGGAGAGATCACTCCAGTCATCATCCCAGGTCATTTCTGACTTCAAATCAATGTTGTCAAATAATATAACGTCAGAAATGAACCTCTTTGCTGGAAATGAAAAGTTGGTGTTTGATAAACTGGACGAGTTGGTACTGGCCACTAATCACAACTCTGGAAACATTAGAGTGGCAGTCCAGGCTTTGGAGTCCAGATTGGTGAATTCTGTTGAGACTGCAGTGGAAAATAAGGTTGTGCAACCACTGGCAGGTCTTAAAGATGAGGTTGAGAAGATTGTTACAAGAGTTGGTGCTCTGGAAAGCAGGCCTACATTTGACCAGACTGAACTGGTCAACACCCTCAGTGACGAAGTGGTTAGAAAGGTCAGGGGTGATTTACTGAAAGAATTATCTGATGAAGTATCTGGATCAATCCTAAGGACATTTCAGGATGTGTTAATGCCAGAAGTTGTAAGAAAGATTGAGGTTGAGCTTCCCAAGGACTTGCCAGTAGAAATTGAAAATCTTAAAAGGGAAGTCCAGGCACTTCAGACCTCATTACCAGAACAAGGAAGAACCTTTGGTTCGCTTGATAGGCACATGCTGGAAGAGTTATGGAATGATCTGAAGTCAAGGACTAGAGATCATTCCAAGGGGGAAGAATTGAGATCTGGTGTTCAAGAAGGGTTAACAAGGAAGAAGAAAGAGGTAGTAAGGGCAGTCGCTACTGAAAGCGTTGTTCAAAGAAGGCAAGTGACTGGTACTGATGCCAGTGAGCCCCAGTTCGAAAGCTTCCCAGACATTTCCACCACACTGAAGGCGGTTAAAGGGAAAGAAAAGGTAGTGTCTGGTGAAGAACAAGAACAAGCTGAAGAAGATGTTGACAATGAGACTTCAAGGAAGTTAAATCAACAGTGTATCATGATAGAAATATTCAAGACTAATCAACGAAATGAACTGCTGGCCCATCATAGGGATATGGCACAAATGGGTACTCTGGACTCCTATAACGCTGGTAGGTTAGGCGTAAACATTGAAGTCTTTAAAAGGATGAAGGAGGATCCCAGAGTTCAACAATGTCTTGATGCACTGGATGATGTGCATATACGTTCATTCTATGCAGAGGAAGAGCAGGTATATGACTCTTTGATATATGGTGTAACCATTCCAGAGCTTATCAAACAAAGAAAGGAGGAGCTGGTAAGCCTCCAGAAGAAAATAAGAAGGAATGCTGGAGCTCTGGAACTGGAATACAGAAAGAGAATTACTGGTCTGCCCAAGCTAACTGCAAAGCAACTGAAAGCTATAAAAGATGGTGAATTCTGTTGAGACTGCAGTGGAAAATAAGGTTGTGCAACCACTGGCAGGTCTTAAAGATGAGGTTGAGAAGATTGTTACAAGAGTTGGTGCTCTGGAAAGCAGGCCTACATTTGACCAGACTGAACTGGTCAACACCCTCAGTGACGAAGTGGTTAGAAAGGTCAGGGGTGATTTACTGAAAGAATTATCTGATGAAGTATCTGGATCAATCCTAAGGACATTTCAGGATGTGTTAATGCCAGAAGTTGTAAGAAAGATTGAGGTTGAGCTTCCCAAGGACTTGCCAGTAGAAATTGAAAATCTTAAAAGGGAAGTCCAGGCACTTCAGACCTCATTACCAGAACAAGGAAGAACCTTTGGTTCGCTTGATAGGCACATGCTGGAAGAGTTATGGAATGATCTGAAGTCAAGGACTAGAGATCATTCCAAGGGGGAAGAATTGAGATCTGGTGTTCAAGAAGGGTTAACAAGGAAGAAGAAAGAGGTAGTAAGGGCAGTCGCTACTGAAAGCGTTGTTCAAAGAAGGCAAGTGACTGGTACTGATGCCAGTGAGCCCCAGTTCGAAAGCTTCCCAGACATTTCCACCACACTGAAGGCGGTTAAAGGGAAAGAAAAGGTAGTGTCTGGTGAAGAACAAGAACAAGCTGAAGAAGATGTTGACAATGAGACTTCAAGGAAGTTAAATCAACAGTGTATCATGATAGAAATATTCAAGACTAATCAACGAAATGAACTGCTGGCCCATCATAGGGATATGGCACAAATGGGTACTCTGGACTCCTATAACGCTGGTAGGTTAGGCGTAAACATTGAAGTCTTTAAAAGGATGAAGGAGGATCCCAGAGTTCAACAATGTCTTGATGCACTGGATGATGTGCATATACGTTCATTCTATGCAGAGGAAGAGCAGGTATATGACTCTTTGATATATGGTGTAACCATTCCAGAGCTTATCAAACAAAGAAAGGAGGAGCTGGTAAGCCTCCAGAAGAAAATAAGAAGGAATGCTGGAGCTCTGGAACTGGAATACAGAAAGAGAATTACTGGTCTGCCCAAGCTAACTGCAAAGCAACTGAAAGCTATAAAAGATGGTGATCTGAGCACCTTTATTCCTCTGGATACCACTCATAGAATTAATAGACAAGAATACCAGTCCACTGAAGGACAGCAGAGTGGTGTATCCAGGGAAACTGAAGAAATGATCCAGTTGGCTAAGCAAAGGGCGAAATATGACGAAATGATGATGTTCAGGGCCAATGCAAGAAAGATAGTGAATGCTGAAATCATGCTGGCTGAAAATCATCAAGGTATGACCAGGTTTAATGTGAAGTTGACCAGGGAGGGTAACTTCACTGATGAAAGGAAGGATACTGCAGTCCAAGCATTTGGATGGACTGAACTAAAGGAGATTGGATTGACATTCAAAGGCAAGACTGATCTCTCTCCAGATGTGAAAGCTTTTATGAAGAGGATTGAGAAAGTCTGGAAGAGAATCCAAGAAATGGAAGCTGTGTTGGGTCTGAGACCACCAGTGTCTGTTCCATTATCATCTCCAAAGAGGAAGGCCACTGAAGATGCACCAGGGCATTCATCAAGAAGAAGGGCCTGAACTCTTATTTTTATGGTTGTAATTATTTTTTTTATGAAAGTTGTAATTATTTTTTTTTGAAAGTTGTAATTATTTTTTTTATGAAAGTTGTAATTATTTTTTTTATGAAAGTTGTAATTATTTTTTTTATGAAAGTTGTAATTATTTTTTTTTGAAAGTTGTAATTATTTTTTTTATGAAAGTTGTAATTATTTTTTTTATGAAAGTTGTAATTATTTTTTTTATGAAAGTTGTAATTATTTTTTTTATGAAAGTTGTAATTATTTTTTTTTGAAAGTTGTAATTATTTTTTTTATGAAAGTTGTAATTATTTTTTTTTGAAAGTTGTAATTATTTTTTTTATGAAAGTTGTAATTATTTTTTTTATGAAAGTTGTAATTATTTTTTTTTGAAAGTTGTAATTATTTTTTTTATGAAAGTTGTAATTATTTTTTTTATGAAAGTTGTAATTATTTTTTTTATGAAAGTTGTAATTATTTTTTTTATGAAAGTTGTAATTATTTTTTTTTGAAAGTTGTAATTATTTTTTTTATGAAAGTTGTAATTATTTTTTTTTGAAAGTTGTAATTATTTTTTTTATGAAAGTTGTAATTATTTTTTTTATGAAAGTTGTAATTATTTTTTTTTGAAAGTTGTAATTATTTTTTTTATGAAAGTTGTAATTATTTTTTTTTGAAAGTTGTAATTATTTTTTTTATGAAAGTTGTAATTATTTTTTTTATGAAAGTTGTAATTATTTTTTTTTGAAAGTTGTAATTATTTTTTTTATGAAAGTTGTAATTATTTTTTTTATGAAAGTTGTAATTATTTTTTTTATGAAAGTTGTAATTATTTTTTTTATGAAAGTTGTAATTATTTTTTTTTGAAAGTTGTAATTATTTTTTTTATGAAAGTTGTAATTATTTTTTTTTGAAAGTTGTAATTATTTTTTTTATGAAAGTTGTAATTATTTTTTTTATGAAAGTTGTAATTATTTTTTTTTGAAAGTTGTAATTATTTTTTTTATGAAAGTTGTAATTATTTTTTTTTGAAAGTTGTAATTATTTTTTTTATGAAAGTTGTAATTATTTTTTTTATGAAAGTTGTAATTATTTTTTTTTGAAAGTTGTAATTATTTTTTTTATGAAAGTTGTAATTATTTTTTTTATGAAAGTTGTAATTATTTTTTTTATGAAAGTTGTAATTATTTTTTTTATGAAAGTTGTAATTATTTTTTTTTGAAAGTTGTAATTATTTTTTTTATGAAAGTTGTAATTATTTTTTTTATGAAAGTTGTAATTATTTTTTTTATGAAAGTTGTAATTATTTTTTTTTGAAAGTTGTAATTATTTTTTTTTGAAAGTTGTAATTATTTTTTTTATGAAAGTTGTAATTATTTTTTTTTGAAAGTTGTAATTATTTTTTTTATGAAAGTTGTAATTATTTTTTTTATGAAAGTTGTAATTATTTTTTTTATGAAAGTTGTAATTATTTTTTTTATGAAAGTTGAATTATCATTTTACTTGTTGTAATTATTTTTTTTATGAAAGTTGTAATTATTTTCCTTTTTGATGAAAGTAATAATAGTTACAAGTTTTTACTTTTACAAGTAGAATGACCAGATTTAGTCTAAGTTAGAACTTAAAAGATGAAACTGAAAACACTCATGATCTATAAAGTGTTTTCCAGTAACTTAGATTAGACTTAAATCGACCAAGTGTTTTCCAGACATACAAATTTGTATATCTATAAGTCTGAAAAATACTTGCATTATTTCTAAACAAATAGGGGGAATTTGTTAGGTCCAGATTTAGTCCAGACTTACTGGACTGGCTCCAGACTGGACTACTGGAACCTTACTTAGGTTTGTTAAGAAAACTTGTTTTGCTGGTCTCGCTCCAGACCCGACTACTGGAGCTCACTGAAGATCTGACCAGAAAACATATTCTACTGGACCTACTCCAGACTTGGAATCTGGAGTCCCTCTGAAGATTTGTCCAGAAATAATTGAAGACTAGTGAGCATTTACTTGTACAGGTAATCTGGAGCATTCTCCAGATTAGCTCACTGAAGACTTCACCCCAGTCCAGATCTATTCTACTGAAGACATTCTGACTGAAGTCAAAGACTGAAGTCTGAAGGAAGAAGACTTAACAAATGGCGGAGTCCACTGGAAAGTCTTACCAGATCTGCACACTGGAGGATTGTTAGTGTTCTAGATCCTGCAAGTCTGAACACTAATATCGAGGATTGACTTTAGCCTTTAACACACTTTCCAAAGAACAATCCACTTGTTCTTTAACAAAAGTATACGTGTGTTAAGGTGGTTGGGTAATAAGGATACACTTGCACATTGATGTGACTTTATCCTTATTCTTATCCAATACATTTAATGTTCTTGTCGGATCAATAAATGAAATACCCATGAAACATACATAATGGTCCACTTTATTTGTTTATTGCTTTAAGTCTTGTATTACTTTGTTTATATATCTTGCATCTTTATTTACAAGTAATACTAGTCCATATCTAGTGATTATTAGACTTGTTGTATTTTACACTTTCTATTGGTTAACCATCTCGTAATTTAAGGGACTCACAGAATCATAGAAGGATGGCCGCATCTACAAAGAACCATCGATTAATTTGGAAGTTTCTATTAGTTTTATTGTAATTTGGGGTGTTTAGAAAATTAGGGTTTTTTTTAACCGGATTGGAATGAAATTGGGGGTGAAAATAGGTATATATATGGATGAGAGGTGTAAATTACTCAACTACCCCGCACGTGATAGGCACGTGGGTGCATTAACGGCAAATATCAAACGGCACGTTACTGATGGACCATGAACGCAACAAGTGTGATATGACAGGGATGAGTTTCGCGACTTTTCACACTTTTGTATCAAACTTGCAAAACGTGTGATAACACAGGGACCAAAAATGCAATTCGTTCTATTTATTTTTATTTATAAAAATTTCTAGTTTTAAACATAGATTTTTAAGAGATGTTAAAAAACCCTATATAATTTTAGAAAATGATGAATGAAGTCCTTAGGGCTTATATAATATGTATAAAAAAATTGTACCCTTAATCAAAAGCTTACCTCTAAAGTTTATGATAAATGTATAACCATGTAATGCATTTAAAAAAAAACTTTTATGGTTTTGTTTAACAAAATCTTATAATTTTTGTACTAAAAACAATTGTAACTCATTAATTGTAGGTCATTGTTATTTTAAAGAAGGGAAAGGGATATCTAATGGAGTAATTATATAAGTCTGGTCAAACACAACTTCAATCAGAATTATTAGATTTATCGAATTAGGAATTCCCCTAATTTTCATATTTAATTAAAAAAAATCCTTTCAATCATAAATCTTTTAAAAGAAATTAAAACCCTTCTTCTTATCCACAATAAAAATCAATCCAATTCAATTTATTTTATGTAAATGTTGAATAAATTAAAAGTCGTATATAGATGATTTGATGATGAGAGGACCATTAATTTCACTGTTACGCCTTTTGGCCGTAATCCCAGCCGCATTTGGGAGTCTGCAGAACTTTCCGTCGCCGTCAACCACTTCCGGCACCGCCGTGCCGGATCAGTTTCAGTTCCCTCCGCCGCTGCCGGCCAGGATCAATTCCGCACCGTATGTTTATTGATTTATTATCTATTGCATTTACTTTTAGTTCAAGAAATTTTAGATCTTGGATTTTAGGGTTATTAGGGTTTAACGATTTTTTTTGGTTTTGATTATGTTTTAGACATTAAACCCATTTTCTAATTGCATTCCATTTATTATAAATCTTGAAAAAATGTAATTTTTTTTATATGTTGGAATGCAAGGAGTTATTTGTTGCCGGAATTCGGATATGCATTGTTGAGGAACCACTGTTTGTTTTTGGGACTGTTGAAATTCTGGAGTAGAAATAAGCTGTTCATAAATTATACTTTTAAGGAATAGTGTGGTGATAATGATATTTTTATAGGATTTTAAAGTAGCTTACTTTTTGAGGATATGGACCTTGCTAGAATGAGGAAGCTTAATAAAAGTCAAAAAGGATGTAGACGATGTTATATTATGGACTCGTTATTTACTTGTTACTTGATGAAGCAGGATGTTTTTAACTTTGGCTGTCAATGTTGGAGGATGTTCAGTTTTTAATCGAAATTTCTTCAATAAAGTAGTTACTTTTAGATCCATGTTGGTTTTGTATCATCAAATTATAATGGATTAATGGTTCTTGTTCTCGGTTGTGAATAAAGCATGGGTTGGTAGTTTGTTCGTTCCTAAAGAGGATTAATCATAGTGCAGAGTGACTAGCAATTTGGACCTCCTGTACCCTTAAAAGTAATTCTCCCATGGAACACTGACAAAATTTGCAGGTCATGACATATTATATTCAACCCAAAATACTAAATGCGATTATGAAAAATAGTTAGAAATTAACCTTGCTCATCAGTTTCAACAAAACCTGGAATTCAAAAAGTTATTTTGGAGTGTATAAATCTGTATGTAGAGAAGATTTAACCTTGTATGCTTCTTATCTACATGCATTTGCTATTAGCATGATAGTAAACAGTTTTAGGATATACTGTAAGAAATGTTACATGACCATAATATATTGATTCATCAACTCCTTTTCTTTCTTTACTATGCCAGAATGTGTTTTTTTACTCTTTTTCCTAGTGTCGATGAAATTATCTTATATGTGCATATGTGATATATTTTCTATCATTGTATGATAATATATGATATATCTTTTATGCCATGTTTGTCATTCAGTAAACACGATGCTATATTGGTGGCTGCTCCAGATGGAACATTATATCAGCCCCCCCCCCCCCCCCCCCCCCCCCCCCCCCCCCCCCCCCCCCCTGGTGGATATCAGCTCAGGTAAAATCCTGTGGTCCTTCCCTTCTGGTGCATCAATATATGATGCACATCAAGCACCAAATTTGGAGGATGATGAGCATAATCTCTCTAGACAGCATAGCCAATTTTATTTAGACTGCGGAGATGATTGGAAACTATACATCCATGCCAAGGACTCTAAAGCAGAGGTGAGTAATCTAGGATGAATCACAGTGTGTTTTCATTTTGCATGTATCTGTCCATGTTGTGATCATAATTCGTTCGTTCTTGCAACCATTGGTGCTGTCCTAATATTCATTAGATTGATTAGTTTTATTTTGGCAATTACTGACTTGAGAGGTTGAGCCTGCTAACAGGAGGTGGGAAATTGTCAGGTTAGGTAATGGGTTTGGGTTGAGATAGTTTATTTTTTAGTATGGCTACTTAGGGCAGGTTAGTTTTGTTAATTCATCAGCACGTTTTTATTCATTTTTTATAAATATTTTTTGGGTTAATTATGTCGCGGACACATTATAATAGTAATCAAAATTTTTGGGTAAGAAATGGGGATATAGTTTTATACATTTAAGTAGAGTCTAGCTAAATTTTGTGCTTGGCCTTCTTTTGTTAACACACAACCCACATTGACTCATTTTTGTAATTAAATGGGCCCAACCATCGCTATAGTGCTAAATACTGAACAGGATAACGTGTATGAGCGACAGGGTGTCTTACCGAGTATTTGGGACCTTATGGTACCATTCAATGCACCATCATCTCTCACTTATTTTATATTTTTTGGTATCCCAGAAACTTCCATTTGGTGTTGAAGAATTAATTAGACGAACACCACTTGTTTCACTTGATGGAGTTCTGATGGGGTCTAAAAAGACGACTGTATTTCTTGTTGATCCCCAGACTGGTCATATTGTTTATTCTTTCAAGTCAGATGCGGGTTCAAGTTCTGAACGGAATCCAATAATACTGAAACAAGATGCTGATAAATGGAAGGGACAGACCCCCTTAGACTTTGACCCAGTCGACCATGAACAACTGCTCTACATCAAGAGGTTTGACTATGAACTAACTTATTCTTCATCAAGAACTGGCAATGTCTTGTGGTCACTGATGTTTGCTGATTTCGAAGCTTCTCGTCAATGCCGTGGCAATACCCTTTTAGGTGGAATTAGGGGTGATTTACAATTACAAGAATTTTGTCAGTCAAGCCCACCTGTTTTTCGAGCTCGTAACCTCCACGAGCTGGAGTCGATTTTCACGATGCAACTTCGTGGTGGTGAAAGGTTTGCTCTACCGTTTCCTGATGATGAAAGACATCCTTTACCTGCTCCCATTCCGTTACCAACGCCCTTATTAATTGAACCCCAAATCCCGCATCAAATTGTTCCCTATCTGCCACCTATCGCTTACCCTACTTATGATGAGCATGCACAAAATGTAACTGTCCCACCTGATACTCTTGCAATTATTCATGTGTGGTTGCATGGTTTTTTGGTTGCCACCCTCTCATTCTTCATAGGCCTTGTATTTTACTGCTGGAAGTTTGGAAGGAAGAAACATAATGAACTAAATGAGATGGATAATGTTACTAAGGCGCCAAATGTAACATCTAGAAAGAAGAAAGGTCGGAAATCTGGAAACAGTAGGCTGGGTGTCAACACTGAGAAAATAAGGAACGGGTTTCAACATGTTGATACAAATGAACGTAAAATTGGAAAGTTATTTGTTTCTGACAAAGAAATTGGCAAAGGGAGTAATGGTACAATTGTGCTGGAGGGAATCTATGATACTCGACCTGTTGCTGTGAAGCGCATTGTGAAAGTGCATCATGACGTTGCTTTAAAAGAGATACAGAATTTGATTGTATCTGATCAGCATCCTAACATCGTGCGATGGTATGGTGTTGAGTATGATCAAGACTTTGTTTATATTGCTTTGGAGCGTTGTACTTGTAGCTTACATGAGTTAATATTGTCACAAACGAATCCAACTGTTCAGCTACAACTGACATTGGAAGTCAAGAGTTTTGAACTATGGAAGCCCAATGGGTATCCTTCTTCTGAGTTGTTAAAAGTAATGAGGTTAGTCAGAGCCGTTTATCTAGGCGTAACCATTTTTGTTTGGTTTTGCTGGTAAATAGGACCTTTCTATGAAGTATCTGATCTCGTCATATATTTATTGGCAATTATAAAATGTAGGGATACAATTACCGGACTTGCTCATTTGCATGAACTTGGAATCATTCACCGTGACTTAAAGCCTCAAAACGTGCTTATACGCAAAGATAGCTCCATCAGCGCAAAAGTCTCAGATATGGGTATTAGCAAACGCTTACCTGCCGATATGTCTTGTTTAACCAAGAGTACAACAGGCAAGTCTTCTGTATAAGCTCAAAGTTGGCCATTTAAATCCATTATGCTCTTTGTAGTTCATTTATTTGTTAAACATGTGTAGAATCCATTGGATGAAGTTGATGAAAACAATCTAAACCAGCAAATATCATGTTGAATATTAAAAGATTTGCTTTTTATGCTCTGTCATGTGATTCTTCACCATATTCTTCTGAAGAACTTTCAAAAACCAACAAGGGGATAAGTGGTTAACACCCTTGCCTCTGGAAACAGAGGTCAAGGGTTCTATCCTCATGCCTTGCAAGGCTGGAGGTCCTTTTCCATCTTAGATAGAACCTGGAAGCAGGTGTAAGGCTGTCTACATCTTAACCTCCCCCATACACCGTCGAGGTATTGGGACCCAAAACTCGTGGATTGGAAGATGGCATTGGGTTTTTACTTCTGAAGAACTTTCACTATTCATTATACATATATACTATTGTATGTATATAAATATTATATATATGTATATGTATATGTATACTAGCCTATCAACCCGGATGATATTTGAGATGGATTATAAAGATAAAGGCGTAAAGAGATGATAATGATTAATTTGAAAAGAAAATAACAATAAAAATAATAAGATTTTATTCTTAAAAGTTAGCATATAGCTGAAGCTTTTTTTAAAAATTATGTAACTGCATGCTAATATGCTAGAATATCAAGATTTATATTTAAAAATTGGCTAGTGTTTAGGGACTTAGAAAAAAGATAAAGGCGAAAGAGATGGTAATGATTAATTTGAAAAGAAAATAAAGATAAAAATAATAAGATTTTATTCTTAAAAGTTAGCATATAGCTGAAGCTTTTTTTAAAAATTATGTAACTGCATGCTAATATGCTAGAATATCAAGATTTATATTTAAAAATTGGCTAGTGTTTAGGGACTTCCAAGAAAAAAAATCAACATTTAAATAAAGATGAAGTCATAAATCAATTGAATAGAAAAAACTTAATTAATAAGGAAAGATTTAATGGTGCCAAGTAAGCTTTTTTCAACAATGATGATGTCATAGGACTTGTATTTTATTTAATACATATATATATTGTAAATGTTGATCATCTTTATTTCATTTACATAGGTTATATATGTATATGTATATGTATACTAGCCTATCAACCCGGGTAATACAGGCAGATTGAAAAGATAAAGGCGAAAGAGATGATAATGATTAATTTGAAAAGAAAATAAAGATAAAAATAATAAGATTTTATTCTTAAAAGTTAGCATATAGCTGAAGCTTTTTTTAAAAATTATGTAACTGCATGCTAATATGCTAGAATATCAAGATTTATATTTAAAAATTGGCTAGTGTTTAGGGACTTCCAAGAAAAAAAATCAACATTTAAATAAAGATGAAGTCATAAATCAATTGAATAGAAAAAACTTAATTAATAAGGAAAGATTTAATGGTGCCAAGTAAGCTTTTTTCAACAATGATGATGTCATAGGACTTGTATTTTATTTAATACATATATATATATAAATAGTATAGATATATAGATATATATATATATATAGATATAGATATATATATATATAGATATAGATATATATATATAGATATATATATATATATATCAACCCGGGATGATATTTGAGATGGATTATAAAGATAAAGGCGTAAAGAGATGATAATGATTAATTTGAAAAGAAAATAACAATAAAAATAATAAGATTTTATTCTTAAAAGTTAGCATATAGCTGAAGCTTTTTTTAAAAATTATGTAACTGCATGCTAATATGCTAGAATATCAAGATTTATATTTAAAAATTGGCTAGTGTTTAGGGACTTCCAAGAAAAAAAATCAACATTTAAATAAAGATGAAGTCATAAATCAATTGAATAGAAAAAACTTAATTAATAAGGAAAGATTTAATGGTGCCAAGTAAGCTTTTTTCAACAATGATGATGTCATAGGACTTGTATTTTATTTAATACATATATATATTGTAAATGTTGATCATCTTTATTTCATTTACATAGTATATAAGCTGGACTCATTTTATCTTTTCCCTATATATATATATTCTTAGCTGATAGTTTTGGTAATAATCTTTGTTAAATACATTAGTTATACTTTAAACATATAAGTTTGTCTGAAAGTGTTGACAGATAAGCGTAAGCCTAACCCAACTCGATCCGTTTGGATCCCAAAAAAGGATTCATGTTGACCCGTTACAAATCTCCGATCTTCCCATTTTGCCACATCTAATGCCAGTCTCTAAAAAATGGACCTGGAATTGTTTCATTAATATCTGCATTTATTATGTTGCCCAGACCAATCGCAGCAGAAGTATACCATCACCCTCTATTTTGGGATCCTGAGATGCGTCTCTCATTTCTCCGAGATGCTAGTGATCGTGTAGAATTAGAAGACCGTGAGATCGGTTCTGATCTCCTGAAAGCACTAGAAAATATTGGTACAGTTGCTTTAGGTGGCAAGTGGGATGACAAGTTAGATAGCACCCTCCTCGGTGACATTGGGCGTTACAGAAAGTACAAGTATGATAGCGTGCGTGACTTGTTACGGGTCATAAGAAACAAATTGAATCACTATAGGGAACTCCCGAAAGACGTTCAAGCTGTGTTAGGGCCTGTTCCCACAGGATTCGAGGGGTATTTCAGTAGCCGGTTTCCGAAACTTCTTATGGAAGTGTACAAAGTACTAAAACAATATTGTGGGGAAGAAGAATTCCTGAACAAGTATTATAGAAAAGGTTGGATTTAACTTAAATAGTGCTGTTCAGAGATAAAAATGTGTGACGTGTACAAAGTGATGAATATATATAATATAGATATAGATATGACTGATATGGTTTGATCCGAAAATGAGATATTTAACACTATAGTTTTGCAACTTTTCTATTTTATATATATGTCATGTGAATTTTATATATAGAATATAATGGACTCAAATTGGACTCTAAATAAGCTGGACTCATTTTATCTTTTCCCTATATATATATATTCTTAGCTGATAGTTTTGGTAATAATCTTTGTTAAATACATTAGTTATACTTTAAACATATAAGTTTGTCTGAAAGTGTTGACAGATAAGCGTAAGCCTAACCCAACTCGATCCGTTTGGATCCCAAAAAAGGATTCATGTTGACCCGTTACAAATCTCCGATCTTCCCATTTTGCCACATCTAATGCCAGTCTCTAAAAAATGGACCTGGAATTGTTTCATTAATATCTGCATTTATTATGTTGCCCAGACCAATCGCAGCAGAAGTATACCATCACCCTCTATTTTGGGATCCTGAGATGCGTCTCTCATTTCTCCGAGATGCTAGTGATCGTGTAGAATTAGAAGACCGTGAGATCGGTTCTGATCTCCTGAAAGCACTAGAAAATATTGGTACAGTTGCTTTAGGTGGCAAGTGGGATGACAAGTTAGATAGCACCCTCCTCGGTGACATTGGGCGTTACAGAAAGTACAAGTATGATAGCGTGCGTGACTTGTTACGGGTCATAAGAAACAAATTGAATCACTATAGGGAACTCCCGAAAGACGTTCAAGCTGTGTTAGGGCCTGTTCCCACAGGATTCGAGGGGTATTTCAGTAGCCGGTTTCCGAAACTTCTTATGGAAGTGTACAAAGTACTAAAACAATATTGTGGGGAAGAAGAATTCCTGAACAAGTATTATAGAAAAGGTTGGATTTAACTTAAATAGTGCTGTTCAGAGATAAAAATGTGTGACGTGTACAAAGTGATGAATATATATAATATAGATATAGATATGACTGATATGGTTTGATCCGAAAATGAGATATTTAACACCATAGTTTTGCAACTTTTCTATTTTTATATTTCATTTCATTGGTTTTTCCCCCCCTTCTTTTCGCTCATTGAAGTGAAATGCATGGTTTGACTGAATCTGAAGAGTTTCGCAAAGTGTCAATTAATTAATCGATGGCTTCTTCACAAACTTGTTGCTGTACTGAAGATACCGACGGAAATCAGTATATATTTTTGTGAAGATACCGACGGAAATGTATCGACAACATTTGCATGTATTTCTACAACTATTGTGGCGAAATTTCAAACCATTTACTTTTACTATAATCAATCAATCAATCATGAAACTACGCTACAAATTTACTTTCAAATTTTTAGCAAAACCTCATAACTTATCATATTCTTTTTTTTTCTTTCTTTCTTTTTTTTTTTTATAAAAAAAATCTCATGTAACATTGTTGCTAGTGGGGATGGTAGTGTCTAAACACATCAATTTAAGATGTCTTTTCATATTGTCTATTCATATCTAGTCTTCGCAAGTTATAATATGAGCGAGCTAGTATTATGGGATTTTTTAAGGAGTTATAAGTACTTAGGGCTATTGGATAAAATGACATTAAGTGTTATATATGAAGGTTGAAAATTAGTTTCGAGGACTGTAATAATGCTTGTTATTTATAGATATACATGTATACAATAAGAAGATTATATGTAAAGATCAATGCATTTGCAAATTACAATCAGTTAATTAAAATTTGGACTTAATATATGTATTAATGTATATATATGGGAAATGATTGGTACAACAGAATTATATAGAAAAAAACATCAATTTAGCCTCATGAATTTTATTAAATATGTACATATTAAGTTCCTGTCTGTGAGTGCGGCCGTACCTAATATTGGTACCAAAAAAACTTGAGCCTAATCTCTCATTTCCCTTTTGCTAAATATTTTTGGTATTTACAATACATGAAAGAGTAAGCCTCCAAGCTAAACTAACTGGAAAACTATAATTACTGCTAGTCTCACCTGAATACATTTAGGGGATGATTGATAGGAAAGAATCATAAGGAATGAAAATATCATAGAGAATAAAAACAATGAAAAAGAGAATGAGTAATTGAAATGAGAATGGATTCCTTCGTTTGATACAAACAAAGAATGTATGTAAGAAAAAAAAACAAAGTTTATAGAAATTAGAAAATCACAAGTCTTTCTCATTCTCTTTCTTCCCTTTCCATTCTATCGTACCAAACACCCCAACCTCTTAATTTTCATGTATTATTTACTCAGCTAATATAAACTATATATATAAACCATGGGTTAAATTCTGCTATGGCCATATATTCTTCACTACATTTGAGAATTCTTGCAATACTGACTTTAAAAATATGTACAGCTCATGCTCATTAGCATTCTAAAATTTGAATCAATTATATATAACACTTAGTTACAATTTTAAATAATGCTCGTAAATCTTATATATTTCCTGTTACCGCCTCCCAACTATGCGGATCAGACTATCTTTGTTCTGACTCGTGTCCGATCTCACAGTCTTTACTCTCATCCGATATCGACCTCTCAACTTTTTGCAGTTTCTTATCTCTATCTCGAGGATCTTTCTTCTGATCAATTACTGATATGAGCGTTTGAAGTCGCCTCGAGCGCGACCCATCTGATTCTGGTATGGCTCGGCAACTTTACGAAACCGCCTAAATACTTGACAAAAGTATATGAAAATGGCAATGAAACAAGCGATACCGCAAATAAGGAAGAGCCCCCAAAAGCTTTTGAGGTGCAAGCGGTCTGATTCAAGCTCTGCGTTATCAGTGCTGCAACCGCTTCTTATAAGCCATTTGTCATGGATTCGCTGCAAGTCCCCATTCTCTGATAATGAGAGAATTGCAGTTGACAAGTCAACCGCCAATGGAGAGTCACGCGGGAATGCCTAACAAATCAAGATAAAAACACATCAATGCCTGTTAAGCAATAGTGTGGACATCTTCGTTAGCTCCATGTATCTATTATTAAACTGAGATTGTGAACTACTGCCCAACCTGTACGTCCTGACTATCTTTGCTACCTCTGATTAGAAACATATGAAATCTACTCTAACCTTATTAATCTTCTTGAGTATTTATGTTGGTGTCCTGAATATTAAAAAATACTAGTGGCATCTAATATTTTGAATCTTGAAAATGGCTGATCTGACGATGAAACAACACAAAACAAACATAGTGAAAGAAGGAACTTACAAATCCCCATCCGCTCTTGGTAAACTCACGCCCAACCACCCGGAATTTGCACTGATTGGACAAGAAAAGCTCAATGTACGGGCGTTCATCAACAATGGCAGCAACACCACCATTTTTCGAACCTTTTCGGAGTGCATCTGCATAAGCTTCAGGTGTTCCAAGACGAACAAGTCTGGATTCAGGAATTCCAATTTCATCAACTAGATATCGTTCTGCAAACGATCCCACTTGGAATCCAATACGATCATTGGACTTTTTTAAAGTATCTATCCCTTTGATTGGAGAGGATAGCTGTTGGACTGTGAGAATTGAAGTCAAACTTGCAGTGTAACTCGAGTTGACTATTAGGACTACAAAAAGCCATATCAGTAACACTGCACGTCCCAGAGTACTCGCAGTGTTCTCTCCTGCGCAAAAAAACAGACATTTATGTTGGAAAATAATACTTGCTCTAGCTAGTGTACTCTGACTTTTGAAGTCAAACATTCTGTCTTGAAGTTCCAGATTGAGAGGGATGTTATAATAAATTTGACACCAAAGTTATTCAGACATGCTGTATGTATTACGAAGTAATACATGTTTTGATATCTGACCATTAGTTAATTTGGAATCATCTCTCAGATGGATTGTGGGTATGAAGCATCACAAACCGCAATTTCAATTTTCAAGTTACACATGCTAAGCATCGTTTTTAACATTTGATAAAATTCTTACAAGCTTTTCAAATTTCTTCAGAATTCATATTAACTTTTGAAAGTAGATATTAAACAGTTGGAATTATAAGTCAAAACAAGATAGAATGTCAAAAACTGTACGAAAAAGTAGCATCTGACTTACTATGTGCAAAAAAGAGAGTAGAAAGGCTAAACCTGAAAGGAAAACCAAACAAGAAACTATTAAGCATCAAGATCGCCGCAAAAAGAAGAAAAGGATTCTATTAATATGTAGAGCATATATGTTGGACCTAGTTTTTCATCTCCAAAATTACTTGGTACACAACAATGGACAGCTGACGCATTAGATGGTACAATACCAACATAGCACACTTGGTGCTGTACCAAGTTAACTTGGTTGTGAGCAAATCACCTCCATATCTCAAAACAATAGAATTGAAATTCTGAAATCTGCAATTTGTGGGTAGTATCTTTCATTATCATAAACAGTAGAATAATATTCAATCTCACCAATTCACCATAGACCCACGAAGAAAATGTAAGTTTTTATAGCCTCTTTCATTCATTAATTTATCTCAGCTACTATACATAATCTATCTAAAAGAAAAACCAAACTTACCATAGTATCGTAATGATCTGTGTTTTGGGAGTTCCTCTGAACTCATCATTTATACGGTGCTCCAGAATCCACACCACGACGCCAACAACAAGAAAGAAAGCAGCCGTTACAGCCCATAATGTCGGAGAAAATGGTCGTAAGAATGCCCAAGCACCAGTATTCATTTTCTTAAATGGGGCCACTACAACGAGCCCGGATGCAGCATATGGCTGTGTGAAATCTACAATTCTTGTTCGGTTTGTGACTATAGCAATGTCCCCAACGGCACCATCATAGACCTGCAATCGGAATCATGAGGTCATCAAACATATGTATGAGCTTTTCCAAAGTTCTATAATAGTCTAATAATCTCAGTTGCTGGAATAATATGATTTAGAGGTTATGCATTGTTAAGTTTCAACCTGTTTGACCTGTTTCCATTTTTAGCCCTTTTTTATTATAGTAAATCATAACCTGGATCGACTTATGCACAAGTAACTGGGTCGTATTACCACCTTCAGTACAAGTATGCTAAGTATTCTGCATTTCTTTATTTAATATCAATCAAACAAAATAAATTTGATGAATTTGAACTCACCCCTGCTGCAATTAGTTTTACAAGATCAGTATAGCTGGGGTTCTCTTTACCATTTCCATAAGGGACAAATTGATATGGTACAGCATATGGTAGCAAATTAACAGCAGCAATGAACACATCGATACAAAAACCTTTCGACATATTAGTTCCTGGCAGTTGCGAAACAAATTCCATATAACTAACTCTGATCGGGACTGCAATCTTCAACAACTTCCCGTTATTCGGGAAAACCCACCCCCGTGGCTTTGTCACTATTTCCCCAGGCCAAATCACACTATGAAGTTCTTGATTTGGCCGTGATCGAGTAACTACAAGGTTCTCAGGAGTCAATGTTGACAATCCTGACCCGTTTGACCAGTAGCCAACTGTTCGGATTCCTGTTCCGATTATGTTAATAATGTCATACGCCGGATTAACAAGATTTCTCTCTGAATCAAACTTCATATGCCCGGTTAAACCAACAAAATCAGTCCTCCATAGATTGTCCAACAAAAGTTTTCCTTCATTAAAAATACTCATTGCATCAAGATGAAGATCTGCAAGACCAGCCGCGGTCAACCTTGAATCATTTGAAAATGAAATAACCCCACCTTGATTGAAAAAAGCTTCAAGAGCATGAGCTATAATCCAAACACTATCATAAGCATACAACCCATAAGAATTTAGCCCAAATGAACCACCAGTTAATTTACTCCACTTTGATGTGAACATTTTCTTTTTTGGAGATTCAGGTGTGTGCTGGCGTAAAGCAAGAACCCCTTGCATATTCTCCATTTTATCAGACGATGGGAAATTTGTATCTAAAGCAGACGAAAGCCAATCGGTAGCAATCCAAACATACCCATCTTCCATCATTCCAAGATAACGAGCAACTGAGAAGACCAAGAACCCCATATCCGGATATACATGAAGAACTATAACTCGAGCTTCCATTAATGCAATTTTTACCAAAATATCCATTATTTCACTCCGCCCGAATTCTGATCCAGGTGGGATCCCAATTTTATACGAAATTCTACAACGTCTTGCAGCTAATGCATCATCTAATGCCAACACTCCATTTCTACCATAATCATCGTCTATGAAAATTACAATAACTTCCCTCCAGCTATAATAGTCTACAATTTCAGACACTGCTGTCATTTGGTGCAAATCACTCTGTGTTGTTCTCATGAAATAAGGAAATTGGAGGTTTGATAGCGTGGGGTCAGTGGCAGCAAAGGATAAGAGTGGGACTTGAAGTTCGTTTGCTACATGAGATATTATGTGGGCTACGACTGAAGACTGCGGACCTATAATAGCAACCGTGTCACTCTCCATAAACTGTAATGCTGTAAAAGTTACAAAGATAGTCATTTAAGATGGACAACTATTGTCATAATGTAATAAAACATGGTACAAGAGACAGTGGTTGTTCGTATGTGTTTCTGTCGTTTGAAGTTTGTGTTAACGATGTTTTATGGTGCTGAGAGGTGTCTGCAAATTCTAATTATGTGAGAACATGATAGATCATACAAGGGCGTATAAGTGATTTTTTACTCTATCGTTTGATAATTGGTTTTGTTGCCTATAGTAAAAAAGAAGATGAGATAACCATAAGCAAATCTAGGCTATTCAAACACCAAAACTGAATTTTGTGACTTAGACTTGCAATATTAAGATACCAGTAAGTTCACTTTCAAAACACACATCCAAAAACCCGCTTACAACAAATTACCTATCTGCCCCGATGAAAATCATGCAACAAAAGTTATAACTTATAGTGGTCCATTAGGTTTACTTATATTTCGGTACAGATTTAAAAGGGTTGCTTTCATGAACACTCACACGCATTGCAACAATTCCCTTTCAGAGATGTGCTATATGAATCTAAGTCCTTTCTAAGTCAAGTTGCTGTATTGGTCCATACAGTGATACAGAAAGTCTACAATATTGGCTGTGGTCCGTTTTGGTCCACTAACTTTACGTTCATGTAAAGGCAGACTTAAAACATTGAGCTTATTCAAACAAGGCAATTCTTACGAAAGCTATATAATAATATGAGCAAATAAGATCATAAACGGGCTAAAAAAAACAGGGAAAGCTATGCTGTACAGAAAAAATCCATTGTTGTTTTTTATTATTTTATTACCTCCAACCATGCCAAGAAAGCCACTGCAGTTAGAACTTTTCATTTCCACTCTAAGCTCTGTCTCGGGAAGAATGGTTGAATTTTGATTAACATCTTTGACAGCCTCTTGGATTGCAAGTTTGGCCACTTTCCCGATGGTCGAGTCAAAAGTGAAAATGGCTCCAACATTCACAACAGCAGGTCTTGCAGAAGCATTATGTGTGATCAAACCATTTGTTATTAAACATAACCCCAAATATAGTAAACCAAGACTCCAAACATGAACACTCTTCATCATATCATATCATATCGATATCGATTAACCTGAAATACAATACTACACAATTAAATCATGGGTCTAGTGAAATTTCACATAAATATGTAAAAGTTTCGAACTTTATTTAATTATTAACATCATATTTCATTCTTTACTAAAAAAGTGTCGATAAAATCGAAAAGACCATAACAACTTACAAGGAATATGTCAGAGGTTTAAACCTAAACTTGAAGAAATGATCAAAAAGGAATAACTTATAAAGTTTGCTATTAATCAAGAATAAAGAAAAAAAAGTTGAAATCTTTAAGAGGGAATCAGATGCAATGCCCAAAACACAATTTTTTAAAAGGAACGAACCTATGTCATGAGAAGCATGAAGTCTACATAAAGGTTCCAACTTTTTTAATTAATTAACAAATATCATCAAATATCTACATAAAGGGAGACCCACAAAGCAAATTCAACCACACATTTCTATTTCAGGTAACAAGAAGTTAAAACACTCACACACACACATATATATACATATATCTTGAGTTTTATATGATGATCATCAGCTAATAATCTAGTACTGATACTATAGTTGGTAAAATTCAAGCTTAGAAAAAAATTACCTGAGCGAGGTGTGTAAAAATAATGTTGTATAGTAATAATTAAGGGACCCCAACAATTAATACTAATATTTATAAATGTTGATTTTTCCAATAACAGAGAGATAGGTGTTTGGATGAAAATGTAGGAAAAAAAGACAGTAAAAAACATGTTACATGTGTGGGAATTAAGACAAAGAGAATCTAGGCTGTGGTCAAGCTGCTGAATGGGTCATTTTCCACGCATTCTATCCATTCAACTACTCATTTAAAATACTACTCCTATCAATGTAACAACCCAAAAGTGAGTGATATCGAGTTATAAAATTTAAATTTTATTGAGTAAATATCTTGGTTATCTAAAAATAATTACAAATTGGAATTGATTAAAACTTTATAAGTTAAAGATTCATTTTTTCCACAAAAAAAAAAACTTCATCAATTTGTGTAAACGATAAACAAATGAGATTTACCAGAAATTCTTTGACGTTTTTTTTTTATAATCATTTTCTCTAACCGTTTTCATATTGTGCTTGAGAATCTGAACCCGGCTACCATTGAGGTAGTACTTCATCTATTTATGTGTTTAAAATAACGGAGAATATAATCTGCAAGTCATAACAAAAAAAATTAAAAATATCTTCTTACACATTAACTTTTTTAATTTATAAATGATATAATCTTTCACGCAGTCAACAACAACGATGATTAGCCCTCAAAATAATATAACAAGAAAACGAATTAAAGATTTATGGATAATGTAGGTGTTTTATCGATTTTAAATGATGATTTGTTTGGGTTGGTTAGTGATAGGCAAAACAGTCTAAAAGTATAACTAGAGTCCCAAAAATGATCGGTCATAGTCCTAGGTCGATCTGCCAATCTTTAATGAGTATTAATCTCAGCTAAATTTTTTATTAAATATCACTCTAAAATCAGTCAATTTGAAATCAGTTTCGTTTAAAAAGATATATCATTTTCCATCGTGTATATATACGCCTTTTCTAAAACTAAAATTAATTCAATCTTATTTAATTGAAAACAAAGTTTGATTGAAGTATAACATTTTTTCTAAACCAACAAAAAAAAAAATCCACGTAAAAATGAGAGTATATCATTGTGCAATTGACAATTGTCAATCATTGTTTCATTTTTGAGAAATCGTCACAAATCGTCCCTGTGGTTTGTTCGATTCGCATTTTCATCCCTGTGCTTTTTTTTCTCATTAGGTGTCCATGTACTTTTCATTTTCATTGCCAGTTGTCCCTGCCACTAACAGCCGTCATTTTTCCTCCGTTAAACCCCTCATGTGCAATGCACATGAGGGTATAATCGTCCATTTCGTAACCACAGGGACTATTTGTGATAATAATATGAAATCACACTTACAAAATACCTTTCTTCTTCCTCCTCCTGTTTCTTGTTCCTTTTCTCAGCCACCACCATTACCATTCACCCCAAGCCTACCAAACATGGTTTTTTTCCCATCTTTCTAGATCTACAAAAGTTCAAATCAAATATCTACTTCAATAATCAATTTCACTAAAACAAATTGATACACACCCTTTAATATATACATCAAACATTATATATATAACAATTCACATTCCCCTTAGCTACAATGCCACCCTTAGCTACAGCACCATGCTGACGTCAGCAATTTTGTCTTTTACTTGATTTTTTTTTTTACTATAGTATACTTTTAAAGTTTCTTATTTTTACCACTTAACTTTTAGGTTTTTTTTAACTTTAGTCTAACATTTTTATACAAACTTAAGTAACAAAGTTTTTAATTTTTACCAATTGACTTTTGGATTTTAACTTTAATCATCAAATCTTTATTTTTTACTTTTTATCTCTTATTATAAGGTTTCTAACTTTTACCATCGACCTCTCGGTTTTTTCAACTTTATCTATCCATTACTTTCTACTTCTTATAGTAAACTTTAAGTGTCCAAACTTTTGGGTAATGCTAGATGTATGTTTGCATGATGCGGCGACGAAATGTCTCCCGTGGCAACGCCCGGGTTAAAATTCTTGTTATCATCACATCATCAAATTCTTAAATTCACATATTAAAATAACCCTACAAATTTCTTAATAATTTAGGCTCTATATTTGTCACCAGTACACATTTCCGGAGAATAAAAAGGTGTTGTTTTTTACATATAAAATCTTTGGACCTTACTTTATTGATTCTGCAGAAAACTTTTGCTTCTTTATATGTTCTAATATTTTTTATCTATCTTGGGCTTATTGTAACACCCCAACATGGCGGAATCATGGGGTATCACTTAGAAAAGCACAGCACGACATGGGAATTATGTAGAGTCAAACTATATGCATTCATAGGATTGAAACAATCCATAAACTCACTCAAATGTATACAATAATCAATATCTATCAAAGATACACACTCAATCAATATTAAATGAAAATGTTTAAATGATAGTAGTTGATCCTAAGCATAACCCGTTAAAGGGAAATAAGGATCACGGATCCAGAAAGTCCAAAGCAAGTCCAATCTTAGCAATGCAAGCACATAATTATCCATTTTGTCTCTGATTAACCTGATTACCTGAAAAGTGTACTAAAATACGTCAACATAAAGTTGGTGAGTTCGTAGGGACAAGTAACAAGGAATAACCGTATCGGATACAACCGTTAACAATAAGTGAGGATTAGGAGAACTAATCACATCCAAGGAAAACCTATAAGGTTTCGCATTATCACAATTCAATACAAGTCAACGTTCAATAATAACGATTCCATATAACGTTCAACAACGTTCCATAACAATCAATAACGATCAACAACGATGCGGCTTACATAGTTAATAATTAACAATGCGCTAACGGTGCGACTTATATAATAAATAATGCGCTAACGGTGCGACTTATATAATGAATAATGCGCTAACGGTGCGACTTACATCGTAAACAATGCGCTAACGGTGCGACTTATATAATGAATAATGCGCTAACATGTCCATATCAACAATTCAATCATACAATCAATCAAATCAACAATTAAGCAAATTGACATCTCGGTCCATATCATAACAAGTGAATCAACCAACAAATATGATGCACATACACTTCTTATAATTCTACTTTAAAGGAATCATCGATGCTTATATATAGGGTCACCCGCAGCCTTCCCACCACATCTACTATTCATAAAAAGTATAATTATCTTCCATGTATGTACAACTATCTAAAGCACAACAAGTATTCATAACGAAGTCAAAGTTAACCGAGCAACAAGTCAATACATTAAACAAACAATCAATTAACAAGCATGTACACTTTTCAGCCCGAATCTCAATTGAGTAGGGAGGGTTTACGAAACTCACCTGGAAGTAAAGCAATTCCAAGTACTAATACAAGTACTTTACTATGCTCAAAATGTACTCCCGGGTACCTAGAACAAGTATAAGATCAACTTATAAGCTACTACAAAGCCTAAGTGCAAAATAGGGAAATTTCAGCATGTTCCCAGCTTTGCGCCATCTACTAGACAACGACTTTGGGAAGTCAAGAAGACTAGATACAACAAAACTCAGTTCTAGACATTTGTTGGGAACTCAATGGCCTTTTCAAAAATGTAAGTTTGGCTCTTGAAGAGCTTTAATGAAAGAGTTATGATTTTTACAAAAACAAACCTGTAGCCTCGTCAGAAATCAGACCAGTTCTGAAAATCGTCGTTTTTGGCACTCTTCTGAGCAAAACCAGAAGAAACTTTGTTCTTATCAAATTTTACTGACACTTGGACCTTTCCAAAAATATAAGATTCGTCTCCTAATTCATCCAGATGAATCTTCTATGATGTTTGCAAGATGACTGAAAATTTCAGTTCTATAGAGTCCTTAAATTCAACTTGAAACTTCAAGTGATGAACCCAAGACTTTATGGTCTTGATTGTTTTGTGTTATGAATGTGAAAGAGAGAGAAAAGAGCAGAGATGGATGATAGAATGATCATCAAATGCTTGCTTATATAGCCCAAGAGTTGCAACTAAGTGCCAAGAACACACACCTTGGCCATGAGGTGTTCATCATGTGTTTACAACTCATCCTTGAGTGTAATGGCTGAAACTTTGGCTTTAAAACAAACTAGAATTCAGTAGGAACATGTTCATTGCATGATTACAAGCTATAATCCAAGTCTTGGTTAGTTTGTGTGGGGTTTATGTCAAGAACACAAGCTTGACTTGACTAATTGACTTTAGTTGACTCTAAACTTTGATTCTTGATTATTATTTGTGTAATTAAGTGTAGTAACTAGTATAATTACTTTTATCTATGTGGTTATAAATCAATTACATGTATTTATATATTTATTAGTTATCTAATTCAAGTACACAATTGCATATTTATTTTACTAGTATGTACAATATATCTAGCTAGTTAATTGATTCCGAAATTAATAACACAAACAAAATATTCATGAGCGTACAACTTTTATAAATTATTATAAATCCATAATATGGATAAATCATTTCATATAATATAAAGGTTGTGTCGGTTTTTGTCCTATTAATGGAATTATCATCTAACCACCGACACTGTTCCACCGACACTGTTGGAACCGTACATTATACTTAAGGTTTCGTATATACGTTTCTTCCTGTTAGCATAGTTACTCAATTATCGTCTTATAATATATTTTCCTTATCACATATGGACCAACATCATGGTCTTGCAACATGGGCTTAATTCTAGAAATTCAAATATGACATTTTAATTGGCCCAATTTACAGATAAATGTACACAATTATGTCCAAATTTCCGTTTATTTAAATAGTTAATCAAATTACATGCACAGTCAAACGGTAAAAATCATGAATGTTACACTTATTTCACTGGTCGTAATATTGGAGGCAGTGGTGATTTTGCTGTTGGTTTTCTTTTGGGAGGTGCTCTATGTGGGACACTAGCATACATATTTGCTCCTCAGGTTAAAAAATCAACTCTTGCATTATCTAGTTGATTAAACAATTAATGTGTCACATAGCCTTTTTTCTTTTCGAATTCCCGCTGCACTTTAGTTTCATTGGTTCGATCCGTTTGGACAGATATTGGAAAATTTAGAGGGCTTAAGTCCCGTACGTTGAGAGATCCCTGCCATAGCGCAGTGGTTTCTCATCGAGGTCCCTCTGTGATGCAAGGCTCCCCACCTGGGTTCGAATCTTGCTGAGGGGGCAGGGTTTACTCTAATTAATTGTCGTGCCTTATGTAGCGGATTAATTAGGGGTTTTCCCCCACCGGGTCGTGGTGCATCTCGTGATACCTTTGCCGTGGGTATCCTTGCTTGCCGTTCAAAAAAAAAAGTCCCGTACGTTGCACGGCGGGGAAAAGTAATTGTTTTTGGGCTTAAAATGATAAACATATTCGCTTCTGTTTTATTGTTATTTACTTCGGCTATTTAATAGCATCTATAGGTTGCACTTCTTCAATTAATATTCAAATGAGGGCTCTGATATTTTCTATCTGGTGGGCATCAATTAACATATCACTATCATTTTTGTCCGCATTTGCTGATTACAAACGTGCAAATAAGTGGCAGTAAAAATGGATATAATTATATGTTGTAAATCAGTGTAACATACTCTATTTTATAATGTCAATTTAATTATCTATAATATCTTATAAAAAGAATAGCCACAATGTGGAAAGTTATTTGGGAAAAAATGTCTAAAATACCCTTAATGATTATATTACACTATCAATACTTTATTTTTTAAAATATCTCTATTAACCCTTTACATCAATTACTTTTACATCAATTATCTACACCACTCGACACCGCCTTTACCACCAACAATCGTCCCCACCATCACACTGTCGCCGCCACGATTACCGCCGCATTGAGCGGGTGCCGTGCTAGTACTAAATGATGATTGTGGCTATGGGTGAAGAAATTGCAGAGCCTAAACTCTCATAATTTACTATAATACCACTCTTTGATTGATACACAAAATCAGTCGCCATTTCATAAAGATTGTCACTAAAGGAGTATTCAAAAACAACATCATCGTCTGTGTAAAATAAATGAACAACAATAAACAAAACATCATTCTACAGGGCATAGCACAATACATTAATCACTAACCTTGACATAATTATAGACATGATTGTAAATTTAGTAAACATATAGGGAATGCTTCAATGACTTTATCGTAAGTGTAAATGCAAGCACACATATAGGGAATGCATGTCGGTTACTGTAAATTCGAGTAGGCATTATGGATATCTTTGGATGAAACATCAATATGGACTTCCATCCAAAGAATTCGTTTGAATGAAAAGTGAAGGATGAGTTCCTCATATATATAGTCTCTCATCATGAACCAAACGAATTCTATAAACCGTGTCTCAATAAATTCTCATTAACTATCTATTTATCACAAAAGGTCATACAATCATCATACAAATATAATCATACATGTCATCATATATACAATGTAACAACTAAATATATATATACGAACAGTCATACCAATATAATCATAAAAACATATAGACGTTTACATATACATATATATATATATAATATAATTATATATATAATATAATAAAATCATAGGAAAATAAACTAACCATAGTAATTGTGAATTAATTAGTCTCTTTCACATTCCAATCTTTCAGCTTCCGAATCATCTTCAATAGTAAGCTTGGAATTCCAAAACTTCTCATTAAATCACACTTACATGAATAATCAATTACTAACTCTTCCAATTATGCACATACCCACTAATAAATCACATAACAAATCAAGTAACAAATCAAGAATTTACTACCATGCTACATCCATTTGTAAACCATGCAATTAGAGCTATAACAACAATTATGAAGAGAGATTATTTTAGTTTTAGAGTTGATTCATAAGATTCATGACTCAACTTTTATATAATATATGTAAGGATATATAAGGATACTTTTCATTTTAAGAATATGAACAACCATGGATTGAATACACATTGACATGAATTTTAATGATTTACTGAACTACATAATAAAAATCATTAATATGAGTGATGATTTAGCTTTAGCATTGATTCACTACTTAACTTTTATATTATATAAGGATAAGGATATATAGATTATATATAAGGATCATTCCATAATGTAATTGTAAAGAAAAATGAGCACTACGAGAGTTACAAGGTGTTTTGAGCTTAAAGTCAATGCGAACACCTATAGAAACTCGATCTAGTGCAATAATAAAATAACATTTACCGATTCATCCAAATGAGAAAATATGTAGAGTGCTGCTTTTTTCCATATGAACAAGAATAAGTTTAAAAGTTGTAGTAGTGTCAGCGATGATTACACATTTACCAACTCCTTATCCTTATGTATATACGTAGTAAAATATCACTTTGGTTAATTAAAAAAAGTTACTGTACTTCGTATTTCGTTCTTTTTCCATAGATTACCCCACCATGACCCACCAAGGTTTTAGATTCATGCTTCTGCTACACTAGCATATATTGTATTCGATTTGACAATCATGGAATGACAAAATCATTTTACGCTATCATTTTATCATGGCAGATTCCATAGTGTTAGGTCCTAGGCACCTCCTCGCATTAACCCAACAAACATCTATACTTCCTTATAAAAATTATTTGGTGGTGTTGAAAGTTTAGAATTTTTGGGACATGCGAATTTACTTATTTGCCCCTACACACCCATTATTATCTACCCCTGCTCTTCCATATTCTATAGCTCTCTTTCTTTGCCAAATAATTAATGAAGTAATACACAAACTGACCAAAAATCAAGAGTCAAAAACAAGGTAATCGTGACATGAGAAACCTTGTTCATGGTATCCGCCGCAACGCGCGGGTACCATGCTCGTTGATTTAAATATTTTTAAGTTTTTTAACATCTTTACTTTAGATTTTTGTAAAAAAGCTGAATAATAGGTATAGATAATAGAGATAGAAACATCAATACCAGAATTAAAACTAGGATGTAACCACTTGGATTAACGATTGAGAAATAAAGGTTCAACATTACAAAAATCCATACCCAAAAGTAATATGAACTAGAATAGTTAAAATACAGAAAAATAGATATAAATTAGAAAGAAGTGTGTGTATATGGGAGACAGTAGGAGGAGCCATGATTAACGGCTACATCTTTGGTGTGTTGTGTTATTCTCTCCCAAAACCTTCTTTTTCTTTAAATACTAGCATCCAAAGAGGCTTCTGATAGAAAGAGCCGTTGTATCTACAATTCCATATAGCTGGTATGTCACTAGTGTAACATCCCAAACTTTTCAAGTTTGACTATTTGACTTATCCGTTAGTTAACGTTAGGTTTCGTTAAGTTATGTCCCCTAAACGGGATTATGTGGTTAAATGCTTATGTGTTTAATATGATAGTATTAATTCAAGTTAAATGAAAGTAATTAAAAGTAATGTATGAAGTTAAGTGCTTGTTAGGATTGTTAAGTGTCCCGGTAAAAAAGTTAAGCTAAGAATGCGACGTTTAGAAGTTTAGGGACCTAAAATAGAACTTCTTGAGGTGATGGCCAGGGGTTAAGGGATAATTAGATTTCCCTAATTGTCATTCCTCTGCAATACGTGCGTGAGAAAACCCCCAAGCCGCCCCCTTCCCTCCTTCAAAGCAAATCTCTTCCGAATTCTTCGTTTCTTGGTGTTTGATTGAACTTTGATCAAGATCTTTCATCCTTGTGATCACCTACATGTAATATAAATGATTTCCTTTGATTTGTGATCTTATGAGTCGATCATATGGATCTTGTTCCTGGTCTTTGATCGATGTCGTTGGACCGATCAAAAATATAAACTAAATACCTATAATTAGCTAGGGTAAGTCGAGTATCGTTTCCACAGGGAATCAAAGGAAAGTGTTAAACAAGTTACAAAAGTTAATTAATCTAGACATAAACTTAAAACCGATTGATTGATTGATTGATTTTGATTGAGTTGATTAAACTACAATTACTTGTGAACTTAACAAAATAATGCAATTAAATAAAAAGGATCATTCTCATGCTTCAAATTATGTTTTCAAATATGTAACCTAACTTATATTCGTTGGAAATCACATAGACATGATTCGTTATAACGTTTGGATTGAATGAACATAAGAACTAAATTAATCGGTTGTGATGATTCACGATAACGAAAACCGGGGAATTGACACAACTAGATTTTCAATTCATTAACATAAAATTACAGATTCATGAGAGATTCATTCAATAATCCATGATCAACAATAATTTGAAATCAAAAGATAGATGAAATTCATTCAAAGTCATAAATAAGTAATCATTCAAACAATCCAAACAATATTAGATGTAAAAGACTAATGAGGAATTAAACATCTAATCCAACATGAATATGAGAAAGGTTGAACATAAATGGCTTACATAATTGTTCACATGAGAATGATCAAAAGGAAACCTAGCCTATCATCTTCATCATTGAATCTTCAATTTGAATTGTCATCTTCATGAATTGGTGAATTGATGATGATATTGGGGTTTTCTCTTTGTTATGAACTGCTATTGTGAGTGAAATATGTGAAAGATAACTTCCAAGTTCGTGTTTTAAAGTGATATAAACTGAAAAATAATTAAATCCATAAAATTCGGATTTTTGCACAGGTGCCACCGTCCCGCACTGTGGTTCTGGCCGTCCTGCACTGTGCCCCAGAAATGACAATTTTCCAGATTTTTGCTTTGACCTTTCTTGACTCGTTCCTTCATCCAATTAGCTCCATTTTTCTACTTATGACCTGAAATCACTCAACAAACATAAAACCGCCCTAATCGTCTATTAACAAGCACCAAAACATGTCAATTTTATATCTTAAAGTTAGACGATTTAGGCGTTTATCACATTCCCCAACTTAAATCTTTTTCGTCTCGAAAAAGACATTCATCATGTGACAAGTTAATTTACAATCCTATAATACTTCCTATCACCAAAGAAACACCATATAAGAGTTATATCAATTATACATACTTGTAAAACTCAACCCTCAAGCAATCTTCAAAGTACACTTGGGTGAAACCAAATAATGCAAACCAAACCACATAACACAACCAACTCATGAGACTTACAACCATCAAAAGATTTACGACTAGCAAATAGAAATATATAAATGTGCAATTAAACCTAATAAACCTCAAGTTTGCCACAATACATGCATCACACTCTCACAATGTGCACTCCCCTCGGTTCATATTTTGAGTGATTTAGCAAAAGATGTGCTAATATGTATATATGAAGCTCTCAACCCATTATTGCACACTAAAAGTCATAGGCTAGTACACAAATCGAACCAAGACCTCATAACACCAAACTATCACTTCGGCATTCATACAAGATTGATGGAAATATGGAATGAAACACGGTAATGATTCTCATTTGGGTGATTTACTAGAGTGATTTCGGAACATCTCATTTTGGTTCTTTTTGATCAACTTACATGGATAATTGAATTGATTTTCATTTATGACCATATACTTTGACTTTTTCAACCGGATATTGCAATTTTGACTTTGACTTTGTTCTTTCTTTCAATTCATCATAAACAACACAACTTTGAACAATTAACGGATTTCATGATGAGGTGAGGTGGAATATGGATTGAATTGTATGATTGTTTTATGATTTTAAGCACATAATCCGGGTTAGAGGTCTCAATACGGTAAGTGCACTAGTTCTAACCTAATGTACAATCATGCTACGCTAACAATCTAAATCAATCGCCGACGAGGCGTTTTTCTCTCATGAAATTGAAGGATATAACGGATATATAAGTGTGATACTTGCATTGTAGCTCACAATTGACATAGTACCCTTATTTGCACATTTCTATGTTTTTACTTGCTAGCAACTCTATCAAGACGCTCATAAGTCAACCATGTCATGCAATCTAATCTACACTACCTAGCCCCACTTACATGTACAACTCCAATCACAAGAAAATCTCATTTTACAAACATGTATAGCCAATATAACTCGAATATTTTGCCCCTAAGGGTCAATTTCATATTACAAGAAAGTAAATCAACATCTAAACTAGAAACATAAATGAAATTAACAAGAAATTGAAATCTACCTACGAATTGAAAATGCAAGAACACAAAATAAACAAACACATAAAAACACATAGTCACACAAGAATAACAAAAAAATAAAATGGAAGGTACCATCACTGTCGTGGACCTTGCGGTCCAAAGATCGACTCCATTAGGCCCCGATATAGAGATTGGGCCTCAAATGGATCAGAGGCTGCTGGTGGAGCACCCGGAGTATCCTCAACTCGCCCGACACAAGAATGTCGGGGAAACCACTCAGAATCGTGGCTCTGAGGATAAGCTGGATGGGATGTAGGAACATACGGCTGCCTATAATCATATGAAGGAGGAGTCTCCACATAGTCAAGTCCCGCAATGTGGTCCTGGTGATGGCGTACTTGCTCTGAGTACTCAAACTGCCTCCTCACATTCTGCTCCTGAGCATATGCTATACCTAACTCATAACTCCTCCGCTGCACACCCTGCTGAGAAGTCATATCCCACATATTCCTCTCACAGGATGTCCACTGATTATAATCGCTAGGCTGATCATAACCAAAACTCGGCCCAACACCTCCAAATCCAGCACCCAATAAACCATCCCTCCTTTGGGGTTCTTCTTCTTCATTAACCTCCCGAGCACCACTAGACTCACCCCGGCCATTACCACCCACGGGCTCCAGCTGAGCCATCACATCCTCTAGAGTAAACCCCTCCTTAGGAGCTATCAAACGCCCCCTGATTTCAAATCATTAAGAATTCTACAATAGGGTCTATCCTCTAATCTCCACTCGCTTCCTTGCAACAATCTTTTCATAGAAATAACAATTTGATTAACCTTCACTGTGGGTGAGTTAATGGTGGCGGCTTTCTGTAACAAGATGAGGCGAGAAATAAGCCTCGGGTAGGGCAAGATCAACTTCCCTTTCTTGTTACGGGCATCCCAAATGTTTGTCATGATGATGTGTCTAAGTGACAAAGCTAACCTTCCCGTTACCAATGCATATAACACCACAACTTCTTGGTGTCTCACTGCAGCCTTGTCACTACTTCTTGGACAAATGTTCCAGCTAAGGACACTCATAATCAATCGGGGCAATGGTTTCAACCTAGCACGACTTAACTTAAGATTTAAGTTCAAAGCATCTACAGGATAGGTAAACAACTCGGCTACCATTTCTATCCAATTCGTACCCTGATCTACCCCATTCAACACATCATCAGACAAATAATCAAATGGCCTTTTTGACTTAGCACCTATATCAAACTGAGTTATCCTATCCAGGTTAGCAAAAGACATAGTCACTTTTTTACCATCTACCGTACCTACTAGTTTAGTGGTCTCTGGAGGATTCTTCCCAAACTGTCTTTCTAAAGTGCCCATCCATTCAATAATCCCTTCCAAATTAACTTCAGCATCATCATTGTTATTCCATTTTAAAACATTTTTCCAACCCATGTCTTCAAATGCTTCAATAAAACCAAACCCTCTAAATTCTGGACAATCAACTTTTCTTTCTCCCAACAATTGTCTACTCATATTTTATGCCCCCCATTTTATCTCTAAAAAATTCGGGTTGCCATTTACGAGGTAAAGAGTATAAGGGAGTACCATATCCCCATTCGGGTTTTTCTTCTTCATCAACTTCCATCTCTTCCTGTTGAGATGCTATTTCCTCTTCTTCTTCCTCTTCAATAATCAATTGTCTTTTCTTTCTTTTTGGTTGACTAGAAGAAGAAGGCTCGGTTGACTTGGACAACTTCTTCATCAACTTTCCGGCTGCTTTCTTCATCCTATTAACAAAAACTAACCAAAAGTAACAAACCTTATCAATGGTTAGTAAATAAAATATAGAACAAGAAAAAGTAATGAAAAATTCGTTCTTGACTCACTTGAACCGAAAAAATACAGGTTGAAATTGAACAAACAAGGGTAAGGGTTTTGTAGCTCTCGAAAAATTATGCACTTTAGCCTCAAGAATTATTAGATTTGATGAAGAATTGAGAGAGATATGATGATTTGAATGGTTAGGGTTTATGGAGAAAATAATTGGGGGAGAAAGAGTTTGAGAGAGAAAGAAGATCGACTGATGATAATTAGATAGATGTGTGAAAAGTGGATCGGTTATGTGGCCACAATTAAAAAGGGTTTTTCAACATTTTTCAAATTGAAATAAAAATAAAATAAAAAAAATTATGAAATTACACTCCACCGTCTCGGACGGCCCGACCCGACGTGCCGCACGCCCAGCGTGTCATACGGCCAAGGCCACCGTCCCAGACGGTGGCCTGGAAAGTGATACTTTGGCGTCTTGTCCGCCGTAAAACAAAAAGCTTAGCCGTTCGGGTGCCGTGCAACTTTTCCCAAAAATCTGAGGCACCGTCTTAGACGGTTACTGACCGTCTCGCACGGCCCCTGTTTTTGACTGGCCGTCCTACACGCACATAGCCACCGTCCCAGATGGTGGCTTGGATTTTGGCGTTTCACCGTTTTGTGTGCCGTAAAACAGAAGTGGCAGTCGTCTAGCTACCGTGCATCGTTTCAGAGCAAACTAGGGGGCCGTCTGGGACGGTGACCCCACCGTGCACACGCCCACTTCAGAATTTTTTTTTTTTTATTTTTATTTTTTACAGCCACAAACATGTTTAAACTTTAATTGCAATTGTTTATCAAAATAAACTCCCTTCCCCAACTTAAAGTCACATTGTCCTCAATGTGAGCCCGAAATTAGAGATGAGTTACTCGACTCGACAACTTGCAAAAACGCTCACTTTTCTACCCAAACCATCCTTCCCCAACTTAATTCTCAAGCCTAGGTGCTGAGAATTATCCAATTTGTGTGATTATGCAATGAAAACACTAAAACAACTAAATAAAAGTGCATGAAAGTAAACATACCGAAAACGAAACTAGAAAACAAACAAACAACGGGTTGCCTCCCGTTTAGCGCTAAGTTTATTGTCCTCAGCCCGACATTACCTCAATTTGATTCATGCAAGATCATAAGATGGTGGACTTGAGATGAAGTTCACCATTTCCTTTGTAGAGCCATTTATGTCACTTGCATCCAAATAAGGCTTCAAACGGTGTCCATTGACCATTTGCTTCACTCCATCCTTTGGATCTTCAATCTCAATTTCTCCAAACTTTCCAACTCTTGTAATAACATATGGACCCATCCACTTGCTTTTGAGTTTTCCGGGAAAGAATTTGAGTCTTGAATTATAAAGCCACACCTTTTGGCCAACTTCAAACACCCTTTTCTTCAATTTAGCATCATGAACCGCTTTCATCTTGTCCTTGTAAGTTGATGCGCATTCATATGCCTCATTTCTTAATTCTTCCAATTCGCACAATTGCAACTTTCTTTCCTTACCTGCATTCTCAAAATCCATATTAACGGCCTTAACGGCCCACAATGCCCTATGTGCAAGCTCTATTGGAAGATGACAACCCTTCCCATAAACCAACCGGTAAGGAGTAGTGCCAATAGGTGTCTTAAAAGCGGTACGGTAAGCCCATAAAGCATCATTAAGTTTGGTTGACCAATCTTTTCTATCGGGTCTTACCGTCTTTTGCAAAATTTCTTTAATTTGCCTATTGGACACTTCTACTTGCCCACTTGTTTGTGGGTGATATGGGGTGGCAATCCGGTGGTTTATGCCATACCGTTTAAGAAGTTTGCCAAATTGAAATTTTTTGAAATGAGATCCCCCATCACTTATGATGACACGAGGAATTCCAAATCTTGAAAAGATATTGCTTTGCACAAACTTACACACAACGGTATGGTCATTGGTTCTAGTGGCAATGGCTTCTACCCATTTTGAAACATAATCTACAGCCACTAGAATGTAGTAATTACCAAAGGAATTAGGGAAGGGACCCATAAAGTCAATGCCCCAAACATCAAAAATATTAACAACTAAAATGGGTTGCATGGGCATTTCATTCCTCTTGGTAATACTACCTAGTTGTTGACACTTCACACATTTCTTAACAAATTCAGCGGCATCTTTAAAGATACTAGGCCAAAACAAACCACAATTTAAAACCTTGTAACCTGTCTTTTGACCGCTGAAATGACCTCCACATGCAAATGAGTGTGCATGAGTCAACACCTCTTGAATCTCTTCTTCCGGAACACATCTTCTCACCAATTGATCCGGGGCAACTTTGAACAAGTCCGGCTCATCCCAAATGTATTGCTTTGCTTAGCCAAGAATTGTTGCTTCTTCCTTTTAGCCCAATGTTCCGGTATCTTACCTGCGGACAGAAAATTGACAATGTTTGCATACCAAGGGACAACAGAAACGGTTAGTAAATGTTCATCCGGAAACGTCTCATTAATCTCCTTGGTTGAATCATCATCCATAGCTTGGATTCTTGACAAGTGGTCCGCCACCACGTTCTCACTTCCTTTCTTGTCTCGGATCTCCAAATCAAACTCTTGTAGTAGCAACACCCACCTAATTAGCCTTGGCTTTGCATCCTTATTTTCCATCAAATGCTTAACCGCGCTATGATCTGTGTATACAATCACTTTGCTACCACAAATATAAGAACAAAACTTGTCAAGAGCATAAACAACCGCAAGCAATTCTTTTTCGGTAGTGGTGTAATTCAGTTGGGCATCCGATAAAGTTTTGCTTGCATAATAAATCACAACGGGTTTCTTGTCCACCCGTTGTCCCAAAACAGCCCCAATTGCAAAGTCACTTGCATCACACATAATTTCAAAAGGCATGGACCAATTAGGTGATTGCAAAATGGGGGCTTCAACCAACTTTTCTTTCAAGGTTTCAAAAGCTTTCAAACACTCATTATCAAACACAAAAGGTACATCTTTCAACAACAAATTGCACAATGGTTTGGTAATGACACTAAATCCTTTTATGAACCTTCTATAAAATCCGGCATGTCCAAGAAAAGAACGGACACCCTTAACATTGGTTGGAGGGGGTAAAGTAGAAATGACCTTGATTTTGGCCCGGTCAACTTCCATGCCTTTACTTGAAATTACATGACCCAAAACCGTCCCCTCTTGAACCATAAAGTGGCTCTTTTCCCAACTCAAAACCAAATTTGTCTCAACACATCTTTTCAAGACTTTAGTTAGCTCATTAAGACAATTATCAAAGGTTTGGCCAAAAATTGAAAAATCATCCATAAAGATTTCTAGGGAATCACCGACCATATCCGAAAAGATACTCATCATGCACCTTTGGAAGGTGGCGGGAGCATTACATAACCCGAATGGCATTCGCCTAAAGGCAAAAGTCCCATATGGGCATGTGAATGTGGTCTTGTGTTGATCATCGGGATGGATAGCAATTTGATTATAACCCGAATAACCATCTAGAAAACAATAAAACTTCTGACCTGCAAGCTTTTCGATGATTTGATCAATGAATGGCAATGGGAAATGATCCTTGGAAGTAGCGGTGTTCAACTTTCAGTAGTCAATGCACACCCTCCACCCGGTGATGGGTCGGGTTGCAATTTGTTTACCACTATCTCCTTTCACCACTTGAATTCCAGCTTTCTTAGGTACCGTTTGTGTTGGACTTACCCATGTGCTATCCAAAATTGGGTAAATAATTCCAGCATCCAACCACTTTAGCACCTCCTTTTTCACAACTTCACGCATATGAGGATTCAATCTCCTTTGAGCATCACGTGAAGGTTTTGCTTCAGAATCGGTGATGATTTTGTGCATCACAATTGATGGACTAATGCCTTTCAAATCGGCAATTGTCCATCCAATGGCCGCCTTGTATTCCTTGAGCACCTTAAGTAATGCTCTTTCTTTCATTTCTTCCAAATTTGATGCAATGATCACCGGCAAAGTCTTTTCATCTCCCAAAAATGCATACTTCAAATGAGATGGGAGCTCTTTCAACTCAACTTGTGGTGGACTTTCAATGGATGGCTTGAGATGAGTATCAATATGATCCGGTAGACTTTCCACCAAATGAGTCCATGGTGGTCTACCTTCTTGAATTTCCATAATCTCCCAATCCTTTTCTTCCTTCTTCAATGTTTCACTATGCTCCAAGATTAACCTGTCAACCAAAGCACAATTCTCCCGTGTGTCTTCCTCATTTTCATGAGGAATACACTCATCAATGACGTCCGCCATAAAGCATTCGTCACTAACTACGGGGTTAGGAACACTAGCAAACACATTTAACCTCAATTTACGGTTGCCAAAAGTCATTTCAACCGTACCCCTTCTACAATCAATTAATGCATTAGCGGTGGCCAAAAAGGGTCTACCCATGATGACATTGGGCTGCCTAACATTACCGCTTGGTGCAAAATCAAGTACCAAAAAGTCTACGGGGTAATAAAAGTCCTCCACTTTAACAATGACATCTTGGACAATTCCTCTAGGAAGTTTTAGTGACAAATCAGCCATCACCAAGGTGGTGTCGACTTTTTCCAAGGGTCCAAAGTCATATTGGTCATACAAAATACCCGGTAGGATACTCACACCCGCCCCCATATCCAAAAGTGCCTTATTCATTTTAAAATCACCAACTTGAATTGTAATTAAAGGCGCTCCCGGATCTTGGAGTTTAGGTGGGAGTATACCCATCACAACGGCACTAACTTCTCATTTAAAACAATTTTCTTTGGAAGCTTATGATGCCGTTTTTGGGTACACAACTCCTTAAGATACTTAGCATAAGCCGGAACTTGTTTGATGATGTCAATAAGAGGTATATTAATTTTCACTTGTTTAAAAATTTACCACTAGACCTATTGTTTTCTACCTCTTTAAAAGACACTTTTTTATTTGATTTAGGTAGAACAAGTTCCGATTCATGCTCACTATCTTCATTCTCATCAACATCCTCCACCACACCATCAACAAGTGATGATGGAGGCACAACTTTATTATCATAAATTTTACCACTACGAAGAAGACTTACATTGTTTATCTCCACATTCTTGACATTCTTTGAGCCGCCACTTTGATGTTGTGGATTGATCTTCGTATCACTTGGTAGCTTTCCCCAGATTCTTCCTCAATTCCGATACATCCTCCGCCAATTGCCCAACTTGCTTTTGCAAACTCTCAACCGTTTTTATCCCAAATCTCATTCTTCCTATCCATTTCTTTCAAGTACTCCATGATCTCCCGGGTTGACACATCATTACTTCCCGAAGGCCCACCTTGATTATTACCTTGTTGATAGTTCCTTGGGTAGCCTCTATTGAATCCTCCCTGATTTTGGCCACCTTGGTAATTCCCTTGGTTGTAATTTCGGCCTTGGAATGGTTGAGATGGTGCTCCACCGGTTTGGTTGTTTCCTTGAAAGTTCGGGTTGAGTTGGTTTGAATAATTTCCATACCGAAGATTTGGATGGTTTCTCATTCCCGGGTGATAAGTGTTGGAGTTCATGTCAAATGGCCTCTTTTCTCCATACACTTGATTCACTTCTTCAACATCTTCCGGGACCAATGGACATTACAAAGCCGTATGTCCAAGTTCATCACAACTCTCACAAATCGGGTATTCTTGAGAAACTTGAGCAACACCCCGATTTTCAGCTTTCCCCAACTTAGCAAACTTTCGTTCCAATGCTTCAAGTCGATCTTTGGTGGCTTGATCACTCGTTGATGAAGTAGAAGCTATTGCATGCCTTGCTCTCCTATTCGATTGAGCTTGCCTTTTCGAATTCACACTCATCTTTTCTAAGAATTCCCAATCAACATCTTCGGGATTTGTCAAGAAAGTACCATTGCTAATTGAATTCACATATCTTTTCTCTTCCGGTAACAAACCATCATAGAAAGCCGTGATTAACTCCCATCTAGCAATCCCATGGTGTGGACAAGTTCTCAACAACTCATTAAACCTCTTGAAAGATTCATGAAATGTTTCACCCGATTGTTGCTGAAAAGTTCTAATGGAAGTTCTTGCATCACTAGTCTTTTGCATGGTATAATACTCATCTAAAAATTGTTGTTGCATTTCAGCCCATGTAAAGATACTACCCGATGGCAATGCCAATAACCATTGCTTTGCCTTATCCTTCAAAGTGAATTGAAATAAGACTAGTTTAACTTCATCCGGTGAGAATCCTTGCCCTCCAATGGTTCCACAAATGGCCTCAAACTCCGACAAATGCAAATAAGGCTCCTCCGGTGCTTTCCCATAGAAACTTGGCAAAATACTCAAACATTGAGGTCTAACTTCAAAAGCTCTACCCCTCAAAACCGGTGGTACTATAGGTGAAGCATTAACGGCTATGGCGGGTCGGAAATGACTATCAACTCCTTGTGGTGGAGGTTGATAGTTCATGTTTGGCATGGCTCAGTTATGTCGTTGGTTATTGGGTGGAACTCCACGACGGTAGTGGCGAGGTGGTGGACCATGAGGAACTCTTGGTCCTTGGTGGATGTATTGAGGTTGGTTATATTGGTTGTATTGATAGTTTTACGGTTGCACATAATCTTCCCCATCATTCCAACCATACCCATCCGCATGATCATCAAATCTCCCATCATCCCAATTATCAACCCTATCATATACCGACTTCTCTGCACCTCGTGATGCATCTCCAACATAAGTTGGTGTTCCTTGTCGGTTGGGATTTGTGTAACCACTCCTTATTGATCGGGGTGGATGTTGTGGTTGATGTTGGTTTAGAGGTTGGGCATTTTGTTCAAGGTTAGGTTCTAGTTGGATTCCAATGGGTGGGTTTTTTCTTTGTGAGTTACCAGGGTCACTCATGGTTGCACGGTGAAGTACTCGATTCCTTCTTGCTGTTTTCTCAATTTCCGGATCAAACAACAAAGGTGATTTCTTCTTTGAATACCTCGTATGCATACACGACCTATAACCTGCACACAATCAACACACCTAGTGTAACACTGAACTACAAGAATTAAAAGAAAGAAATAAACAAACTACTACTAAAACTAAACTAATTCTTTTTGGATTTTTCTGAAAATTTTGAGTAAACTAATTTAAAAAAAAACTTTAACACTTTGCACACCGATTCCCCGGCAGCGGCGCCAAAATTTGATCGATGTCGTTGGACCGATCAAAAATATAAACTAAATACCTATAATTAGCTAGGGTAAGTCGAGTATCGTTTCCACATGGAATCAAAGGAAAGTGTTAAACAAGTTACAAAAGTTAATTAATCTAGACATAAACTTAAAACCGATTGATTGATTGATTTTGATTGAGTTGATTAAACTACAATTACTTGTGAACTTAACAAAATAATGCAATTAAATAAAAAGGATCATTCTCATGCTTCAAATTATGTTTTCAAATATGTAACCTAACTTATATTCGTTGGAAATCACATAGACATGATTCGTTATAACGTTTGGATTAAATGAACATAAGAACTAAATTAATCGGTTGTGATGATTCACGATAACGAAAACCGGGGAATTGACACAACTAGATTTTCAATTCTTTAACATAAAATTACAGATTCATGAGAGATTCATTCAATAATCCATGATCAACAATAATTTGAAATCAAAAGATAGATGAAATTCATTCAAAGTCATAAATAAGTAATCATTCAAACAATCCAAACAACATTAGATGTAAAAGACTAATGAGGAATTAAACATCTAATCCAACATGAATATGAGAAAGGTTGAACATAAATGGCTTACATAATTGTTCACATGAGAATGAT
>CM067169.1:13326553-13391553 GCA_034093135.1 Erigeron breviscapus | reverse complement strand
AGAAACTGTTCACTCAATAGAAGATGTGTTTGTTTGCGGTTTACTTATTAATGGTGAATATCAAGTAGATTCCTAGAGCCACAATCACATAAATTCAAGAAAGTATGCAAACAACAATGCTTCTGCTACCCGTAGTAATTCCAATTTGTAAGCAATTCACCATTGTTCCTAACCCTCTTCGGACTTTGCAAACATGCTCCTCGAAACCATACCTAGTGGGTTAAACTTCAAAACTCTGCAACCACTCAACACAACAGCAAGGAACCAGTAATAAAAAGTATAAAATATAAAATAACCAGCCAACAAAAGCTATTCGGGGTGAGCAAGATTTAAAAAACTATTTAAAAATAGCTTTTAAGATTCAAAGATAATAATCTGAAAGATAAAAAATGATTTTAAAAATATTAAAATGTTTCTCAAAGATTAAAAAGATTGAAACAAAAATAATCGGGACCATAAATAGATACTACCAAACATTAGAAACCTCCAAATACATATTTCCCCGCTCTCAATCTTGAAGTTAGATACCGAACATAAGTAATACATCACTAACATCAAGATTGAGGAAAAAAAAGTCAAAGATAAAGAAAACTTCCCTCGGTATGAGCAGTCTATATTGCATAAGCATAAACACAAGGAAACAACTTAGAACATATCATAAACATCATCATTAACAGAATACTTTTCAATCAATGTCAATGAGAAGAAAAAACAATAATAGCAGACATATATATATATATCAATCAGAATTGTCTGGAACAACATCAGACATATCAAACAATCAGAAGTGAGAGGAATATAAAGACTAATCCAACTTAACCAAAAACTTTTACAACTTCACAAGTAAAGCAAACAACTAAACATGCAAAGAACATAAAGACTAATTTGAGTTAAGGGAAACTTTTATGACCTCATCACAAAAAGGGCAATTTTAACCCAAACTAAAACAACCAACACCTTGCAAACATAATGTAAAGATAAAACAACCAACGGTTTTCTTATAAGTAAAAAAACACCTTACTGAATGTGAACTTTGTATCCACACCCAAATAAGAAAAAAAACCCCAATCATTGCATGCAACAATCAGCACTACAGTCTCATGGTCTAAACATATATCATTCTCCAACCAATACAAGGTAAATAATCCTAAACAACCATCATACAACCACAATCCAAACAACAAGAGTCACACAAATCAACACAGAAGAAAGACAATCATAAAAAAGATTAAGGTTGCCTAAAATAAGAGAGGCCGTCATAAAGACTGAGAATGCCCAAAACAAGTATCATACTGTTAGGTCCAGATTTACTGGACTCGCTCCAGACTTGAAGACTGGAAAGTCTCTGAAGACTTGTCCAGAAATAATGTTTACTGGACCCACTCCAGACTTGCTGACTAGAGCGACCCTGAAGATTTGTCCAGAAATAATGGAAGACCAGTGAGCAAAATACTTGTATAGGAAATCTGGAAACATCCTCCAGATTTGCTCACTGGACTTCACCCCAGTCCAGATCTATTCTACTGAAGACATTCTCACTGAAGTCAAAGACTGAAGTTAGAATAAAGAAGACTGACAAATGGCGGAGTCCACTGGAAGTCTTACTAGATCTACGACTGGAGGTTTGTCAGTGTTCTAGACCTTACAAGTCTGAACACTGATTACGAGGTATTGACTTTTTGCCTTTACACACTTTTCAAAAGATATTCCACTTGTCTTTACCAAAAGTACATACGTGTGTAAAGGTGGTTGGTTAAAAGAATAAAGTCATATTGATGTGACTTTATCCTTGTACTTTAACCAATGCATTTAATAACCTTGTCGGTTCATTAAATGCATGCAACCATATTTGTACGGCACAAATTCACTGGTGAATTTGTTTGCCTATAAATACAAAGTCATTTTCTTGTTAAAATTACTTTTAGCATTAAAGGTGAATTTGTCTAAATACTCTCGATCGTAACAGGGATACTTCACAACTTTAAGTAACTCGATCCAAAGAGTTTATTTGGCAAATATAGATCATTTGTAATTCATAGGTTGTTAGGATACTTACATATTTGTATTATTTTGATTCCGCACAACCTTGTATTTTATTTAACATCATAAATAAAATACACTTGAAAAATTACATTGTGTTCCACCTTTATTTTATTGTTTTTAGTCTTGTATTACTTTGCTTATATACTTGCATTTATATTTAAGTAATACTAGTCCAATCTAGTGCTTATTAGACTTGTTGTATTTTACACTTTGGGTTAAACCATCTAGAGAGTTTGGGACTCACAATTGGTATCAGAAGAAGTAATTTTGAAGAAGAACAAACGTATGATGCTGTAACGTATGGAGTCAGTGTAGTTGAATTGATTAGACAAAGGACGGAGGAACTGGTGAACCTCCAGAAAAAGATTAGAAAGAATGCTGGTGCTCTGGAGATAGAGTACAGAAAGAAGTTAAAGGGCTTACCAAAACTCACTGCCAAACAGATCAAGGAAATCAGAGATGCTGATCTGAGCACATTCATTCCTTTGGATACTTCACAAAGAATTGATCATGAAAAACTTCAGTCTGCCATAGAACAGCAGAAAGTATCCAAGGAAACTGAATACATGATCCAGATGGCAAGGCAGAAAGCCAAGTATGAAGAAATGTTGAATTTCAGGGCTGATGCCAGAAGGATCATTGGTGCAGAGATTAACTTGTATTTTATTTAACATCATAAATAAAATACACTTGAAAAATTACATTGTGTTCCACCTTTATTTTATTGTTTTTAGTCTTGTATTACTTTGCTTATATACTTGCATTTATATTTAAGTAATACTAGTCCAATCTAGTGCTTATTAGACTTGTTGTATTTTACACTTTGGGTTAAACCATCTAGAGAGTTTGGGACTCACAATTGGTATCAGAAGAAGTAATTTTGAAGAAGAACAAACGTATGATGCTGTAACGTATGGAGTCAGTGTAGTTGAATTGATTAGACAAAGGACGGAGGAACTGGTGAACCTCCAGAAAAAGATTAGAAAGAATGCTGGTGCTCTGAAGATAGAGTAAGAATGCATATTGATAGAAATATTCAAGAAAAATCAAAAGGATGAATTGCTGGTCCACAAAAAGGAGATGGAAATCATGGGGACTCTTGATTCTTACAATGCTGGTAGGTTGGGCATACATATTGATGTTTATAAAAGAATGAAGGAAGACCCCAGAATTCATCAATGTCTGGATGCATTGGATGATGTCTACATTCGTTCCAGGTACTCTGAAGAAGAACAAACGTATGATGCTGTAACGTATGGAGTCAGTGTAGTTGAATTGATTAGACAAAGGACGGAGGAACTGGTGAACCTCCAGAAAAAGATTAGAAAGAATGCTGGTGCTCTGAAGATAGAGTAAGAATGCATATTGATAGAAATATTCAAGAAAAATCAAAAGGATGAATTGCTGGTCCACAAAAAGGAGATGGAAATCATGGGGACTCTTGATTCTTACAATGCTGGTAGGTTGGGCATACATATTGATGTTTATAAAAGAATGAAGGAAGACCCCAGAATTCATCAATGTCTGGATGCATTGGATGATGTCTACATTCGTTCCAGGTACTCTGAAGAAGAACAAACGTATGATGCTGTAACGTATGGAGTCAGTGTAGTTGAATTGATTAGACAAAGGACGGAGGAACTGGTGAACCTCCAGAAAAAGATTAGAAAGAATGCTGGTGCTCTGGAGATAGAGTACAGAAAGAAGTAATTTTGAAGAAGAACAAACGTATGATGCTGTAACGTATGGAGTCAGTGTAGTTGAATTGATTAGACAAAGGACGGAGGAACTGGTGAACCTCCAGAAAAAGATTAGAAAGAATGCTGGTGCTCTGAAGATAGAGTAAGAATGCATATTGATAGAAATATTCAAGAAAAATCAAAAGGATGAATTGCTGGTCCACAAAAAGGAGATGGAAATCATGGGGACTCTTGATTCTTACAATGCTGGTAGGTTGGGCATACATATTGATGTTTATAAAAGAATGAAGGAAGACCCCAGAATTCATCAATGTCTGGATGCATTGGATGATGTCTACATTCGTTCCAGGTACTCTGAAGAAGAACAAACGTATGATGCTGTAACGTATGGAGTCAGTGTAGTTGAATTGATTAGACAAAGGACGGAGGAACTGGTGAACCTCCAGAAAAAGATTAGAAAGAATGCTGGTGCTCTGGAGATAGAGTACAGAAAGAAGTTAAAGGGCTTACCAAAACTCATTGCCAAATAGATCAAGGAAATCAGAGATGCTGATCTGAGCACATTCATTCCTTTGGATACTTCACAAAGAATTGATCGTGAAAAATTCCAGTCTGCCATAGAACAGCAGAAAGTATCCAAGGAAACTGAATACATGATCCAGATGGCAAGGCAGAAAGCCAAGTATGAAGAAATGTTGAATTTCAGGGCTGATGCCAGAAGGATCATTGGTGCAGAGATTAAGCTTGCTGAAAATCATGAAGGCATGTCCAGGTTTGAAGTAAAGTTGACCAGGGAGGGTAACTAGACTGATGAAAGGAAGAGTGCTTCAGTCCAAGCTTTTGGATGGACTGAACTGAAGGAGATAGCCTTAACGTTCAGGGGGAAGACCGATTTGTCGACTGATGTTAAAGCGTTTTTGAAGAGGATTGAGAAGGTATGCAAAAGAAAGCAACAGATGGAAGTTGCAATAGGCATGAAACCACCAGAGTCTGTACCATCCTCTCCATCTCCAAAGAGAAAGGCTTCTGAAGATGCTCCAGGACAGACGTCGAAGAGAAGGGCCTGACTCTTGTATCATTTACTTGAACTTGTATTTATTTTCACAAAATTGTAACTTATTTTCTGTTGATGGATGTAAATATAGTTGTATATTTTGTTTCACAAAGTAAATGATCAGATTTAGTCTAAGTTAGAATTAAAAGATGAAACTGGAACACTGATAATCTATAAAGTGTTTTCCAGTAACATAAATTTTTAGACTAAGTCAAAACAAGTGTTTTTCAAGCATACAAAAATTGTATAGATATAAGCTTGAAAAACCTTGCATTATTTCTAAACAAATAGGGGGAATTTGTTAGGTCCAGATTTACTGGACTCGCTCCAGACTTGAAGACTGGAAAGTCTCTGAAGACTTGTCCAGAAATAATGTTTACTGGACCCACTCCAGACTTGCTGACTGGAGCGACCCTGAAGATTTGTCCAGAAATAATGGAAGACCAGTGAGCAAAATACTTGTATAGGAAATCTGGAAACATCCTCCAGATTTGCTCACTGGACTTCACCCCAGTCCAGATCTATTCTACTGAAGACATTCTCACTGATGTCAAAGACTGAAGTTAGAATAAAGAAGACTGACAAATGGCGGAGTCCACTGGAAGTCTTACCAGATCTACGACTGGAGGTTTGTCAGTGTTCTGGACCTTACAAGTCTGAACACTGATTACGAGGTATTGACTTTTTGCCTTTACACACTTTTCAAAAGACATTCCACTTGTCTTTACCAAAAGTACATACGTGTGTAAAGGTGGTTGGTTAAAAGAATAAAGTCATATTGATGTGACTTTATCCTTGTACTTTAACCAATGCATTTAATAACCTTGTCGGTTCATTAAATGCATGCAACCATATTTGTACGGCACAAATTCACTGGTGAATTTGTTTGCCTATAAATACAAAGTCATTTCCTTGTTAAAATTACTTTTAGCATTAAAGGTGAATTTGTCTAAATACTCTCGATCGTACAGGGATACTTCACAACTTTAAGTATCTTGATCCAAAGAGTTTATTTGGCAAATATAGATCATTTGTAATTCATATGTTTTTAGGATACTTACATATTTGTATTATCTTGATTCCGCACAACCTTGTATTTTATTTAACATCATAAATAAAATACACTTGAAAAATTACATTGTGTTCCACCTTTATTTTATTGCTTTTAGTCTTGTATTACTTTGCTTATATACTTGCATTTATATTTAAGTAATACTAGTCCAATCTAGTGCTTATTAGACTTGTTGTATTTTACACTTTGAGTTAAACCATCTAGAGAGTTTGGGACTCACACATACTAATCACAATTCAACAAAATCAACAAGAGTCATACGAAATATCACCATCAACCAAAAGAAAAGATACATGATTCCTAAAGATTTTGTATTAGACATGGAACCAAGATTTTTTTATATATATTTAAAAAAAGATATATAAGATGAAAATCAGACATATCATATTAGATAAACATCTTTGAATAAGAATTAGACATAGAATTACACAATTCTAAAAAACCATCTCCAGGCTAGATAAAAGAGACTCCCAACAAGGTCACACAAAAGGCTGGTCAAATAATAAGAAGGGTTGTCACGAAAATCAAATTGTCCAAGAAAAAAGACGGGCCGTCAACAAATGTTACCATCAGGCAAACACAAACGATCCTAAGATCCACAAAAAAGAAAATAAAAAAGGTCATATAAATCATCAAACAAGCAATCCTAGTAAGGTGCAGACTAACATTACTATGAATAACTCAAAAGAGTCCATTAGCATGCAAATATGAAGAAGATTCACCATCCAAACTATTAATCAAGACTTCACTAGTAAATTACCAAACTAAACAGCAAATACCGAGCCAATTACCAAGAATGGAGCAAGAATTACAAAGCAATACAACTTCTCCACCAAACTTAGCAAACTTGAACTATCCACAAAACAAGCAATCCTACTGAATTAGTGACCCGCAAGCAAGTATACTACCGAATCAGTAAACAACCAATCTCAAGTATCAATCTACTCACCTAATGAGGCAATTTCACACATTGCAATTCTAAAGAACAGAGGTTAAGCAAGAAAGCAGCAAACAACAAGGTTTTAATCAGGTAGTGAAAGTTATCGAGCATACAAATATGTGAATGAAAAAATTATAGAGAGGCTAGCGTACAAACTTGATTTCTAGCAAATTTCAACTAAACTAATCTGAACAAATTGATTAACCAATGAAAAATCGACAAAGCACAAGACCATTCATTAACTTATTCTGAGCTCAAACATGGTGAATAGATAGCAGCCATCTACATTTTTCATTCGAACAGTTCATAAACAGATTGATCGCATATACCAAAATAAGTAAATTTAAAAGAGTATGAACATATAATCAGCCAAAACAATTGCCAAATAGAAAATCATTCAAAGTGCGGGTTCATGTTAACATCAAATTAATAATCTCAAAGTGCGGGTTCATGTTAACATCAAATTAATAATCTCAAACTGATCTAATAAGTAATAACGCCTAATAATTTTTAATGACGTTCATCCATCAAGCATTTATAATCAAGAACAATAAGACAGATAAAAAACAAACAAATACAAGATTTATAATCTTAACAATTAATTTAAAACTGGGTCCATGAATAATTAAAAGAGAAAGAGAGGTATTACAAAGCTTTTATTGAAGATCACAGTGGAAGACTAGATTCGCTTCTCCTTTTTTCAATCAAGAAGAGAAGTAAACATGCAGAATCGAACCTCAACGATCATGAAATCCCAAATAAACTAACCATCATGAATCCGAGGTCCCCAATTTCTGGAACCTTAAATAAGTCGTGGAAGCTATCAGGGTCAACAGTAATTCCAATAATCACTCGATGGAAAAAAAAAGGGGTCAATAATGAGCTCATATTAGTTCTAGAATCCGGAAAGTCTTTAAAATGATTTGGAATGAGCCAAAAACCAATGTTAGCAATATACAATCACTCTAAACCCCAACTTAGATAAGAAGTTGGATTCAAAATGAAAAAGGGATTTTAAAATGCTTCTAGTAAAGGAGTCAAGAAACAACATAGTATCTGACCCATAAACACGAACGCACAGAACCCTAGAACAGGAAACGATTTAATGGAAGATGAAGAAAGGTTTTTTTTTTGGTTTTTTTATTTTTATAATAAAAAACAGATCATATATATATAGAACCCTAACCAAGAACACAGAAGATGAACCAGGATCCCAAAAAACAATCCACATCAAGTGGTGGAGACACAACTTCTTAATATCGAGCAGAATAATGAGAATTAATCAAGACCCAATCCTTAAAAGGAAAGATGAGTCCAAATTGAGATAATAACAATAAGAACCAATCGATTTGTACTCAAACCCTAGAAAGGGAAGAATCCAAAACGAGATAGAAGTATAAAAAAAATCAATCTATTGAGACTAAAACCCTAAAAAGGGTAGGATCAGAATCGAGAACAGAATAAAAGAAACAATTAGAGCCTGATTGGATAAATAAGTGGTTAACAAGATCTAAGAAGATCAAATCAGCCAGAGAAGAAATCTGCTTCAAAAGGCAGACTCCAAACCCTTAAAGAAGGTGAGTCCTACTACCTGAGCAAATAAGATAAGTAAAATAAGAATCAATCAACCAGTATTCAGTTCCTATTGTGAAGGAATGAACCCAGATTAGGATAAATATAGAAAAATATGATAATCAATCGATTAAGAACAAAGCCCTAAAGAGGGAAATCCCCAAATCTAGATAGAAATAAGAAAGAAAAGAAATTTGTAATAAGAAGACGAATCAAACTCAAACCCTAAAAAGGATATAAGTCTGAATCGGATTCACAACTAACCTGGCTCTGATACCATGTAAGAAAGCTGAATAATAGGTATAGATAATAGAGATAGAAACATCAATACTAGAATTAAAACTAGGATGTAACCACTTGGATTAACGATTGAGAAATAAAGGTTCAACATTACAAAAATCCATACCCAAAAGTAATATGAACTAGAATAGTTAAAATACAGAAAAATAGATATAAATTAGAAAGAAGTGTGTGTATATGGGAGACAGTAGGAGGAGCCATGATTAACGGCTACATCTTTGGTGTGTTGTGTTATTCTCTCCCAAAACCTTCTTTTTCTTTAAATACTAGCATCCAAAGAGGCTTCTGATAGAAAGAGCCGTTGTATCTACAATTCCATATAGCTGGTATGTCACTTAGGCCCAAGAACATAACAACAAGCTCATAGTAGCAGCCCACAAAAGAGAAAGCCCCAAGTCCTGTGTTAATCACGATCCCATCATGAGCATCTTTATATTTTCAACTCCGTTATATGTAACTTCCAATATCAACACAGCTAACTAATCCTTATTGACCTGAACACTTTCTATTACAACCAAAGCTAAGATTGAAAATTAAAATCATTTTTCAACAATTTTCACTAAAATAAAAAAATGGATGTTGGTTTTTATTGTATTATTAGGGTAGTATATATATGTCTTGTGTATTTAAATGAAACAATATATTTGTATTTTTATGATTTTGATATGTTAATAGTATGCTTCCATAATTCAATGAAAAAATTACAATTAATTTCTCATGAATTGTGATAGTATCTTATAATAAAATGTTTTGGGGGTTAGATCAAGTGGCCACCTGGGGCCCTCTTTGGGGGTTCTAGGGGAGGGGATGTTGGCTGGGAGACCAGGGATCGAATCTCAATTCCCCATGGTCTCGGGCATTTACCTCTTCGGACGCGTGCGGGCCGTGTTATCGCACCCTTGGTCTCCAGGGGTGCCTTCGGGTTCCAACTGCTAGCATACTGCCCGCTTGGATGTCACTGCTAGGGTTCGAACCACTAAATAACTAACACGCCGTTCTAAAAAATAAAAAAAAATGTTTTATGTACATCCAAGTAAGTTTCTATTTAAATAAAAGGCAAAGCTACTACTCTATCAAATAATAAACTTACATGTAACGTAAAACTAAACCTCAATATCCGTCCTAACTTATTTTGAAGCGTTACCCAACCCATATGTATTATTGTCTCTACTACATAACGTCCCTTCTTAAAAAATTTCCAGGATCCGCCATTTTATGGAATACAACATCATGATACTTCTCTTCACAGCTCATCTTTCTTTTGATTGTAAAATACTTTGACCCTCAATAGTAAACTATACCGGTTTTTAAAACAGACTTTCAACCACTTAACCAACTCTCCAAGAAACATTTTTTGTTATAATTATTGATAAAAGGGTTACATCAAAGGGGTATATCACTACTTGATGTTACATAATTTGGACAAATAATGACAAGGATCGAAAGACATGCAACTTTACCTGTGAAAAAAAGTTGTCATCATCCCATGTTTTCAATATATATATATATATAGGGTGAGGATCCTGGAAGAAGGTGTGTTAAGGAGAGAAGGTCCTATTGGCCAATCAGAACGCGACATGTGTCAAAATAAAATAAAAAGCGCGGTGGCAATTTTGTAAATAAATTAAACTTTTTTGAAGCTTGGTCAGCTTGGGTTGAGTCAGCTTGAGTTGGATCAGGTTGGGTCAGCTTGGGTCTGGGTCAGCTTGGGGTCTGGTCAGGTTGGGTCAGGGTTGGGTCAGCTTGGGGTCTGGTCAGGTTGGGTCAGTTTGGGGTCTAGGTCAGGTTGGGTCAGCTTGGGGTCTGTGTCAGGTTAGGGTTGGGTCAGCTTGGGGTCTGGTCAGGTTGGGTCAGCTTGGGGTCTGGGTCAGGTTGGGTCAGGTTGGAGGTTGGGTCAGCTTGGGGTTGGGTCAGCTTGACACAATTTACACATAATCTACACAAATGTAGATTAATCTACACAAATGTAGATTATGGGTTTTGGGTCAGCTTGGGTTCTGGGTTGGGTCAGATTGGGTCAGGTTGGGTCAGCTTGGGGTCTGGGTCAGGTTGGGTCAGCTTGACACAATTTACACATAATCTACACAAATGTAGATTATGAGTTTTGGGTCAGCTTGGGTTCTGGGTTGGGTCAGGTTGGGTCAGGTTGGGTCAGCTTGGGGTCTGGTCAGGTTGGGTCAGCTTGGGGTCTGGTCAGGTTGGGTCAGGTTGGGGTCTGGGTCAGCTTGGGTCAGCTTGGGGTTGGGTTAGGTCAGCTTGGGGTTGGGTCAGCTTGGGGTTGGGTCAGCTTGGGGTCTGGTCAGGTTAGGGTTGGGTCAGCTTGGGGTTGGGTCAGTTGGGTCAGGTTGGGTCAGTTGGGTAGGTTGGGTCAGCTTGGGTTTGAAGTCAAATTATTTACAAAAATGCCACCGTGTTTTTTTTTTAAAAGCCACATGTCACGTTCTGATTGGTTCATAGGACCTTCTCTCCTTAAGACACCTTCTCATTTGATCTATCTCCTATATATATATATATATATATATATATATATATATATATAATAATATATATATATCAAATGTACAAAAATGAGATGATGTAGTACATATATAAGATACAACATATCGAGTTAAAAATGCATAGAAAGTTCTTAATATTACTTGATATTAAGTATTAAGTACTATGTGAGTGTGCCATATACATGAAGCTTATGTTATGTATAGTACTATATCTTTCATGTGCACAAAATGGGCATGAAAGGACAATATCTAAAATCATCCCAAAGAGATGCAATATATTGCAATGGTAGAACGATGAGACTGAATCACATGTTGAGCCTCTGTTCTTTAATTAAGCCCGGAAAATGAATTTGAAAGCCCTGAAAGATTGAGAAATCCAACTTCCAACCAATCAGTCATGCTCTATATCGAGTATCAACATGAAGTTACTTCTACATATCACGCCTGAGCATCTTATCAAATACTCTAAATCCCTAGCAAGATTAATAAAGCCACTCTGTGAAAATCATAGCATACCAGGAACTAACATTTCTATTAAGCATCACATCGATTTATCAAATAACTCATTTGCAATATCAATTTTTCATACACTTCACATAACCAGTTCCATCAATTTTATAATTCCTATCCTAGCTTCTTCAACAAACCCCATTGTCAGCATTATTAGACAGCAAAGCATTAAAAAACAACGGAATCTCATTGAGGCATTTCGATCAAACAGTTTCTTGGCAGATTCCCATTATATTTGAACGCATCCCATAATGATGACATTCCATGAAACCAAGCCTCGTTGAGGCATTTTATCAAACAGTTGGCGAGCGAGATGGAACCTGTAGTAAACTAGTACACTCTCTAAACTTCAAAAGTGCTTTGATCCTCCTGAATTCGCCAACTGCTTATGGACTTCAAAATGCATACCGAAGAAAATTGCATCTCCAAGATGCAGCAGCCAACCCTGTAAGAGATCAGAAGTTGAAATTTAGAGATTGAGTTACAGTGTTCCAACATACGATAAAATTGTCAATAACCGAATGCGATACATCACATATATACCTACTGATTGATTGTTTGCTTCCACTCTCCTCCTAAACGTTTCCATTGTAATCGATGCCATCTGTACTAATGTAGCTTAGTGCTCCCAAATCAAGCCTAGCAGTTGTAGGCGTAAATATATCACTAAACCACAAACACTCAAATATGTGTATCTCTTCAACAGCTTCAAAGCCACGGATGATGAGATCAGGGTTAACTATGCCTTTTAACCTCCACACCTCTCTAAACCTACGTGAGTAACATACCCTAATGAATCGTAATTTACTACTACTGCCTTCTTTCGTCTCACTAAGACTACCAACATCAATGTCGAATAACACTCGAATGGAATCACAATACTCAACCTTGATTGTTTCAAGATGATGCAACAATGGCATCGGATTGCTCGGAAACATATTCACAAGATTACGACAGTCTGACACTGAAATGTGTCGGACACAGCAGGCATGAACTTCCTCACAACTACCACAAGGCGCCCATATATTCTTCAATTCACCCATCCCTCTAATTTGCAGTCTTTCCAACTTAGGGATCATAACCTGCATGCAAATTAATATACTAGTAATAAAAAGGATATATTACGCATATATACATATGATTAAAAAAACAAAAATCTTCTTTTTTCAATCGCCCCTCTCAAAATACCAAAGGCCCTAGATAACATGTTGAAGTGAACAATTACGTACCTTTTTGCTGAAGAAAGGTTTAGTTGCAGAACTACTGCTACTACTACTAGTCATATCAGATGATGCTGTTGATTTATACTCTGGATAAATGCTAGTGAAATTTGGAAGGCGGCAAAGATCCACCTCTAATAGTTGCGGTAGATCGATGTAGACATCGTTAGTGTTGGACAAACCAACCATCATTGGTAGATCATCCAAACGTAGATACTTTAGCTCTTGAAACCTAGTGGCCCTTTCTTCACCATTTTCTTCTAGTGCTCCCATAACAAGGCATTTCCTGATTGTGAGATGTTCAAGCTTCACCAAACAACTTGCTACTGGGACGGTAAAGAGGTATCTCATGTCGGCACACTTAGAAACACTAAGAACTCTTAAATTATAATATGAGTGTCGATGATGTACGGATTTTGGTAAAACTTGTTGAAGGTTATTCATGCCACCGGTTTCTATATGAAGCACTTCTGTTTTCGGAAACAACTCATTTATACCAGATTCCAACAGTATATCTTTGGTAGCAACCTCAAACATCAGCGTATTTTCGGATGAGTGCTTGTTTATGCCACTATAACCTTCTAGAAAACGTCCCATAGATATCTTGAAGCTTTGGAGTTTATTATACAACATATTCTTTGACTGGGGGTTGTTCTCAAAGAACTCAACTTCTAATGTAGAAAGATTCTTGGAACGTTCTTCCAATTCCTTGTAGTTTATATCTGTGAATCTGACGCCCTTTTTGTCGGCAACCGTCATATAAAGCTCTTCAAGCTTGACCAGGTTTTTCAAGACGCCTTCATCGATACAGAGACCAATACAACCTGTCAAATCCAGTAGCGTTAGCTTCACTAGATTCCCGATTGCAGATGGTATATATTGGATGCCAGAATGAGCAAAGCTGAGCACTTCCAAGTTCAAAAGATGATCACCAATAGGAGAGCAATCATATATCAATGAGCATTGATGGAGGCAGTGTTTGAAGCTTGCTGGAGCATTGAAGCGATCTGGGAAGCAATGGATATTGCAACTTTTCACATGCCATGACCTGAAGATTTTCCATTTTATCATAAAAATCTTCAGCAAACTTGAGCGATTCATCGCCATTCATAAGTCTCAATAGGGACACGTTTGGGTAATTAAAGTCTCCCGGGAACTCTGACATGCCCATACATGTCAAAGAAATTCTTCTGCAAGACTCGCTCATTTCAGCTGTACTCCAATTTGAAACATTACTATGGTTAATGAGCCATGCGTGATCACCTTTAGAAACTTTAGCTACTACAAAAGCAAGCACAAGATCGTGCATTTTGACACACTCCGAGTAATCACTATCCATTAATAAATTTGCATTCTTGAGATTGAGTACACATGTTTTTGTCCTGTCTCTAGCGATCCCCAGAGTAGGAACTTCGTTCAACAACTTAAGCCCCCACGCGTATCTTGTCAGATCCTCGATTGGAATATTAAAGTCATCTGGAAACAAGCCACAAAGCAGAAAAACCGCTTTAGCATCTTCTTCCTCTATAAAGGTAAAGCTCATCTCAATAATACTTTCCAAATTCTTATGGAGATCATTTTTATACAAGCGGTGAAGTGTATCCCTCCATACTGACTTTTTTTGAGATTTAAGGTTTGTTGCAATGAGTTTGATGGCTAAGGGCAAGAAACCACATTTTCTCACGATTTTAACTCCTATATCTTTGAGCTCCGGATTTGAAACTTCTGAAATTTGAAAAAAGAAATCATTCGCTTCTGACTCCTCCATCAAATCTACCCTAAAAACTTTATGATTCAAATTAGATTCTCCAGCAATTTGCTTCCAAATGTCATCATGTCGTGATGTGAGCAACAACTTAACCCCTTTTAGCCAAGGACTTAGTCCAATATCTTTAAGCTCAACCTGGTCCCAAACATCATCCAACACCACTAAAACCCTTTCACCTTTTTGTGAGATCTTCTCAAATGCTACACGTAGACGATCTGCACTTGTTGTTATACTCTTTTCGGTTATTGAAATTCCCAAGTATTCTGCCATGGTTTGCTGAATAGAAGATGTGTTCATCTTTTGCCCAATAACCACCTTCACAACATAATTGAACATTTTCTTACTTTCCACAACCTTTTTCAGTTGTTCCATCATTGTAGTCTTCCCCACGCCACCCATTCCGCATAGGGCTATCACTTGGGCCTTGTGATCTTGCTGAAGGAAACTGAGGGCCTCCTTAAAAATCTTGTCTCTTGATTTGAAGTAATTGTGGGCATCACCATCTGACGGCGCAGAAGTGGATGCCTTTTTGGAACTCACTTTTCCGAGAGGTTTTTGAGCATCACTCCAAATCATCTCATTATTTTCTTTAATTAGATCTTCAATTTGCTGGGTAGTCTTGAATGCCTTCCTTCCCGCTAGGTACTTCATTTTCAAGTTAAAACATCCATTGACATTACTTGAAATTATTCTTTCAGCATCTTCCTTCATCTTTTCGACTTCTTGCAACCAATCTGGTACACGAGTAGGTATCTCCAGATCACTTATGTTGTTTGCGTCCAAGTGCTTTTTGACATCATCGCTTTTACCATCCAGTTGTTTCATCCTAGTACTCATGTTCCGAACATGTTCTGTGGAGGAGAGGAGATAGCCCAGGTGTTTCTTAACAGGCACCAATAATGATTGAACGACAGGACCAACGATTGCTGATAAAATATCCATTTGACACTTTTTGTCAGACCTATAAATCACGCATAACAAACTAATCAATGAATGTAAGGGGACTAGGGGTGGTGGGATAAATTTTATCGACTCTCCCAAATCCAACCAATAATATTTATCCACCTCACTTTACCTTTTCAACCCTCCCACTCAACCCTCCCAACCTCTTTTACTGGCATTCCATAAAATTCTCAACCCTCCCAACTTTTTTTTTTTTTTTAAATAAATAAAAAACATACTAAATAATTTTTTCTAATTTAAACATATTATTATTAAAAATCCATTATATTAATTAAATCAAATAAATTATTTAAAACAAATTATATTTAAAAAACTAACATAATCTGTAAATATATAATACTTGAGGGTATGTTTTGTAAATATTATACTAAAAACAAAACAAAAAAAGTTCCTGTGAAAAACTCCAAACTCATTCCAACGGTCAAAAGAAGGAGATGGTCCCCACGTTTTTGATTTTATGAGCAGCGGGTTCTCATACCTCTCACCAAACCGCCGGAGCATAAATTCGATGCCGGCGGCGGTGTTACCGCCGGTATCGAGCATAAAATCTCCAAACCGTTGCACCACTCCTTACCCCCTAATGGGGCAGTCATGATTGTTAATTAGTATACACTGATGACCCATTCACAGTTCCATTAACAAATCACAAAAACATGTATTCCTGCATTACCACTAATTAAGCATCATCCTTTATGTTTGTGATACATGCTTTGATCCCCAATACTCATCTTTATAATTCATATTTCGAATAATAAAATATTGAAGTACATCGATCCAACAGAGTACTTAGTTTAATATAAAAACATTCCGCATTTCATTGCAATATATTAAATTGTAAGACAATATGTTCATATCTCCTAACTACGTATTATATCATCTAATTAACATCATTAACGTTATTCCACATATAAAAAAAAAACCCAAACCAATAAAGTGTTTAACCAACCAAAAATTATTATACCAAATTACCATATCATGATATGATTGTAATAATATAGTTATTTTAACTGAAAACTCATATTCTCTAACAATTAAGGTACGACACAATGTATAGTGGACACCATATATATTACACGCACTGACGCACATATGTGTATATAATTAATATTATACGAGACAGTACCCGCGTGTTGCGGCGGTGAGATGGTGGGGGTGATAGGTCATAGGAGGTGATAGGTCATAGAGTGTGATAGCCAAATGCCTTAGCCGTTCGGGCTCCGCCATCGGATTTAAAAATTCGTCGAAAGTATATCGAATGACATCTCTAATGAAAGAGCATGAAATTTTAAGAACACCCATATAATTTTTATAATTTATCGATGTACGGTTTTTGAGATAAAAGATTTTGAATGAATTAGAGGAATAAAATGATTTATGGAGGAGAGAGAAAAAAAATGAGTGGTTGAGATTTGAGGAGAGAGAAAAAAAATGAGTGGTTGAGATTTCTTCTAAGGGTATTATGAATAAGTGATAGGGGTATTTTGGGGTTTTTACTTGTGTAAAGTTGAAAAAATGGAGGGAACAAATGCTTTATAATGTAGTAGAGATAAATCACGTACTACCAAGGTTCGTCGTCCTGTTTCCTTTGGTTAGAAAACCCCCTAGGTAAATATAAGGTGGCCAGGGAAATGGTTGGAAAGTTAATGTTACAAGGCATTAGGCCATTAGGCCGGGTACATCTGGAGTAAAAAGAAGAGAAGTGATATATCTACAACAACTTTTAGCCATTACAACAATGTATGTTTTATACAGTTGTACGTTATGCAGTATAACATGTACATAAAAAAACTGTTATAGATATATCACTAAAAAAGCTGGTAAACTAAATAGTGAAAACCTCAACTGTTTCCCATTTATGTACATGTATTTATATCAATGGTTGGTTAGCGGCAGGGACTGGTATCTTATTATATGTGTAGAAAAAAAAATTAGTACTCTAATTAATTAGTTATGAAAGCCTTCATACCAATAAGCTAATAATATAATTACGCATATATAACTAAAATAGATACCATCTATTATATAGTATTATTTTTTTTTTCTTTTAAAAATGCACCTGAGAACTGGTTATGCTGCTCTGTGTGAATCTGCTCTGCTGCTATTTTGTAAGTGAGTAATAGATAGGTGCATATCAGTATATGTAGACAAAATGAATAATTCAAATTGTGTAGAAATAAAAAGAACAAGAAGAAGACTAATAATTTGACTAAAGCCTCAATCATTGCTGCTGCTTTTGCTAGTGGAGGACCAGCCGGATCTAATCTAAAATCTAAAATTGTAAAATAATTTTTTTCACATCTCTGATATTTCATTTTAGTTAAAAAAAACAATAAATGCAGTCTAAAAATTGTATTTAACATGCATAAAGAAAATATTTATCATATCAAAAACTCACTCTTGAATTTTATGATAAGTGTATGAGTCATGTTAAACTATAAGTCATGCTTATACCGTTTATGATATTATAGGGCCGCTCCCAATAGTGTGTCAGGGCGTGAAATAGTTGGTAGCATCGTGTCTTCAACGTGTCATGAAAATAAATTTTCTTCTCTAGAAACACCGAAGATGAGTTCATCATCATTCTTTCCAACATATTTTTTTGTTCCCATGCCTTTCAAAGGAACTTTTTTTCACAATATTATTTGAATGCCATGATATTGTTTTATGCAATTCAAGGTACTCATTCTGTTTGTTTGTAGAGTTGACAAAAACACAAACACTTGTAAATCTACATCTCATACATATATCTCTATATATATTTTGTCATGCACATACTACAACTTCATTTAAAAATCGCTCTTGCTATTTTATTTCTAAAGAGCTCCAATTATTTCATCATTGATACAAAATTTATTACAATGTCTAAGAAAACAAACAATCTCGATCACCCACTAACGATATGTGGACAAACTTACTTGAAAATCTGTTTTCCAAATAAGTAACCCGTCGCCAAGCGAGGAAGAGATGTGAGGAAGAGATGTTAGCAAGATGTGAAGAAGAAATTGTTGGAAAAAGTGAATTTTTCCTCACTTTGGACATCAATAAATATATGGTCGAGTGACATATATCGAGAACCATTTAGTGGGTTTTGTAGTCTCTGACGAAGGCTACGCAACGAACTAAGATGCGTCCAAATTGGGTTAAAGGTGAATGAGATGTCGAGTCTCAAAGGTGTGTGTTTGGAACAAAAGATTGGAAGCAAGGTAACTTGTCCCACATTGGTGTGGGAACTAAGTTTATGCTTGTTTATAAGCATGAACCTCTAAGCTATGTCAAGAGCTTGTGTTGTGTTTTACTCTAACTCCTACCTGCGCGCAGGGGTGCAGAAAACGGGTTTCTGGGTTAAAATTCTCTTAACCAATGCGTGTACGCACGAATGCAGCTCCGAAAATCCGGGCCCGTGCGAGCCAGTTTTTGCTGCAACCCGTAATAACTTTTGACCCGTTTTTGACCCGGTTCTAGAATCATCTAGAATAGACTTTTGGCATGGGAAACTCTTTGCTTTCCAACCTGATTGAGTTATGATACATCATAAATATCAATCAACTTAATTGCTATTAAATGAAATTGATTATGCATCAGTTTCAATTGTGTGTATATAAGCTCCATATCATGGACTTGTAAAACACACAGAATACACAGAATTCGTATCACCACCCATATTCTCTTTGCAATTTCCGGTGTCAGAATCAGCATCCATCCATGTGTTCCGTTCTTCTTTCAGGGCAAGTGATCAACGTCCGGCAGTACGCTGCTTTCGACCGGTGTACCCTGGGAACAGACGACGAATCTGTTTAAGGGAATTGTGTTAAACACAAGCCCGGTTCTTCTTTTCTGTTTCATGTTTCTTTGTTTTGCAGGAACCACTCGTGTTACTGGTCTTCCCAATTTTTATTTCCATTCTGTTTTCTTTTTAGTTAGTTTATATTTATCTACTATATTGTAATAGGTTCAAGAATTTACTCGTGTTATTATACTATATTTCCAACAAACTTAAACAGATTTGGTTTAATAACACGATTGGTTATTAACTTGTTCCGACGTTCTTCTTTCAGAATGGAATCTCAGCCCATGTTCTCTGTTGTTCCCACTTCTGTTGTTCCCACTTCTGGTGTCTCTGCAGCTTCTGCTGTGTCTGCTATCATGACATCTGCTGTCTCTGTTACCTCTATGCTACTTGCACCATTGCCTACTGCAGTTGCAACTCAGGCTGAAAAACCTGAGAAGTTCAATGGTGTGAACTTCAAACGTTGGCAACAAAAGATGTTCTTTTATTTGACAACGTTGAACCTTGCGAGGTTCTTGACTGAAACCGCTCCCCAAATCACTGAAGGGGAGATGGATGCTCAAACTGTGAGCGCGATTCAAGCTTGGAATCATTCTGAATTTTTGTGCCGCAACTATGTCTTGAATGGCATGGTGGACTCGCTCTATAATGTTTATTGCAAAATCAAGACTGCCAAAGAATTATGGGAGTCATTAGAGCGTAAATATAAAACAGAGGATGCTGGCACCAAGAAATTTGTGGTGGCTAAATTCTTGGATTTCAAAATGGTTGATTCAAAGACTGTCATGAGCCAAATCCAAGATTTGCAGATTATTCTCCATGATATTCATGCTGAAGGAATGACACTGAGTGAGACATTCCAAGTTGCTTGCATGATAGAGAAACTGCCACCAAGCTGGATTGATTTCAAGAATTATCTCAAGCATAAGAGAAAGGAGATGACCATTGAAGATCTCATTGTTCGTCTTCGTATCGAAGAAGACAACAAAGTTGCTCTAAAGCAAAGCTATGTCCCAAATTCAGCAAAGGCTAATGTTGTTGAACATGGTCAATCTTCAAAAGGTAACAAAGGCAAGGGACGGGTTGAGAAGAAAGGCAAAGGGAAAGGTCCAAATCTTGGAGCCAAAGGTGGAATTGTGAAAAAGAAATTCCAAGGCACCTGCTACAATTGTGACAAGCCGGGTCATAGGGCAAATGAATGCAAGCAGCCCAAAAGAGAGACTCCTCGCCAAGCTAACATGGTTGATATGGATAATCTGGTAGCTATGGTCTCTGACCTCACTATGATGATTTCTGAAGTTAACTTGGTTGGTTCTAATACCAAGGAATGGTGGGTTGATACTGGTGCCACCCGTCACATTTGCTCTGACAAAGATCTATTCAACACGTTCAAAGAGGTTACTAATGGTGAAAAGCTCTTTATGGGAAACTCTGCCACTGCTGATGTGAAAGGCGAGGGTAATGTGATCTTGAAGATGACTTTGGAAAGGAACTCACTCTGCAAAATGTGTTGTATGTTCCTGAGATTCGTAAGAATCTTGTGTCCGGTTGGCAGTTGAATAAGTTTGGTTTCAAAATTGTGTTTGAGTCTGATAAGGTCGTGTTGACCAAAAATGGTGTGTATGTTGGTAAGGGCTATGCCCTAAATGGTATGTTCAAAATGAATGTAATTGCTATCAATGGAATGAATAAGACCGGTACTAGTTATGCTTACTTGCTTGAGTCTTCTAATGTGTGGCATGGTCGACTTGGTCATGTCAGTTTTAATTCCATTCGTCGTTTGATTAAATTAAATTGCATACCAAATTTTCATATTGACTCAAATCACAAATGTGAAACTTGTGTTGAAGCCAAATTAACAAGAGCACCATTCAAATCGGTTGAAAGAACTACCGAACCGCTTGATATGATACACACAGATGTGTGCGATCTAAAATCCATTCCAACGAGACATGGATATAAGTACTTCATCACGTTCATTGATGATAACACAAAGTATTGTTGTGTTTACTTGCTGAAAAGTAAAGATGAGGCAATTGAAACCTTCATTGCTTACAAGAATGAAGTTGAGAATCAACTTGAAAGGAAAATCAAGGTCGTACGAAGTGATAGAGGTGGTGAATATGTCTCACCTTTTGCTGACTTTTGTTCACAAAATGGAATACGACATGAGTTCACTGCACCCTATTCACCTCAATCAAATGGGATTGCTGAACGAAAGAATCGAACCTTGAAAGAAATGGTGAATGCCATGTTGGTGAGTTCTGGTGTAAGTCAGAACATGTGGGGGGATGCTATTTTATCGGCAAATTATCTTTTAAATAAGATACCCCACAAGAAAAAGGATGTGACGCCATATGAATTATGGTGGAAAAGAAAACCGTCCTATGAATACCTCAAAGTGTGGGGGTGCCTAGCCAAAGTAGTTGTTCCACTACCCAAGGCCCAAAAGATAGGACCCAAAACTGTTGACTGCATTTTTATTGGATATGCTGATCACAGTAGTGCATATCGTTTTCTTGTGCATGAATCCAAGATTCCTGATATACACAAAGGATCAATAATGGAATCAAGGAATGCCTCATTCTTTGAAAATGTCTTTCCATGCATTGCAAGAGAATCTGGAAATTCGTCTAGGATAGTCAATGAAAGTGTCCAAGATGAGACACTCAATGAGCCAGTCCAAGAGGAATTGGAACAACCTGAGGAAGAAGTGCTTGAGCCTAGACGAAGCAAAAGAGCTAGGACTGAAAAATCTTTTGGTCCTGATTTCTACACTTATGTGGTGGAAAGTGAACCACAAACTTACCGTGAAGCGGTAACTTCCTCAGAAGGGCCTCAATGGAGGGAGGCCATCAAAAGTGAAATAGATTCTATTTTACAAAACCATACTTGGGAGCTAGTGGATCTTCCTCCAGGGTGCAACCCACTAGGATATCGATGGATTTTCAAGAGGAAAATGAAGCCAGATGGCACAATTGATAAATATAAGGCAAGGTTGGTGATCAAAGTTTACAAGCAACGAAAGGACTTTGATTATTTTGATACATATTCGCCAGTAACGCGAATAACCTCGATCAGGTTGGTACTTGCCATTGCCGCCATTAGAAATTTGGAAGTTCACCAAATGGATGTGAAAACCGCTTTCTTGAATGGAAATCTTGAGGAAGAGATTTACATGGAGCAACCTGAGGGATTTATAGCTCATGGGCAAGAAAAGAAAGTGTGTAAGCTTGTCAAATCCTTGTATGGATTGAAACAAGCTCCCAAACAATGGCATGAAAAATTCGATCATGTCATGCTTGAGTCTGGGTTCAAGATCAATGAATGTGACAAGTGTGTATATGTGAAAGACACATCAGATGGATATGTCATCTTGTGCCTATATGTAGATGATATGCTCATTGCTGGAAGTAATGACAAAATGATAAAATCTACAAAGGATCTCCTGAAGGCAAGATTTGACATGAAAGACATGGGTCTAGCAGATGTGATTTTAGGGGTTCAAATCATACGAACCCAGAATGGACTTGTTTTAAGTCAGTCCCACTATGTGGACAAAATTCTTGAGAAGTTCAATGCAAATGACTCTAATGTAGCAAGAACTCCTATTGACACGAGTCAACATCTCGCTAAGAACAGAGGGGAGCCTGTTGAACAATTACAGTACTCAAGAATTATTGGCAGCCTAATGTATTTGATGAGTTGTACAAGACCAGACTTGGCATATGCAGTGAGCAAGCTAAGCAGGTACACAAGTAATCCAAGTTCAAGCCATTGGAGCTGTATGACTAGGTTACTTCGGTATTTGAGGTACACTCGTGATTATGGCTTGCACTACGGCAGATATCCAACCGTAATTGAAGGGCATTGTGATGCAAATTGGATATCTGACACGAATGATTCCAGGGCAACAAGTGGGTATGTATTTACACTCGGAGGGGCAGCCATATCGTGGAAATCATCCAAGCAGACGGTTATTGCTTGATCCACGACGGAATCAGAATTCATCGCTTTAGATAAAGCAGGTGAAGAGGCAGAATGGCTACGTCAGTTTATTGAGGATATACCAAGATGGCCCAAGCCGGTGTCGGCCATATGTATACATTGTGATAGCCAATCGGCAATTGGCAGAGCTCATAGCACAATGTACAATGGTAAGAATAGACATATCAGGCGTAGACATAATACGGTACGACAACTAATCTCTACGGGAATTATCACTGTTGACTATGTGAAGTCAAAGGATAATATTGCGGATCCCCTCACAAAAGGCTTAAGCAGAGAGTTAGTTCAGAAGTCGTCCATGGGAATGGGACTAAAGCCCATGAAAGGCTAAGTTTATATGAAGGAAAACCTTACTCAGCTGACTGGAGATCCCAAGATCCGAGTTCAATAGGACAACCTAATTGTATGAACTGGCGAGGTCACTGTGGGGGGGAGTTATAAGAAAAACCCTACAATCTTAAAGGGGAGATTATTATATGATTTAATAATATTCCTAGTCCATTCCTAAAAGTGACAAGTTACGAGGATAAGCCTATGGCTTTTAATGATTCGGGTAGCCTACATGGTGAATCACCTATGTGAGAGAGAAGTGGGGTCGCTTCTTAGGGTATTGTTGGGGGCACAATACTTAACAGCTCTTACAGAACCAGGCGCATGTCCAGGACCATAACGGACATAACTATGAGGACTTGACTTTGTCAGGGAGAGTCTTGTGTGAAGCGTATTGTCGCCTACACAAATGGCAGACGAGTTCAAAGACATCACCGTCTACTCAGAGCCAGTAGACTAAGTGCGTTTCATGAGCGAGGGTTCAAAGGGTAACACCTACCTTCGTATGCAAGATTCAACTGTTGAAACTTGAATGGAACACTGTTGTTTCTGAGATCGACCTCCATTCATGTGGGGGATTGTTGGAAAAAGTGAATTTTTCCCCACTTTGGACATCAATAAATATATGGTCGAGTGACATATATCGAGAACCATTTAGTGGGTTTTGTAGTCTCTGACGAAGGCTACGCAACGAACTAAGATGCGTCCAAATTGGGTTAAAGGTGAATGAGATGTCGAGTCTCAAAGGTGTGTGTTTGGAACAAAAGATTGGAAGCAAGGTAACTTGTCCCACATTGGTGTGGGAACTAAGTTTATGCTTGTTTATAAGCATGAACCTCTAAGCTATGTCAAGAGCTTGTGTTGTGTTTTACTCTGACTCTTACCCGCGTGCAGGGGGGGTGCAGAAAACGGGTTTCTGGGTCAAAATTCTCTGAACCAATACGCGCGACCTGCGGACACGAATGCAGCTCCGAAAATCCGGGCCCGTGCGAGCCGGTTTTTGCTGCAACCCGTAATAACTTTTGACCCGTTTTTGACCCGGTTCTAGAATCATCTAGAATAGACTTTTGGCATGGGAAACTCTTTGCTTTCCAACCTGATTGAGTTATGATACATCATAAATATCAATCAACTTAATTGCTGTTAAATGAAATTGATTATGCATCAGTTTCAATTGTGTGTATATAAGCTCCATATCATGGACTTGTAAAACACACAGAATACACAGAATTCGTATCACCACCCATATTCTCTTTGCAATTTCCGGTGTCAGAATCAGCATCCATCCCTGTGTTCCGTTCTTCTTTCAGGCAAGTGATCAACGTCCGGCAGTACGCTGCTTTCGACCGGTGTACCCTGGGAACAGACGACGAATCTGTTTAAGGGAATTGTGTTAAACACAAGCCCGGTTCTTCTTTTCTGTTTCATGTTTCTTTGTTTTGCAGGAACCACTCGTGTTACTGGTCTTCCCAATTTTTATTTCCATTCTGTTTTCTTTTTAGTTAATTTATATTTATCTACTATATTGTAATAGGTTCAAGAATTTACTCGTGTTATTATACTATATTTCCAACAGAAATGTTGTTGAAAATAATCAAATATTGAGGAAGAAGTGAGAAAAAGATGTTGACAAAAGTGTGTCATCATATTAGGATGTAAGAAATAGATGACGTGACAATGATATGTTGATAAAAAATAAGTGAAAAAAAGTCCACTATTAAAAGGAATATAAGGAAAGGAAAAAAGAAATGATGTTGATTGGAAAAAATCGCCATACTACAATGGATGATATTCAATGTGATTTGACACAATTTATGTGGGGAGGATTCCCTCAAGTTAATTTCTCAAATTGAGTCAAGTTGAGGAAATCTTGGCCTTTAAATGAAAACCAAAGACCAAGATTCAAAGATCATCTTCGAATCTTGGCCCTTGATTTTCATCTAAGGGTCAAGATTACCCTAACAGTCTGTTAGGGTAACTTGAGGGAATCCCCTCTCATTTACGTGTGTCATCCTCAATTTTCAGCTTGGTCAAAATTTTAGAGGGAAAACAAAAGAACAGGCTTTTACATTTTGGTATTTTAAGTATCATTTTTCGTGATATCCTCTAAAGTTAATCCAACTTTACAGGTAAAGTTTGATCAACTTTAAGCATTGATTTAAATCCAATCGTCAAGATTTAAACATCAAATTTTAATCTTGACCATTGAAAGAATTTTATTGTATTATATTCACTTAAGCTTAGGTATGGGACAACCTTAGGTTCGAATCTTGGAGGAGGCAAGGATTTACCCCTATTAATCGTCGTGCCTACGGGCGGATTAGTAGGAGGTTTTCCTCCATCGGGTTTTTGAAATAGGCATTTTCGTTTCGAAGGAGGTATCTAGCGCGAACCCGGTTAAGACAACGTATGCTAGACATCTACATGTCGAATTGCAACACAAAGCTTCAAGCGAAATTCACCTTTTAAAAGAAAAGGAATAACTAAACGTTAGGTATTAAACCAGAAATATCGAGCAAACGTTAGTACCATGCAAGTCACGTGGGGGTGTTTTGACGGTCAGCTAAAGGTGTTTGGGTCCAGGTCTGGTCCGAGTAGAATTTTGACAACGTTGGGTATGATCCGCGTAAAAACTAAAGGTAAGGTATGAATACAACAATATCGAGTAAACGTTATGTACCATTTTAAGTAATTAACCCTAATATGATTAGTACATATATATTTTTTTGAACAGTTAGTCGGTATTCGACATCAGGGAACACCTCACCGTATAATGGCGAAGCCTTGCACGTACTCTAGACTACGAGATGTAGACCATAAACCGTTACAGGTGATTCAGGGGGAAAAACCCACAAACTTGTCACTCCTAAGAATCAAACCCAAGATCTATGGAAAAACCAGGGATGCATATGCCAGTTGAGCTAGCTTTATTTGTAGTACATATAATAAAACATAATCTACCATAATATAATCAAAGGTCTTTTTGAAAGTAGTCTCTAATTTTGATAGATCATGTTGTCTACATCGTATCTCCCTCGAACCCCATTTTTATCAGGATTGAGTATATCTTTGTACAACTAACTACACATTATGTCTCCCAAAAGATGATTCTTGCCACATTAAAATCCATCATTTCAACTCAACAAATACTGATAAGAAAAGTTATGTTGAGAATTAATCCTCAAAAACGACTCAAAAAGTTATGTGATTACAATTTCCTTCATGAATCAAATCGAAACAGTAATAATTCCAAAGTTGTCGGTCGAGATCATAAAGACAAATTAAGTATCAAATATTAATTACTAAATTTCGTATCAAAACAAATGCTCACAACAACCCAACTTACAAATGCACAACAGCCATCGATTTCATTATGCACGAAGACACGTCCATTTCACGAGCGACCTGATTTTTCGACAGGTGAACCCAATTCATCGTTGGGTCCGTGACATCACACATTGTCAAAAACTCCAACACCTGCCCGAATATCTTAAACATTTCAATCCCAAATATCAAGTTTTTATCAGCAACAAATACAGAATTCCAGTCCATGGGTGCATCAGGATGTACAGAAACTTCATTCCAAGTTAAGTACATGAGATCAAGCTCCCATAACTTCCTAACTGCTTTGTTTCTCCCTCCAATTTCACCATCTCCTTCACACCATGAAACTGACACCATAAACAATCTGTAGTCATCACATGACACGAGCCTCGGGGAGTACCCGTGAATGCGTGGTGGTGGTGGAGTTGTTTGGACCCGAACCCAGTAACCATGAACAATGTCATATGCTGCGAGTTTGTCACCCTCGGAGTACACGTAAAAAACCCCGTTACAAACTACTGCAGAACAGATGACCCTTAAATCAGCTGGGAGCCTTTGGATTTCTGTCCATCTGTTTGATGATGAATCATAGATCTCGCATGAATCTAAAGACTCGTCCCATGAACCGACCCCACCTACGGCAAGTATCAAGAACCGCTGACGGCTTTTTATAACTGTGTTTACTTTTGTTTGTGTTGACTTTTGATGATCGATAGAGTGTCGTGATAGATGCCTAAGGGAAAGTCTATGTGGATCCTCATAGACATCTGATACTCCACTGTTGCGTGTTCGTGTCCGGGGAAAATGATTGTGTTGACTTTTGATCGCCAGATTATCAGAGGTAACTTCATATACTCCAAGAACTGGCTTTGATCTTGCATGTTTCATTGATGCAACCTGTTATAATCATGTTGTCATAATCAGATAAATAAGGGACAGTGGTATTTATGTAATGATAGTATTGTTAATTAATTTTTAATATAACATGATTCAGAACGAGAGAGGCGGCTAAACGGGTCAGTTGTGTAATGGGCGACACCTTCACTTTTACGGGTAAGTTTAGGGGGTTCAGTACGTGTCAAACCGGTTGTTCGAATCAACCCAAACCGCTTCTTATCATGAAAAAATTAATTTTACTAAAGATATATTTGCTAGTACTGTATTATTATACTTTTGATGATAATTTATCTGTTTGAAAAAATACTTAAAAGGTTAAAATTAAAAGATCAACCACCGTTTGAAATTTCAGCTAACTTTTGTATTTTATTATTTTACCAGATATACAGAAAAATCCCCCAAACCGACCCATCATAGGTAAATAGACCCAAATTGCCACCTCTCTTCAGGTCCTATCATAACCTTGTGCCAAGATTTTGTTGAAGGGCAAAAAAGCAAGACTCCTCTGTGTGTTTTACTAGAACTTCGGTCCATTCTACCAGGGTTTGAACAACCTCCAACAATAAAAATGTAGTCATGGACAGTGGTCACCGAGAATAAAAACCGATCTTTCAGAATTCCGGCCTCAACTTTATGCCATTTGTTGAAAGATACATCAAAAGCGTATATCTCACGAGAGCTTAAACCGTCTTTAACAGTCCCAAACAGAAACAACCATGGGCTTGGATAATGCCCATCACGTCTCATTTGCATAAAACGCGTTGTGGAAGTCAATGATCTCCATTTTTTGCACACAAGCCGGCAGTTCATTAGGCTCGTTAACGGAAGTCTCACTAAACACGTCTCAAGAATATCATCAGGAAGAAACACATGCATCCTGTTGTTGTTTCGATGTGGCTCTTGGAGTTCAAAATTCTTCTTTTTATTATTATTCTTCCAAAACCTCTCAACTCCATACGAGAAACAATCAACACTTGTGTTTTGGGTCCCATACACAGCAACGGTTTCACCAAACTCGTCACTAGTTGTGGCTCCAACCTTGCACCCTCCACCCCGATTGTACAGACTCAGACACCTTAACAGAACCCCTCTCGTCTCATCATCATCCTCCATCACACTTCCATTGTAGTTGTTTGCAGGCCTGGTCATATGAATATTACAAATTAGAAAATATGATTGCAACATGAAATCAATAAAAAGGTTTTCATTTTGACACTCGGATTTCAAGGAAATTCTAAGAGACTATAGATCGTATAGCTAGAGCACCTAGAGTCGAATTTAGACTTTCAAAACTCAGAATGACTAAAATTAAACTTCTAAACTGACATGAGTTAGATACAATTTATGGCTTTTATGTGTTTAAAAGTGAAAAATGATTCTCATGAACTTCAGTAAGTTCTGACTTATCAAACTCAAAATAACTAATGCGGCAGTCAATTTAATGTGGTTTGATAGACATATCCTAAAAGCCTCATGGAAACTTTTAAAGAGTAGCATGTTCATCGAAATGTTAAAATTGAAAGTAGTATGTTTCACTTATCATAAGTCAACGTGGATTCTCACTTTTAAAAGGGGTGTCTACCAGTGCATCAACTAGGAGGCATTTGGAATTGTCTTTCAAAAAACTGTGTAGCATCCACTAGTTATAATCACCAGATTTGTAGATCAACTTAAGGATTTGCCACAAAAAACTGTTCTTTTTACATAAGTGCACCTAACTATCCTAACTTTAATCACCTCATTATCCGATTCTATTTTTCTAAGCAGCAATAATCACTTCCAAAAGGTAGATCCAAACACTGCCCTAAGTAACCCGATTCGGCCATTTTCAAGCGAGTTTTGGAGTTACATAAAACATTACGCTAAGAAGTACACTCACCAAAAGAACAAATTGTAGACGTCAGTTTATATACCTTGCAAAACCATCGTAAGTTTGAGAATTAGATTTACTTGTAGCTCAGTTCATATAGATTTGCGTAAAATATAAACTGAACAATTGATTCAAATAAAACAAAGATGAAACCTTCTGATCAGTCTAGTAAACATAAGATGGAGTAACATTATTTGGATAGCCTTATTTTACACTAATCTTATTTCCTTCTACAATCAAAACATATAACAATCTTAACAATATCAACAGTTAATATATTATACAATGTCAAGCTGCAGAAGAACATTATAATGTTATATCAAAGTTGATTACTTGACTGTGATCATCCTGTATCATATTAAGCACTTTTAAAATGCGCATCAGACAGTCAACAAGTTCAACACACGATAAAACGGGAGGCACTACACCTGCTACCAGCTCCACAGCCCTTTAAAAGAATCATTTGTTTTTCATTATTGAACTAGACAATTTGATGCATAGTCAAAGATTTCATTTTAGTATTATAGATGAAAACTATTTATAATTTTCATTTTATCTATAAACGGTTCCAGTTATTTCACTGGCCAACCCCCGGAAATTTACATTCGAACCTAAAACCTCTTGTGAGGAAACATGACTCCTTGCCTGCCAATAGACCACTTGGTACGTGGTGGTTTCATTATTTCTATATTAATATAAATACATTACACATTTTGATAAACAGCCAAAGAATATGTACATAAAAACAACAATCCAAATCAAGTACAAGGATAGTCAAATTTTAAAAATTCCAATACTAATAATAACACCCACATACAGTCCCAAATCAGGCCAAACTGTAAGTCAAATGAATAGTGTTTTTTTATATTATTTATTTTCCCTTCTAATCCAACATTAATAATGGTCTTTATGAATAAATAAAAAATACAGTATCTGGCACTAAAATTGTAATAGCTAGATTTGACTATCTGAAGTCAATGAAACTAAAAAAGTAAAAACACCCCAGTAGCAGCTAACATAAAAATCCAAGAATCTTTAGGGGTGGTTTGACTACCCAGAAAGAAAAAGTCATAGAAATATATATATATATATACAAGAAACAAAGTAAAAGTGAAGAAGAGAGGAGAAACCTCATCAAGTTCTTGAAGCCACAAAAAGAAAGTGTGTTTACGATTCAAGTTTCTTCATTTGCACCGAAAAACACATTCTCAGATCCAACTCTTTTCCCAAGTTTTTTTTAATAAAAACATATGGGGGAATTTGATGTAGGGAGATGAATATATGTGAAAGCTTTTCTTTTTAGAGATATGATAATTAATAAATTGATGATTGATTAGGTTAAAGGGTGTAATCAAGAAGGGGATACTTTAAAATTTTCTATTTAAATTTCGTAATTATTATCGGTAAAGTAAAAGGCAGAAATTGAAAGAAAGTGTGTATTTGGTCTTTTTGATGTTTATTGAGAGGTAACTTTAGTACACCATCGTCGAAAGGTAAGATTTTCTAGATCTTAACCTCTCTAACACTATTAAAATAACCGGACCCAGAAGCTATAGAAACTCATTACTTTAATGTTTTTTCGGGGGCAAGCAACGTTTTGTTTGGAATTTTTTTTAGTCAAATAAAACTTTTCAATTAATCCAAAGTTTTTAAAAACATGGAAAAAAAACTAGAGTTACATAAAAGCTCTTCAAATATGTCTAGTATTAAAGAGAACATTTACCAAATTGATGTACCGAAAGTAATTATATTCTTATTTATTTACAATATATATAAGTTGATAACTAGAACATTTACCAAATTGATGTACCGAAAGTAATTATATTCTTATTTATTTACAATATATATAAGTTGATAACTAGCATGTTACTTGCGCAATGCGACGGTAGTCGTGACGGCAATGATGTAGTGATGGGGTGACTGTTGGTGGTAGATGAGGCGTCGAGTGGTGTATATAATTGATGTAAAGTGTTAGTAAAGATATTTTAAAAGATAAATGATTTATAGTGTAAATTAATCATTAATGTTAAGTGGGTTGTGTAGATGAAAAATATTTTAAAGAGTGTTAAGTGAAAATATTACATATTTTTCAACACTTCAAAAACGAAAGTGTTATTTTTTTATAATATAGTATAGATATATAATTAGAGTGATCGACACGAATCGTCCTTGTGGTTTACCCAAAAAGTCTGATTTCGTATTTTAAGTTTAAAACTGTTTGATATTGTAACACCCGTCATTTAAAAACCTGAATTTTTAAAAACTTTTGCCTAACGACGTTTAGAAATGCGGAAACAGAACATTTAAAACATAACCAATCCATAACGGATAGTTCATTTATAGAAAGTGGTGTTACTATGTTCATATCATCAAAACAATAAAAGATAATCCAGATTTGGCACCAACATGAGTGCCAACATAAATATTACATAAGTCTTAATAAAGTAGCCAACATCATTATGGCCTAACAAGAATGTCTAAGCGGGGAAACTAAATGTCTTCTTTATGACATATACCCGTCTCACCAAACTAAGTTTTTCAAAAGAGCAAGTGTTAGCTTTAAAAGCTAAGTAAGATAACAAGCATTTGAAAACATTTACCGATTCATTATATATTAACAAAATCATTTCATAATTGTTAATATCACATAATAATCATAACACAATAGGATCAACACTTTCCTATGGTGTCTATCATATCACACATGAGCAAAAGCATATCATAACATTAAAGTAACGTACATAAAATACAAATTAACATTTAGGATCCATCATAGTCCTAAATGTGCCTATCATCATAAAGCTTTAAATTTCATCTTTCTTTTCTTATCTTTCTTTACTTTCTTTTCTTTTGCCTAGACGTAGGCTATGTGACATAAGCCACACATACTTAGGGATGTGGGGTTGTGTGTAGGCGGTCATAAGACCTTACATGGAGTCCTCACACCCGACTTGATGGATAGACCTTACAGTGGTCCATCGTCGTCGTTAAGGAAAGACAAAGTCAATCCAACTGAGTATACCGTTTAACCTTTGCACGTGTAGTGGTTAGTTACTCCACCCGGATACACTCAAACATAACTATGCCACGGGGAGGTATCTAGATTCCCGCACCACGTGACCACATACACACTAGCTCCGAGGAACTAGCATCGGTTATGCTTAACACAACTTTATACTTATGCTCGAGACTTCTTATCATTATTAGCTTAGGCTAACTTTTACCTTAACTAATCACATAAATCTATTCTTTACTTTAGGGCCCTTAATCGTGCACGTGTCATGGCAAACCTATAGAAGTCTAGTGACTAGGTGATCAAGCCATACATATAGACACGTAACATACACATATGTACAATCATATCATCATAACATGATAGCAACACATCGTCATATCATTTCATTATCATATCGTCATAACATTGCATCATCGGTTTGTTAGTTGCATTAAAGCATTACATCTTTATTTCTTCATAGCATCATATCATTTTAACATTGTATTGTTTTATCTTTCTTTACTTTCTTTTCTTTTGCCTAGACGTAGGCTATGTGACATAAGCCACACATACTTAGGGATGTGGGGTTGTGTGTAGGCGGTCATAAGACCTTACATGGAGTCCTCACACCCGACTTGATGGATAGACCTTACAGTGGTCCATCGTCGTCGTTAAGGAAAGACAAAGTCAATCCAACTGAGTATACCGTTTAACCTTTGCACGTGTAGTGGTTAGTTACTCCACCCGGATACACTCAAACATAACTATGCCACGGGGAGGTATCTAGATTCCCGCACCACGTGACCACATACACACTAGCTCCGAGGAACTAGCATCGGTTATGCTTAACACAACTTTATACTTATGCTCGAGACTTCTTATCATTATTAGCTTAGGCTAACTTTTACCTTAACTAATCACATAAATCTATTCTTTACTTTAGGGCCCTTAATCGTGCACGTGTCATGGCAAACCTATAGAAGTCTAGTGACTAGGTGATCAAGCCATACATATAGACACGTAACATACACATATGTACAATCATATCATCATAACATGATAGCAACACATCGTCATATCATTTCATTATCATATCGTCATAACATTGCATCATCGGTTTGTTAGTTGCATTAAAGCATTACATCTTTATTTCTTCATAGCATCATATCATTTTAACATTGTATTGTTTTATCTTTACATCATATATATTTGATCTTATCACATACTTTATTCCATCATATTATCGCTTCATAACTGTTTCGGTCAAAAATTACCTAAGATAATTTTATAAAGGATTCGAGATAATTTTATGGCCAAAGATTTGTAAGTGAGGTTAGGTGTTTAAGATCTTCAAACAAAAGAAAGTTTTTGTTAAAGATACTGGTGCAAAATAAGAGTTTTGGTTAAAAAGAGTTTTGAGAAAATCTTTGAGATAGAAATATATTGTTAAAGCAAGAAAACGTTTGAAGATAAAGATAAAATGCTAAAATTCAGTGCTATGATCTTGAAGATAAAAGCAAAAGACAACGACACCAGAATTTTGTTGACGGGGAAAAACCCTTGATTCAATTAAGAAATCTTAGGTAAAATTCCCGGGAGGATTCAATCGATCCTACCTATGTTCTATTATTCTTTGTTGATGATTACAATACAATAAATTCAAGAGTGATTTGATCGAGCTAAAAATTGTAAAGAGAACAAGAAAACAGTGAATATGTGTGTGCGAGTACAAGTGAAGTGAGCAGATATCCTAATTTTCGATCAATCACCCTGTATTTATAATAGAAATTACTAACTAATCTTCCGAAATATCTGGGATCTTCCGTGTTGCATTCTTCAACGTGCAAAGAATAAGTAAGTGTACGTTGAGTCTTTTTTGACACGTTTGATTCTTCAAATTAGCTCCGACTTCCAAGGGAATCCAAGTAAATAACACGTTCCTTCTCCCTTGATAATCTGAACAACTTCCTCGGGTTGTTGAAGTCATATTTTCGACCGTTAGAACATTCTTTAATATCCTGGATAATGATCCTGAAATCAGGATCCTGCAAAATATGAAATCGGTTGTGTCGATCTTGAAGGAAATGTACCCTGAAAGTGGAAATTCTTCAAACCTATGACGAACTCAATCGTGCCCAAGAAGAGTTGAAGACAGCCAAGGCCGAATCGGTTCATATGAAATCGGTTGTGTCGATCTTGAAGGAAATGTACCCTGAAAGTGGAAATTCTTCAAACCTATGACGAACTCAATCGTGCCCAAGAAGAGTTGAAGACAGCCAAGGCCGAATCGGTTCATATGAAATCGGTTGTGTCGATCTTGAAGGAAATGTACCCTGAAAGTGGAAATTCTTCAAACCTATGACGAACTCAATCGTGCCCAAGAAGAGTTGAAGACAGCCAAGGCCGAATCGGTTCATATGAAATCGGTTGTGTCGATCTTGAAGGAAATGTACCCTGAAAGTGGAAATTCTTCAAACCTATGACGAACTCAATCGTGCCCAAGAAGAGTTGAAGACAGCCAAGGCCGAATCGGTTCATATGAAATCGGTTGTGTCGATCTTGAAGGAAATGTACCCTGAAAGTGGAAATTCTTCAAACCTATGACGAACTCAATCGTGCCCAAGAAGAGTTGAAGACAGCCAAGGCCGAATCGGTTCATATGAAATCGGTTGTGTCGATCTTGAAGGAAATGTACCCTGAAAGTGGAAATTCTTCAAACCTATGACGAACTCAATCGTGCCCAAGAAGAGTTGAAGACAGCCAAGGCCGAATCGGTTCATATGAAATCGGTTGTGTCGATCTTGAAGGAAATGTACCCTGATGTGAATGCTAGGATTGCAGAGGAAATGTATCCTTGAAGGCTCATCCTATTTCTAGGTCTTTTGGGTGTTAGGTGGACAATGATAGATATATACGAAAAGGCTTGAGTCCACTATTCTAGGTCTAACTTAGTAGCTACTGTACATATAAAGGGTTCTAAAGAAATCCTTGTAAGCTACAATTTTTCGATGATAAATAAAATTAGTTTTTTATTTTTGTGAGCAAGCGTACCTTTATTTCCACATCGCAAGCAAATCCTGCAAATTCCAAAAAGATTCAGAATTTCGAACAACATACCTCTGTGAGGATTAATACCCATTAATTCCCAGTTTCCTGTTTCAAGAAAAAGACTAAAAAGAAACTCATTTGTTTATCGATTGTGATCAATAGAGAGATTATCCCTATTCTTTTTTATGACTGTTTGATCGTCAAAACCACTTGAGTTGATTGAAAAATCAACAACCCTTTGAAAATTCCCAACCATGAGGGTCTACCCACAACCAGGAATTTTTTATGACGTGCTACCCGGGCGAAATGAGGTGTTAGTGTTTAACCTCAACGTTTGAGAAGGTGATCCCTTCAACCTAGGATTGAAGTTTTAGTTCAATCCACTGTAGTCCGTTTAAGGACTTAACTTGGGAGAATTAAAATACCTTGATGATACATCCATGATCTTTATCCTTATCGTTAGGATCCTGGATATTAAAAATCCTGCAAAAGTTCATCACAAAAAGAACATAGGCTAAGGATTGACGTTAGCCCTTTTGGCTAACGCCACTCCGACGCTCAAGTCAGTATTACCATACATTAAGAAAATTAAAAATAACGAAAATACTTATTGGTAATATGCTTTAAGGTGGATCGCATTCATGCTCTCGGGATCATCCTTCCACTTGAATCTTGCAACCAATAGGATCCTTTACCTGCTTCAGCTCTTATAAAATAGGGACCTTCCCATTTAGGGGCAAGCTTTCCATTAGCTTTGTTAGTTGTGTTCTTGAAAGCTTTTCTCAATACTAAGTCTCCAACTTTAAACCTTCTAATCCTTATATTCTTATTATATGCTCTAGTCACTTGATGTTGATAAGCGTCTATGCGAACTTTAGCATCTTCCCTCAGTTCCTCAACTAAATCAAGATCTTCAAATAAAGCTTGATCATTATCTTGAACTGTTTGAAGGCTGGATCTTGCAGTCGGCACTATCATTTCTGCTGGAAGTACCACTTCAGTTCCAAATACTAAAGAAAATGGAGTGTGCCCAGTAGCATGCTTAACAGTAGTTCTATCAGCCCAGAGTGCAAATGGCAACTCTTCTGCCCATAATCCTTTTTTGCCTTTCAGTCTCTTCTTAAGATTATTTACAATAATCTTATTGCTTGATTCTGCTTGACCATTAGCTTGAGGATGGACGGGCATAGAAGTTATCATTTTTATTCCATAGCTTTCACAGAATCCCGTTGTTCTTCTTCCAATAAATTGTGAGCCATTGTCACAAATTATTTCAGCTGGAACTCCAAATCTGGTTAGTATATTGCGCTTGATGAAAGAAATCACCTCTGTTTCTTCAACGTGAACGAAAGCTTCTGCTTCTATCCATTTTGAGAAATAATCTGTCATTGCCAACATGAATCTCTTCCCACAAGGCGCTTTTGGCATCGGCCCCACTATATCCATCCCCCATTTCATAAAAGGCCAAGATGAAACAATGGGATACATAGGCTCAGCTGGTTGATGATATATGTTGCCATGCCTTTGACAACCATCACATTTCCTTACATAATCCTTTGTATCCTTACCCATAGTGGGCCAATAATATCTTGTCCTGATGATTTTGGTGCGCAATGCTCTTGCTCCAGAATGGTTCCCACATTCTCCATCATGTATTTCTCTCATAACTTCTTGTGCTTCTTTGTCTTCTAAACATCTCAAGTATGGACCTGCAAGGGATCTCATGTACAATCTATCTTGGGACCTATTCTGTGCTAAAAAATTCGAAACTTTCCGCTAATTTTTTCACAATATCTAAATAAGCCATTAATTTTTCACCTTTAACCGAATAAGATCCATTAAAATGATTAGCCAATAACAATGAATCCACATAGACTTGTAAGTTTTTAATACTCATATTTTTAGCTAACTCTAATCCTGCTATTAAGGCTTCATATTCTGTTTCATTATTAGTAGCTGTAAATTCACAATTAATAGACTGAGGTAGCATATCCCCCTATGGCGATTTTAGTATGATTCCTCATCCTATTCCTCTTACATTAGCTGCGCCATCAGTATGTAAAGTCCATTTTTCATTATTTTTCTATTAACATTTTTACTTCTAAGTCTGCCTCTGGTTGTAAATCACTAGTAAAATCAGCCACAAAATCAGCTAAAGCTTGGGACTTAATAGCAGTTCTAGGTTCATAAGTTATATTGAATGCACTTAATTTTACAGACCATTTAGCCATTCTACCCGATAATTCTGGTTTTCTAAGCACATTTTTATAGGATAATTAGTTTTTATATGAATAGGATGTGTTTCAAAATAATGCCTAAGTTTAGTAGAGGCCATTATCAAAGCTAATATTAATTTTTCTAAGTGTGAATATCTAGTTTCAGCATTTAATAAACTTTTACTAGCATAATAAACAGGATGTTGTTTACCTTCGTGCTCTTTTACAAGCACAACGCTTACTGCCTCTGAAGATACTGACAGATACAAAAAGAGTATCTCACCATTTTCTGGCTTCATCAACAAAGGTGGAGTCGACAGATACGTCTTTAGTGTTTAAAATTCTTTGCATCTGTCTGAGGATCTTGATATGAATCTGTTCAGAGCTGCTAATCTACCGGTTAACCTCCGAATATCTTTAACATTTGAAGGGGACTTCAATTCCATTATCGCCTTTATCTGTTCAGGACTCGCTTCTATTCCCCTTTTGGTTACCAAGTAACTGTTATGGGTGAAATTTCAGGTGTCAATATCCTGAAGATCCAAGATCTTGACAGCCCAGGATCTTGACGTAGTAGAATATTCTGATCACTTGTTAATACTTTGCTAACGTTATGTTTCAAATATTATTGTCATTTCCATGTGAGATAAGTATGCAGGTTTCAGAATAAAGCTAAGGAAAATATCTCCAACGGTAGAAAAGGGATTTCACACGTGGGATTAATCTTCAACACGCAAAGAAGACTTAGTCTGCCAAGATAATCGGACTTCAAGTTGAATTCAGCACGAGGAGAAGAACTACAACGTTCACTTGACTGGTCAAAATACGTATTAACGTTCGACTACTGAAGACTTGGAAGATCCCTACAATCTCGCATTAGTTAGTTAGATCTTAGGTCTATATAAAGAATGAGGCTGATCGATCATAGGCATCTTATCTATCACTTATCTACTGCTTATTACACACTTGTATTCACACACATTACTCTCATTTATTTTACACTTAGATATATCGATCAACCGAATTCCATCATTTGTAATCATTTAACAATCATTAATAAGAGAACAAAGGCAGGGACGATTGCTTCCTCCCGGGGTTTTTATGCCAGCAATCCTCAAAGGATTAAGGGATTTTCCTCGATAACAAATCTTGGTGTTCTTGTTCTTTTCTCTTTACCTTTAACGCATTATTTACTTTGATTAGTATTATTTATCATAATTTTATTTATTTCGATACTTATTATTCTGACTATCATTGTTTTACACCTTTATCTCTTGTTTAGTCGACATAATCGTTCTTTAAAAACCTTTTAACAAACGCATCTTTGAATCTCAAATATATTTTACAAGCCCTTGACCTCACGAACGAAAGTTTGGTTACATTATCAATCTAAGTCTTCGACGTAGATTATCTTAGGTAATTTTTTACCAAAACAATTTGGCGCCCACCGTGGGGCAAAAGGTGCTTTCGATTGATTAAAAGTTCTTTTGATTTTTTAACAAAACCAATTTTTCGAAATTAATTCCGATAATGTCGACTCAACCAACTAATTCTTCACAAATCACTCCTGCTGTTTCTTCTTCTATTATGCCCCCTCCTCCAGGAAATAATTCGTATCGAAGAAACAAGAATAATGCTGCTCGAATTCCGAATCAAAGCAAAGACAAAGGACCAGCTGATCGAAGTAACGAATTCCACATCATCGACGACACACCGGCTGGAAATTCGCCTCAAATAAATGCTGGACAACCGGAACGATCAAGCTTTTACAATGACAAAGGCCACCCAGACCCATTTAATATTTGATCTGAAGAGGCTGCTCGAAATCTCGATCATGAAGAAGTCCCTAATTTGTTTGCTATTTTGCAGAAACTCACCGATACTGTCGCAGCCAATCAAGAATTTAATCAGGCTCAATTTAGGATTTTGGAATCCAGAATTACAGAAAATGGACCTTCAATAACCCCAAGGAATTTATTTTCAACTCCAGGAGCATCTGCAGCGCCATTTAATACGTCATTCCCAACTGCAACTCCGAATTTTGGGAGCAACATTCCTCAAAATACTCATGCTGCTGGGACATCTGCCACTATGGGCGCAGGTTTACATAATTCTAATAATTATAATGGATCATTTGCTTTTACTAACTCATCGCAGGGACAAGGACCAAACGAATATATCGCTAGAGAGTTTCAGAGGATTAAAGATATGATCTCTAGTGTTCCTGGATTCTGCAATCCAATTCCAGAGGTCAACCCTGCATCCTATCTTATTAATAGATATGGTGACAGGATCGCGAATGTAGAGATCCCAAAGAAGTTCCAGGTTCCAAATATGAAGCCATATGATGGAACTACCGATCCTCAAGAGCACATTGCGTTATATTTGGAGAAAATGGAAACTGTGCCTGTTCCATCCAATCTGAAGGAAGCCTGCTTATGTTGGAGCTTTGGATCTACACTTTCAGGATCAGCCTTAAAATGACCACACGAATCACTTAGGGATTTTATGACTAGATTTACAAAAGAATCTCTCAATATTCCTAAATTAGATATGCTAACTGCTATACAAGCTTTGCAGAGGGGTCTCCATAAAGGATCTAAATTCCAAGAAGATCTTATAATGACACCATGCAGAAATCTCGATGAAGCCAAAGCAAGGGCTGCAAGATTTATAAGGCTTGAAGAAAATGAGCTGACATCTTCAAAACTGGAAGCTTTATCATATGATCGCCCAAATAAGAAAGCAGAAACTCCAGTATTTAAGCCAAGAAATAAGCCCTACACAAGACATGTTGACAATCAAGTGAGTGCAGTCGAAGAAGATGATGGGGTAGTCGAATATCCTGCCCTTTCAACATACTGCTTCTCAGTATCAACACCTGGCATTATAATGGCACTTAGAGATCTTGGAGACAAAGTGAGGTGGCCACAAAAGAAGAATGATTCTTATTACAAAAAGAAAGATACCAGTCAATGGTGTGCTTATCATGAAGACTTTGGCCATCTTACTGAAGATTGCAAAATGTTAAGAAGGGAGATTTCCAATCTTCTGGCCAAGGGTTATCTTAAAGAACTCCTTAGAAGGAAGAAGGCTAAGGATGTTGAAGGTGTAGAATTTGCAAGGCCCAATTCGACTCAAAAAGCAGATTCTCCGCCTCCAGATGCTAGAGTGATTAACACTATTTCTGGTGGATCAGAAGTATGTGGGATAACATATTCAGCAGCCAAGAGATTTGCAAAACAAAGCAAGGCAGATAAAGGGGAAAAAGGCGTGAAGAGGGCTTCAGTTTCGGATTCAGATATTGTTTCTTTTGAAGACGATGACTTTGATGACATAATGGAGCCTCATCATGATGGTTTGGTTGTCACTTTATTTATTGCTAACCATTATGTTCGCAGGATTTTGATAGATAATGGAAGTTCAGTGAATATAATCAAGCTGGAGACTCTGAGAAGAATGGACATTTCTGAAGATAATATTATTGGCAAGGCGTCACCACTAATCGGGTTCAGTGGCGAGACCAAATATACTGTGGGTGAAATTAAGCTACCAGTATATGTTGGAGGGGTTAATTCCATGCAAAAATTTTGTGTGGTCGACACTCTTCCAGGCTGCAACATAATTTTGGGAAGGCCTTGGATTCATGAAATAAAGGCAGTACCATCAACATATCACCAATGTGTTAAAATGCCAACACCTTGGGGAGTGATTACTGTTAAAGGAGATCAACAAGAAGCTAAGGAATGTTATACATCCACCATGAAGTCGGCAGCAAAGTCAACTTCACAATAGCAATTACAGAAGAGGATCTTCGATGTCAATGGGCCAGAGGAGCAAGATGTTAAAGAAGTTATTTTGGACCCTGAAGATCCTAACGTAAAAGTTTTATTAGGTGCCAAGATCTCGAAATATTTAGAGGTCAAACTCACTGATTTTTTGAATGTCAGAATGAAGACTTTTGCTTGGAAGCAGGAAGATATGACTGGAATATCCAAAGATGTGATTACACACAAGCTTGGAATTGATAAAAGTTTCAAGCCAATTCAGTAAAAAAGAAGAAAATTTGCTCCAGAAAGGAACGCAATTATCCAAGAAGATGTGGAGAGATTATTAAAAGCAAAAATGATTAGGGAAGTAAAATTTTCTGAATGGCTAGCAAATGTGGTGGTAGTACAAAAGAAAAATGGAAAGTGGAGGGTTTGTGTAGACTTCACTGATCTCAACAAGGCCTGCCCAAAAGATCCATTTCCACTGCCACATATTGATGCAATGGTAGATGCAACTTCTGGACATGAGATGCTCACGTTTATGGACGCTTCTTCTGGATTTCAGCAAATTCAGATGGAACCTGAAGATCAAGAAGCAACCGCTTTCATGACCCCGACAGGTATTTATTGTTATATTGCTATGCCTTTTGGTCTTAAAAATGCAGGTGCGACATATCAAAGGCTAGTCAACATGATGTTCAAAGACCAACTGGGGATACGATGGAAGTATATATAGATGACATGGTGGTAAAATCAAAGAGAGCTGAAGATCACTTAAAAGATCTTGAAGTGGCCTTCAATATCCTGGACAAGTATAACATGAAGCTGAACCCTGCAAAATGTAATTTTGGAGTAGGAGCTGGAAAATTTTTAGGATATATGGTCACTAAAAGAGGAATAGAAGCAAGCCCAGAACAGATCAAGGCTATCTTGAACTTGAAGTCTCCATCGAATGCTAAAGATGTTCAAAGATTAACTGGGAGATTGGCAGCTTTGAACAGATTCATATCAAGATCCTCTGATAGATGCAAAGAATTTTATGACATCTTGAAGAAAAATAAAAGATTCGAATGGGGAGAAAAACAAGAAGAAGCTTTCCAAGAATTAAAGAAGTATCTATCTACTCCACCACTGTTGGTAAAACCTGAAGATGGTGAGCCTCTATATCTATACTTGGCAGTATCTTCAAACGCAGTCAGCGCTGTCTTGGTAAAAGAAGAAGAAGGTCAACAACATCTTGTATACTATGTAAGTAAAAGTTTAATTGATGCTGAAACCAGGTACTCTCATCTTGAAAAACTTATACTTGCATTAATTATGGCATCTACTAAGCTTAGGCATTATTTCGAAACGCATGCTATACATATTAAGACTAATTACCCTATAAAATGCGTATTAAGAAAACCTGAAATATCTGGTAGAATGGCTAAATGGTCTGTGAAATTAAGTGCTTTTAATTTAATTTATGAACCTAGGACTGCTATAAAATCTCAAGCTTTAGCCGATTTTGTGGCTGATTTTAGTACTGACTTGCAACCAGAAGTAGACTTAGAAGTAAAAATGTTAGAAGAAGCTACTGAAAAATGGATTTTATACACTGATGGTGCAGCTAATGTTAAAGGAATAGGATTAGGTATCATACTAAAATCGCCACAGGGGGATATTATACCCCAAGCAGTGAATTGTCATTTCATAGCCACTAATAATGAAGCAGAGTACGAAGCTTTAATTTCTGGTATGCAATTAGCTAGGGACATGAACATTAGGAATCTTAAGGTATATGTAGATTCATTACTTATAGCCAATCATTTCAATGGAACATATGCTGCAAAAGGTGAAAAACTGATGCAATATTTGGAAATAGTAAAAAAATTAGCTGAGAATTTCGATTTATTTGATATAGAACAAGTGCCTAGAGAAGAAAACACCGAGGTTGATGCTTTAGCAAATCTAGGGTCAACACTTAAGATATCACCAGAAACTAGGATTCCTATAATTCATGTGTTACATCCTGCTATAGAAAAAGAGTCAACTAATATATTGGCCATTCAAGATACAGAAACTGAAAATTTTGGGGACAATCAAAAATCCTGGACTACACCAATAATAGAATATTTGAATACTGGGACAATCCCTAAAGATGAAAACCCAAGGAATTTCCGTATGAAAACAACACATTATTCTACAATAAATGGTATTTTGTATAGAAAATCTCTTGCAGGACCATATCTTAGGTGCTTAGAATTTCCTGAGACCAATGAGGTTCTTAAGGATATACACGAAGGAGAATGTGGAAATCACACAGCTGGAAGATCTTTATATTCAAAGATCTTAAGAACAGGTTATTATTGGCCAACTATGAAACAAGATGCGGAAGAATATGCGAAGAAATGTGATGCTTGTCAGCGACATAGCAACATTTATCATCAACCAGCAGAACCCATGTATCCAGTTCTGTCTCCATGGCCATTTATGAAATGGGGAATGGATATTGTTGGACCAATGACAGAATCTTCAGCTAGGAAAAAATATTTTTTGGCTATGACAGATTATTTCTCAAAATGGATTGAAGCTGAAGCATACGCCAAGATCCATGAATCACATGTCATATCCTTCATAAAAAGAAATATATTGACAAGATTTGGAGTTCCAGCAGAGATAATTTGTGATAATGGATCACAATTCATAGGGAAGAAAACTACAAATTTTTGTGAAGATGGGGTATCAAGATGATTACCTCTACTCCTGTCCATCCACAAGCTAATGGTCAAGCAGAATCAAGTAACAAAATCATAATGAATAATTTGAAGAAAAGACTGGGACAAGCTAAAGGAAAATGGGCTGAAGAATTGCCATTTGTCCTATGGGCTGATCGAACAACTTCAAAGAGTGCCACTAGACAAACGCCATTCTCACTTGTCTTTGGAGCTGAGGCAGTTCTACCTACTGAAATGGATCTACCTACTGCTAGAATTAGTTTCTTAACTTATGAGAAAAATAAAGAGTTGTTACTTGAAGATTTGGAGGCTGTAACTGAATTACGAGAAAGGACCAAGATAAGAATAGCAGCTTATCAACAATGAATTGCCAAGTCTTATAATAAGAATTTAAGATTAAGACGGTTTCAAGTTGGTGATTTGGTTCTCAAGAAGGCTTTAGCCAAGCCAGATGGCAAATTGAATCCAAAATGGGAAGGTCCTTATTTAATTGAGGCAGAGGCTGGAAAAGGATCTTATTGGCTTCAAGATTTACAAGGTAATCTAGTTCCAAGAGCTTGGAATGCTATTCATCTCAAAACCTACCATGTATGATTAATTTTGTCTTTTGACAAAATCAGGTATGATTTCTTACTTTTGAATTTTATTTTTTATCTTGTTTACCTTTTATCTTATTTTATTTTCAAAACAATGATACTGACTTGAGCGTCGGAGTGGCGTTAGCCAAATGGCTAACGTCAGTTTCTAAGATTTGTGCTTTATAGATCTTCAAGGATAATCAATATCATCAAACACATGCATTACAACGGGGAACAAGGTCTTTACCTTTTGGCTTTCACGCCAACTTATGGTTGGAGGTTTTCACCTTCTCTTAAATTCGCCCGTGTCGCACGATAATTAATTTCACGGTTGAAGGGTTAAATTCCAAGGTCGTCGAAATTAATTCTGTTGGTTATCGATGTTACCATCGATCTCCCGAATTGGCTAACCACGCCACTCATTGTACAAAACATACGAAAAAGGCTAACCACGCCTCCCAAGCAAGTTCAAGATATTGAGACACCCTCTATATCTTGAAAACCAATGTCCCTACGAGAATCTTAAAATTAAGAATTCCCTTCTTAATTTTAATCCCTTCCAAAAATTCAATACAGTCCCATATATATTATTTCAATGCAGGAATAAATAATGGAGGCTCATAATAATTAAAGATACTGCAAGCCAAAGATCATAGCCTACAAGTGGATATTAATTACGAAAAAAGGTGCATGTATCTTACTCCTTAATTACTGCGTTGATATGATTACTTACTGTTGATGTAGTCAAATAAGTCAAGAATAATTATTAACTGACATATGACGTCACATAATTGATTAATTATTTTCCGTTTTTACCCTTACAAACATTCTTGGTTTTCGAGTTTGAAAATGAAATGGATCAAGAACAGATTTCATTCATTCAAAAAGATATTTACAAAAAACTACTCAAAAGCAGTTTTACAACCATGATTGATCATTCCAGATCAATCTTGCCCCTCCTAAATACATTGTTATTCTACAAAACACATCCCCTACCGATTCAAATCTTTACTAACAAAAGAGTCTAAAAATGTGGGCTCTGGCCTTTGCATTATATCCTTCATCGCCCACAAAAAACTTCTTAGTCAGAGATACTAGGCTTCAACTTTTTGGCGACCCTTAAGTAGATCAAATCCACTTTTGCCATTTGAAGTTCTTCTTTGGTTTTAGCCAACTCTGTTTCTAACTCCTTTATTCTTGATGCCTGGGCTTTCCTTGACTCTAGAAGCCATTGAATGTATTGATTCTGGCTTTTCAGTTCCTCGTCCTTAATCCTTGCGACTTCCATATGTGCGTATCGCATTTGGGAGAAGCACTGTAGAAAGAGATGAAAATCAGTTTTTATAAAAAAATAAATAAACAAAACTTAGAATGTTTATCTTACATGAAGGAGTCTTTTCTCTGATTTATTGACCCCCCAATCGACTCTTGGAGGATCTTGAATCTGAAGATGAGATTCGCCACTTGTAACTTCGGACATTGTGATATTATGGGAGTTTATGGAAACTGAAAATATTATGAGTGCCTTTTTAAGCATGAAAAATATTTGTGACTTTCAAAGAGCAAAAATGTAGCCTTATATAGAGGGGTGAAAAGATAGAAAATGAACCGTGAAAGTAGTTACCTATCAAATCAAGACTCTTGGTTATCCTACTTACACGTGTCTTATCTTTAAGATGGTTTCGAAATTTACTAATTGACTCCGGTCAAAGTTTTATCTTTAAGATGGTTTCGAAATTTACTAATTGACTCCGGTCAAAGTTTTCTCTAGAAGATTCAAAGTTATTTCAACAAAATAGATTTTATTAAAATAACTTTGGGGACAATTGTTATGGGTGAAATTTCAGGTGTCAATATCCTGAAGCTCCAAGATCTTGACAGCCCAGGATCTTGACGTAGGAGAATATTCTGATCACTTGTTAATACTTTGCTAACGTTATGTTTCAACTATTATTGTCATTTCCATGTGAGATAAGTATGCAGATTTCAGAATAAAGCTAAGGAAAATATCTCCAACGGTAGAAAAGGGATTTCACACGTGGGATTAATCTTCAACACGCAAAGAAGACTTAGTCTGCCAAGATAATCAGACTTCAAGTTGAATTCAGCACGAGGAGAAGAACTACAACGTTCACTTGACTGGTCAAAATACGCATTAACGTTTGACTACTGAAGACTTAGAAGATCCCTACAATCTCGCATTAGTTAGTTAGATCTTAGGTTTATATAAAGAATGAGGCTGATCAATCATAGGCATCTTATCTATCACTTATCTACTGCTCATTACACACTTGTTTTCACACACATTACTCTCATTTATTTTACACTTAGATATATCGATCAACCGAATTCCATCATTTGTAATCATTTAACAATCATTAATAAGAGAACAAAGGCAGGGACGATTGCTTCCTCCCAGGGTTTTTATGCTGGCAATCCTCAAAGGATTAAGGGCTTTTCCTCGATAACAAATCTTGGTGTTCTTGTTCTTTACTCTTTACCTTTAACGCATTATTTACTTTGATTAGTATTATTTATCGTAATTTTATTTATTTCGATACTTATTATTCTGATTATCATTGTTTTACACCTTTATCTCTTGTTTAGTCGACATAATCGTTCTTTAAAAACCTTTTAACAAACGCATCTTTGAATATCAAATATATTTTACAAGCCCTTGACCTCACGAACGAAAATTTGGTTACATTATTAATCTAAGTCTTCGACGTAGATTATCTTAGGTAATTTTTGACCAAAACAGTAACCTATGAATTTTCCTGCACCTACTCCAAAGTTGCATTTCGCCGGATTTAACTTCATGTTGTAGCGATCTAATATATCAAAGGAAACCTCTAGATCTTTGAGATGATCCTCCGCTCTTCTCGACTTTACTACCATATCATCAATGTAAACTTCCATTGTATCCCCCAATTGATCTTTAAACATCATATTGACCAATCTCTGGTATGTTGCGCCTGCATTTTTCAATCAAAAAGGCATAGCAATATAACAATATATACATGTAGGAGTCATAAAGGCTGTTGCCTCCTGATCTTCATGCTCCATTTAAATTTGTTGAAATCCTGAAGATACATCCATGAATGTCAATATTTCGTGCCCTGCTGTAGCATCTACCATTGCATCTATGTGTGGTAGTGGGAAAGGATCTTTAGGACAGGCTTTGTTAAGATCTGTAAAATCTACACAACCCCTCCATTTTCCATTTTTCTTCTGCACGACCACAACATTTGCGAGCCATTCTGGGAACTTCACCTCTGTGATCATCTTTGCCTTCAAGAGTCTTTCAACATCCTCCTGGATAATCGCGTTTCTCTCCGGAGCAAATTTTCTCCTTTTTTGTTGAATAGGCCTGAAACTTTTATCAATTCCCAATTTATGAGTTATAATATCTTTTGAGATACCTGTCATGTCTTCTTGTTTCCAAGCAAAAGTAGATCTCCTTTTGCTTAAAAACCCGATAAGATCCTTCTCGAGATCTTCTGGTATCTTCTTGCCAATGAACACCTTAACGTCAGGATTTTCACTTGATAGTGGTACTTCTTTTACATCTTGATCTTCAAATTCATTGACGTCAAAGATGTTCTTCTTTGATTGCTATGTTTCTGTAGGCTTGGTTGTAGATTTCATGGATGCCATATAACATTCCTTGGCATCCTGCTGATCTCCTTTTATCATCATAACTCCCCATGGAGTTGGGATCTTCACACATTGATGATATGTTGATGGGACAGCTTTCATCTCGTGTATCCATGGTCTACCTAAAATAATATTGCAACCAGGTAATGAATCAATTACACAAAAATTTTGCATTGAATTTACCCCTTCGACGTAAACTGGTAATTTGATCTCGGCATAAGTGTTTTTCGATTCGCCACTGAAACCAACAAGAACAGTAGATTTTCCACCAATTTCTTCTTCAGAGATTCCCATCCTTTTCAGCATTTCTAATCTTATGATATTGACTGAACTGCCATTATCAATTAAGATCCTGCGTACAAAATGGTTAGCAACATATAAAGTAACTACCAAACCATCGTGATGAGGATCCTGAATGTTATCCATATCATCTTCTTCAAAAGTTACTTTATCCATGCGTAGCACACTGGATCTCTGGATTGGCTTATCTCCTCTTTCAGATGTTCTTCTTTGATTGCTATGTTTCTGTAGGCTTGGTTGTAGATTTCATGGATGCCATATAACATTCCTTGGCATCCTGCTGATCTCCTTTTATCATCATAACTCCCCATGGAGTTGGGATCTTCACACATTGATGATATGTTGATGGGACAGCTTTCATCTCGTGTATCCATGGTCTACCTAAAATAATATTGCAACCAGGTAATGAATCAATTACACAAAAATTTTGCATTGAATTTACCCCTTCGACGTAAACTGGTAATTTGATCTCGGCATAAGTGTTTTTCGATTCGCCACTGAAACCAACAAGAACAGTAGATTTTCCACCAATTTCTTCTTCAGAGATTCCCATCCTTTTCAGCATTTCTAATCTTATGATATTGACTGAACTGCCATTATCAATTAAGATCCTGCGTACAAAATGGTTAGCAACATATAAAGTAACTACCAAACCATCGTGATGAGGATCCTGAATGTTATCCATATCATCTTCTTCAAAAGTTACTTTATCCATGCGTAGCACACTGGATCTCTGGATTGGCTTATCTCCTCTTTCAGATTTTTCTTCTTTTGCATTCCTTTTTGCTGCTGAGAAAGATGTTCCGCACACCTCTGATCCTCCTGCAATATAATTAATTATTCAGGCATTAGCTGGTGGCGATTTGGGCCTTGGGGGCTGTTGTTGGCTTTGCTTGCCCAAATCTTTGACATCAATATCCTGAGCTTTCTTCTTTCCAAAAAGTTCTGTCAGATATCCTTTACTAAGGAGTATCCCAATCTCACATTGAAAGGCATAGCATTCTTCTGTAGTATGTCCAAAGTCTTCATGATAAGCACACCATCTTGATTTATCTTTACTGGCATCAGGTTTTGAATTCCTTGGAGGCCATCTGGCTTTGTCCCCAAGATTCATCATGGCTGCCACTATACCTGCAGTGTCAACAGAAAAGCAATATTTCGATAATTCAGGATATTGGGGTTATTCTGTCTTTCGACTGCTGCTCCTCTTTGTTGTATTGCCGTTGAGTAGGGTTTATTATTGCTGGGTCGAAAGACTGGAGTTTCCGCCCTCCGGTTTGGATGTTCATATGTCGAGGGACCCTCCATTCTTTTCCACATCAACTCGTCTTCTTCAAGTCTGATGAATCTCAAAGCACGATTTCTAGCTTCATCTAAGGACCTGCAGGGAGTCATTACAAGATCCTGATAGAACAGAGAGTCTTTACTTAACCCCATTTTCAAGGCTTGAACAGCAGTAGTCATATCTAACTTTGGAATTTCCAATGATTCTTTCGTAAACCTATTAAGATATTCTTTTAAAGATTCATTAATTCCTTGGGTGACTTGATAAAGATCACCTGTTACTTTCTCAAAAACCCTACTACATGAAAACTGTAAATTGAATTGATTAATAAGTTGCGCAAAAGAAAATATAGAGCCAGTAGGTAAATTAAGTAACCACTTTAGGGCTGCTCCTGATAATGTTGCCCTAAATCCTTTGCACAGGCATGCTTCTCGCAATTCTGATGGGATTGGAACTATCTCCATTTTCTCCAAGTACCGAGACACATGTTCTTGAGGTCAGTTGTTCCATCAAATGTTTTCATGTGAGGCGCTGAAAACTTCTTTGGAATCTCCAAATTAGCAATTGCGGGTGTGTTTTGGTAAAAAATTACCTAAGATAATCTACGTCGAAGACTTAGATTAATAATGTAACCAAACTTTCGTTCGTGAGGTCAAGGGCTTGTAAAATATGTTTGAGATTCAAAGATGCGTTTGTTAAAAGGTTTTTAAAGAACGATTATGTCGACTAAACAAGAGATAAAGGTGTAAAACAATGATAATCAGAATAATAAGTATCGATAAATAATACTAATCAAAGTAAATAATGCGTTAAAGGTAAAGAGTAAAGAACAAGAACACCGAGATTTGTTATCGAGGAAAAGCCCTTAATCCTTTGAGGATTGCCGGCATAAAAACCCCGGGAGGAAGCAATCGTCCCTGCCTTTGTTTTCTTATTAATGATTGTTAAATGATTACAAATGATGGAATTCGGTTGATCGATATATCTAAGTGTAAAATAAATGAGAGTAATGTGTGTGAATACAAGTGTGTAATGAGCAGTAGATAAGTGATAGATAGGATGCCTATGATCGATCAGCCTCATTCTTTATATAGACCTAAGATCTAACTAACTAATGCGAGATTGTAGGGATCTTCCAAGTCTTCAGTAGTCGAATGTTAATGCGTATTTTGACCAGTCAAGTGAACATTGCAGTTCTTCTCCTCGTGCTGAATTCAACTTGAAGTCCGATTATCTTGGCAGACTAAGTCTTCTTTGCGTGTTGAAGATTAATCCCACGTGTGAAATCCCTTTTCTACCATTGGAGATATTTTCCTTAGCTTTATTCTGAAATCTGCATACTTATCTCACATGGAAATGACAATAATATTTGAAACATAACGTTAGCAAAGTATTAACAAGTGATCAGAATATTCTACTACGTCAAGATCCTGGGCTGTCAAGATCTTGGAGCTTCAGGATATTGACACCTGAAATTTCACCCATAACAGGGTGCAAATCTGGAAATTCTATATGAAGATGGATCTGCTTCTGGAATTGGTTGACAGAATCCCGGAACTGTCGAGATTAGTTCCTTGATTTTCTGTAACTCTCTTGCCATATATGCGTTTGCGACATTGTCCTGCATTTGGTTAGTATTATTTTCATACTTAAAAGAAGGAGGAGTAAAACCAGAAACCCCTGAAGATGATGGTAGGGTTGGTTTGCCGTCTCTTGAATTATTTCCTGCTTGAAATAAGGAACCAAATCCAGATCTTGGAGGAGTAGTGAACGTATGACCCGCTGACTGAGTCTCCGGAGCCCCTATCCCTCCAAAATTGATGCTTCTGTTATTTAGAGGAGAATTTTCTGGTCTAGCAAAATCTTGATTCCTGGTTTCTTGACTTCTAATCTCTTGGGTTCTAGTTTATGTTAATTTTGATTCCAAACTTTGGAATCTGGAGAGATTATCTTTTTGTGCCTCCCTCATCTGTTCCTGAAGACTCCTAAACATGAAAAAGATATCGGTGTCAGTACTAGATCCAGAGGATTTGGATCTTACCTGTGAATCCAAAGGCGATTCTGGATATGGTCGCGGTGGTTGAGGCATTGGGCGATTTGGATCATATCCTGCTGATGCATCTTCAACACCCTTTCCAGTGTTCAGAGGACGATTATTGTTATTATTATTATTATTACTTTTCTGGAGGCTTATTGATAAAATTCTTCAGAGTTACAGATCCAGAAGCAGCAGAAGAAGTATTTTGAGAAGTAGACATTTTTGAGGATGTAAGTCGATTAAGAAGAGTTTTTGAAACTGAATTTTTAGAATAACGATGAGATTGCAGAAAACACCTTTTGCCCCACGGTGGGCGCCAAATTGTTTCGGTCAAAAATTACCTAAGATAATTTTATAAAGGATTCGAGATAATTTTATGGCCAAAGATTTGTAAGTGAGGTTAGGTGTTTAAGATCTTCAAACAAAAGAAAGTTTTTGTTAAAGATACTGGTGCAAAATAAGAGTTTTGGTTAAAAAGAGTTTTGAGAAAATCTTTGAGATAGAAATATATTGTTAAAGCAAGAAAACGTTTGAAGATAAAGATAAAATGCTAAAATTCAGTGCTATGATCTTGAAGATAAAAGCAAAAGACAACGACACCAGAATTTTGTTGACTTCGAAAAACCCTTGATTCAATTAAGAAATCTTGGGTAAAAAACCCCGGGAGGATTTAATCGATCCTACCTATGTTCTTTTATTATTCATTGTTGATGATTATAATACAATAAATTCAAGTGTGATTTGATTGAGCTAATAATTGTAAAGAGAACAAGAAAGCAGTGAATATGTGTGTGCGAGTACAAGTGAAGTGGGCAAATATCCTATTTTCGATCTGTTATGTCAAAAATCGACCAAGTATAATTTGTTCAGAAATAGCTGAAGCTCAGTGAAAAATACTTGTATAGAATTCTGAGGTCGCTCAGAATTAGTTCACTGAAGCTTCACTTCAGTTCAGATCAACGTATCAGAATACCGTTCAGAATGAAGTCAAAGACTGAAGTCTGAAGAAAGAGAATCAGCTCGGATGTGGAGCTCAGAAGTTGATTCTACCTGATCGAAGACTGAAGCATCTCAGTGTAAAAGTACTTACACACTTTTACACTGATTACGAGGAAGACTTTTTACTTTACATATCTTTACCCGGTTAATAGATTTAACTATTAATAATAAGTACAAGGTAAAGTAAAGGTTGGGAATAAGGTATGATAAGTCACATCAATTGACTTATATACCTAAACCTTAAAAGTACACATGTAAGGAATTAGCTTTAATTCCTTAAATACTCCCAACCATATTTGTACGATTTGGTCCACGTCATCATGGACTTGGTCTATAAATATAAGTCTTCTCACAACTTGCAAATTGCTTGAAACCTTAGCATTGCAACTTGTGAGATATACTCTAAGTAATCCTTACGAGTATTTCCAAGTTATTAGATCACTTGTATTTCTAGGTTGTTTAGATATTTACACTTGGGTGTTTATCTTTGTTCCGCAACAACCTTTGTATTTGTTTATATATCAATAAATCAAATACATTGAAAAGTACATCGTGTCTCAATGCTACATACTTGATTTATACATATTATCTATATAGTTTCAGCCCTTATTGTTTCTTGCATTTACTTTCAGTACCTTTATCGTATTGTTCATCCATATCTGGATCGTATTCTGAACTGGTCATCTTCCAGTTAGAACTACTTGTCAGTCGGGTTTAATCATCTATATTTGGGACTCACACGATCAATCACCCTGTATTTATAATAGAAATTACTAACTAATCTTCCGAAATATCTGGGATTTTCCGTGTTGCATTCTTCAACGTGCAAAGAATAAGTAAGTGTACGTTGAGTCTTTTTTGACACGTTTGATTCTTCAAATTAGCTCCGACTTCCAAGGGAATCCAAGTAAATAACACGTTCCTTCTCCCTTGATAATCTGAACAACTTCCTCGGGTTGTTGAAGTCATATTTTCGACCGTTAGAACATTCTTGAATATCCTGGATAATGATCCTGAAATCAGGATCCTGGAAAATATAAAAGCATATTTGTGGACAACAACAATATTCATTAGTAATCTTTTTAGTCAGGATCATAATAACAAAAATCCAACCCCAAACAATAACATAAACATATTATCATTTCATCATAGCATGCATAAGCTTACCATTCATAATCAATGATAATCATAATATATCCCATAGTAACCTCCCATACATTCCCGAATACATACAACCATACAAACTTTCATTTGGGGAAGTTAACTAATGAAAACTATGTTTTGTTGTCCCTCATGTGATAAAAGATGTTATCTTACCTTGATGGAGTGAACAACAATCACAAATAGGGTTACCGTGCTTGACAAGTGTTCCCGACAATCTAATGTACAAGAACAATTGAAGTATAAGTCAACTAGACACTTAAACGTACCCTAGAACCTTTCTGATGTTTGGTCTCGTCGTGGGTAAAGTGGTCTCGTCAAGATCAAACTCCAGACCATAAAATCGTATTAAGCCATATAGTGATCTCGCCGAGGGGAAATATTGACCTCGTCGAGATCAAATTCCAGACTCACACTAGCCATACTGATCTCGCCGAGGGGAAAAGTGACCTCGTCGAGATCAAATTCCAGACTCACACTAGCCATACTGATCTCGCCGAGGGGAAAAGTGCCCTCGTCGAGATCAAATTCCAGACTCACAGTAGCCATACTGATCTCGCCGAGAGGAATAGTGCCCTCATCGAGACTGATGACCATATTAGCAGATTTTCATCTTTAACCTAATTCGACTCCCTTTCGATTTTAACACATCTCCAAGCCTTATGAACATCATAAACACTTAAAACAAGAGCAAAATCACTCATTGAAAACACCAATTGATCCTTGAATCATTTACCAACATTATACAATCGATTAATCACGCGAATGACTCGAAATCGGTAACGAATTGCAATTAAACCATACCCAAGCCTTAAAACCAGGGATGGTTGGAAAAAATCTATAAAAAACCATTACCCTATGATCTAATAATGATGAATTACCTGTAGGGATGATTAAGGGATCGAAAACTAGAAGAAATCACCACCGAATTGCTTCCAAATAGCGTAGTATCAAAAGAGAGGCTAGGGTTCTTGAGAGAGAGTTGTTTTAAGGTTAAAACCTGATTATCAGCCTATAACTCATGTTCCTAACCTAAATCCCTGCTATACCAACTTTCAAATTAGGCCCCTCAAGCCCTTGTACTTTCTATCTTTCACTTAATGCTCATTAAACTTATACGGGAACGCTTTTCATGACTTTAACTCTATCGGGAATACGTATCATTATGTTAATCACTTTACTAACATGTTTCTTCATCGTAGGACATATTAAACCCTTCATTAGAACATATTTAATGAAATTAATCATGAACACATAGGCACATTAATCATATATAATGAACGTAGTCATTATCACATAACATATTTATCATTTAAACACATAAACCTAACGGAAGGTAAACATTGACTAACGACTTGGTCAATGGTCAACATAAAAAGTTTGGGATGTTACAGATTTCATCTTTTATTGATGAAAATGATCACATTTCACCCTTTCTAAAAACGGACGTTAACTCGAATCCGTTAACTCCCTCACGTGAGGGTATTTTCGTATTTTCCTGCCTTTTTGACTGGTCTCCACCCTTTTTCTCTTTCTTTCTTTATTCTTTATATATTAAAATCCATATCCCAACCCCCAAAATCAAAACCAGGATCTTTCCTTATTTTCTTTCCATTCATCCAGGTACAAAAAATTGAAGAATGATGTTTTGTTGGTATGGTAAGCAAGCAATAATCCGAACATCATGGACCGACAAAAACCCTGGAAGGAGGTTTTATGCTTGTCCCAAACAGGTGTGTATTCAATTTATTTTTTTGCAGTTAGGTTAAAAGAGTTGACCTAAATTGGGGATTGTTTGTGTAATAGGGTTCGAAATGTAGATTCATTGGATGACCTGATCCAGAAATGTGTCAACGTGCCATTGATATTATACCCGGTTTACTGAGGTCAAAGAATCGAGTTGAAGCACAACTCAAACAAAAAAATGAAGAAGTGAAAAGATTGAAGACATTCTTGGTGGTTTATGCTATTCTGTTATGTTTCTTGTTTCGTTGTTACTAGTATGAACCAAGGCGACATAGCTTCACGAAGTGGATGTTGTATTGTAAAATATGTAATATTGTTGTCTTGTAACTTTTCAAGTATGAATAACAATGCAAGTGTTTTTATTACTAATTTTCAAGAAAAATGACAAGGATATATAGCTTTAGGAAGTGTAACTTTTCATGAAAAATGACCACAAGTTACCAGAAGTTGCATTACATGAAATTAGAGATAAGTAGCATTACATAAGCATATCATACATACCTGAATACATAAGATAACAATTTAAGTAGCATTACAATACATAATTTAGCAAAAGACATGACATAGTTTTGCAAAAGACATAACAAATTAAACTAAATTAAAACTACTTTGAGTCCACCCTTGGTTTTGACCCATCGGGTTTTACCACCTGGACTTGTAACAACTTTGCCTCTAGAGGAACCACCAAGTTTCTAAGTTGGTTGACTTTGGGTTGCTTGACTTTAACTTGCTTTACTTTGTCTTGTTTGACCAGGACCACCTTGATTGCCACCTTGACTTGACTATGTTGGAAATGATTGACTACCAGACGGTTGCCCTTGTTTGCATGACCTCTTGTGGTGACCAGAATTCCCACATATTTTACAAACAACGGACCTATTTTTTTAGTCAACTTCCCATTTTTGACCATTTGAATCTCTTCTTCTGTCTTCCGTATTTTCTTTCTGGGCCTCCCCACAGGTGTGTGATACTTAGGGGGGATGATCATGGTTGGTATCTGAGACTTGGCCCACATGTTAACACCATTGGTGGGATTGATCTTGAACTTGTACATCAATTTCCAAGTATCAAGCTTATAAATAGGATCACACCATGTCTCAACTGCACCAACTGGTCTTTTATTAAGTACCATATTCAGTTCACTTGAACTGCATGTTTGCATGAAAGTACAATTATTTCCCACTTCCTACATGAACATGTCCTCTTGGATACATCTACCATACATTGATCCCCCCCTAGGCCCACTAACTTGGTACTTATCATCACCATTAAATATTGCCTTGTATGCATTTGCCTCTGTTTTCACAACTTCTAACAATTTGTGTGCAGTTGTGGTTACTGGACCTTTGCATTTATCAGTCATCTTTTGCACATTTCCTATTCTAATCATCAAATATTCCCTAATGAATTCAAGCATATAGTTTTGAAACTCCTGGACAGTGGTAGCTGTTACACACCTCCACAAATGGTTCTTGAAAGCTTGGCCTCTCCATTGTTGTTTCATATTCTCATGAATATGTTTGAGGCAGTACATGTGTTCAGCACAAGGAAACACTTTTGCCAAAGTTGGAATAATACCCTGTATAAGTGTAACAACCGTCCTAGAAATGTTCTAAATAAGTTCTTTAAAAAGTACTTTCGCCATTTGAACGGCTAGACTGTTCTATTTGTTTAAGTTCTTGACGTACTTTAGACCCAATTATGTGCTCATATGAAGGTCAATTTGAATTTAAATCTTGATTTATATAACGAGTTTATGATTAAATACGGTGAAATACTAAATTTCGGCTCGTAAACGTTCATGTTCATAAAAGTTCTAGTCCAAATGTTCATAAATAGTCCTTGCATTTATTAAGTTCATTTATTATGGGAAGACTATAAATAGAAGAGTTTAGAGAGAGAAAACCCTATTCATCATCTTCTCCTCCTCTCCACTCTCTCACTAAAACACACACTAGAGCATCTCTTGATTTTGAATTGTTTAATCAAAATCGTTTGTACTTTTAGCATCCTTGTGATAATCAAAACACACTTCTTGAATCATTTCTCAGGTAACAACAACATTTGAGTCCACCCTTGGTTTTGACCCATCGGGTTTTACCACCTGGACTTGTAACAACTTTGCCTCTAGAGGAACCACCAAGTTTCTAAGTTGGTTGACTTTGGGTTGCTTGACTTTAACTTGCTTTACTTTGTCTTGTTTGACCAGGACCACCTTGATTGCCACCTTGACTTGACTATGTTGGAAATGATTGACTACCAGACGGTTGCCCTTGTTTGCATGACCTCTTGTGGTGACCAGAATTCCCACATATTTTACAAACAACGGACCTATTTTTTTAGTCAACTTCCCATTTTTGACCATTTGAATCTCTTCTTCTGTCTTCCGTATTTTCTTTCTGGGCCTCCCCACAGGTGTGTGATACTTAGGTGGGATGATCATGGTTGGTATCAGAGACTTGACCCACGTATTAACACCATTGGTGGAATTGATCTTGAACCGGTACATCAATTTCCAAGTATCAAGCTTATAAATAGGATCACACCATGTCTCAACTGCACCAACTGGTCTTTTATTAAGTACCATATTCAGTTCACTTGAACTGCATGTTTGCATGAAAGTACAATTATTTCCCACTTCCTACATGAACATGTCCTCTTGGATACATCTACCATACATTGATCCCCCCCTAGGCCCACTAACTTGGTACTTATCATCACCATTAAATATTGCCTTGTATGCATTTGCCTCTGTTTTCACAACTTCTAACAATTTGTGTGCAGTTGTGGTTACTGGACCTTTGCATTTATCAGTCATCTTTTGCACATTTCCTATTCTAATCATCAAATATTCCCTAATGAATTCAAGCATATAGTTTTGAAACTCCTGGACAGTGGTAGCTGTTACACACCTCCACAAATGGTTCTTGAAAGCTTGGCCTCTCCATTGTTGTTTCATATTCTCATGAATATGTTTGAGGCAGTACATGTGTTCAGCACAAGGAAACACTTTTGCCAAAGTTGGAATAATACCCTGTATAAGTGTAACAACCGTCCTAGAAATGTTCTAAATAAGTTCTTTAAAAAGTACTTTCGCCATTTGAACGGCTAGACTGTTCTATTTGTTTAAGTTCTTGACGTACTTTAGACCCAATTATGTGCTCATATGAAGGTCAATTTGAATTTAAATCTTGATTTATATAACGAGTTTATGATTAAATACGGTGAAATACTAAATTTCGGCTCGTAAACGTTCATGTTCATAAAAGTTCTAGTCCAAATGTTCATAAATAGTCCTTGCATTTATTAAGTTCATTTATTATGGGAAGACTATAAATAGAAGAGTTTAGAGAGAGAAAACCCTATTCATCATCTTCTCCTCCTCTCCACTCTCTCACTAAAACACACACTAGAGCATCTCTTGATTTTGAATTGTTTAATCAAAATCGTTTGTACTTTTAGCATCCTTGTGATAATCAAAACACACTTCTTGAATCATTTCTCAGGTAACAACAACATTTGATGGGTTTTTGATCAAATTAAAAGTGTATTTTTTTCAAGTTCATGTTCTTGATGATTTGGTCCAATTTTGAATGAAAATCGTGTTAAAAGTTAATGGGTTTGTGTCTAAATGTGTTTAACAAAATATGTATGAACAAATTTGGGTCATAACGTGCTTTAATTTACAAACCCATTTTTGAAAAGTGAAAGTAAACTTGTTCTTGATATGCCAAGGACTTCAGTGAGCTAATCTGGAGAATGCTCCAGATTACCTGTACAAGTAAATGCTCACTAGTCTTCAATTATTTCTGGACAAATCTTCAGAGGGACTCCAGATTCCAAGTCTGGAGTAGGTCCAGTAGAATATGTTTTCTGGTCAGATCTTCAGTGAGCTAATCTGGAGAATGCTCCAGATTACCTGTACAAGTAAATGCTCACTAGTCTTCAATTATTTCTGGACAAATCTTCAGAGGGACTCCAGATTCCAAGTCTGGAGTAGGTCCAGTAGAATATGTTTTCTGGTCAGATCTTCAGTGAGCTAATCTGGAGAATGCTCCAGATTACCTGTACAAGTAAATGCTCACTAGTCTTCAATTATTTCTGGACAAATCTTCAGAGGGACTCCAGATTCCAAGTCTGGAGTAGGTCCAGTAGAATATGTTTTCTGGTCAGATCTTCAGTGAGCTAATCTGGAGAATGCTCCAGATTACCTGTACAAGTAAATGCTCACTAGTCTTCAATTATTTCTGGACAAATCTTCAGAGGGACTCCAGATTCCAAGTCTGGAGTAGGTCCAGTAGAATATGTTTTCTGGTCAGATCTTCAGTGAGCTAATCTGGAGAATGCTCCAGATTACCTGTACAAGTAAATGCTCACTAGTCTTCAATTATTTCTGGACAAATCTTCAGAGGGACTCCAGATTCCAAGTCTGGAGTAGGTCCAGTAGAATATGTTTTCTGGTCAGATCTTCAGTGAGCTAATCTGGAGAATGCTCCAGATTACCTGTACAAGTAAATGCTCACTAGTCTTCAATTATTTCTGGACAAATCTTCAGAGGGACTCCAGATTCCAAGTCTGGAGTAGGTCCAGTAGAATATGTTTTCTGGTCAGATCTTCAGTGAGCTCCAGTAGTCGGGTCTGGAGCGAGACCAGCAAAACAAGTTTCTTTAACAAACCTAACTAAGGTTCCAGTAGTCCAGTCTGGAGCCAGTCCAGTAAGTCTGGACTAAATCTGGACCTAACAAATTCCCCCTATTTGTTTAGAAATAATGCAAGTATTTTTCAGACTTATAGATATACAAATTTGTATGTCTGGAAAACACTTGGTCGATTTAAGTCTAATCTAAGTTACTGGAAAACACTTCTGAAAACACTTTATAGATCATGAGTGTTTTCAGTTTCATCTTTTAAGTTCTAACTTAGACTAAATCTGGTCATTCTACTTGTAAATATAAAAACTTGCAACTATTATTACTTTCATCAAAAAGGAAAATAATTACAACAAGTACAATGAGGTAAAAGATTCAGGCCCTTCTTCTTGATGAATGCCCTGGTGCATCTTCAGTGGCCTTCCTCTTTGGAGATGATAATGGAACAGACACTGGTGGTCTCAGACCCAACACAGCTTCCATTTCTTGGATTCTCTTCCAGACTTTCTCAATCCTCTTCATAAAAGCTTTCACATCTGGAGAGAGATCAGTCTTGCCTTTGAATGTCAATCCAATCTCCTTTAGTTCAGTCCATCCAAATGCTTGGACTGCAGTATCCTTCCTTTCATCAGTGAAGTTACCCTCCCTGGTCAACTTCACATTAAACCTGGTCATACCTTGATGTTGTTCAGCCAGTGTGATTTCAGCATTCACTATCTTTCTTGCATTGGCCCTGAACATCATCATTTCGTCATATTTCGCCCTTTGCTTAGCCAACTGGATCATTTCTTCAGTTTCCCTGGATACACCACTCTGCTGTCCTTCAGTGGACTGGTATTCTTGTCTATTAATTCTATGAGTGGTATCCAGAGGAATAAAGGTGCTCAGATCACCATCTTTTATAGCTTTCAGTTGCTTTGCAGTTAGCTTGGGCAGACCAGTAATTCTCTTTCTGTATTCCAGTTCCAGAGCTCCAGCATTCCTTCTTATTTTCTTCTGGAGGCTTACCAGCTCCTCCTTTCTTTGTCTGATAAGCTCTGGAATGGTTACACCATATATCAAAGAGTCATATACCTGCTCTTCCTCTGCATAGAATGAACGTATATGCACATCATCCAGTGCATCAAGACATTGTTGAACTCTGGGATCCTCCTTCATCCTTTTAAAGACTTCAATGTTTACGCCTAACCTACCAGCGTTATAGGAGTCCAGAGTACCCATTTGTGCCATATCCCTATGATGGGCCAGCAGTTCATTTCGTTGATTAGTCTTGAATATTTCTATCATGATACACTGTTGATTTAACTTCCTTGAAGTCTCATTGTCAACATCTTCTTCAGCTTGTTCTTGTTCTTCACCAGACACTACCTTTTCTTTCCCTTTAACCGCCTTCAGTGTGGTGGAAATGTCTGGGAAGCTTTCGAACTGGGGCTCACTGGCATCAGTACCAGTAGCTTCTTCTTCCAATGTTCTCTGGGCCAAACGTGCACTGGCATCAGTACCAGTCACTTGCCTTCTTTGAACAACGCTTTCAGTAGCGACTGCCCTTACTACCTCTTTCTTCTTCCTTGTTAACCCTTCTTGAACACCAGATCTCAATTCTTCCCCCTTGGAATGATCTCTAGTCCTTGACTTCAGATCATTCCATAACTCTTCCAGCATGTGCCTATCAAGCGAACCAAAGGTTCTTCCTTGTTCTGGTAATGAGGTCTGAAGTGCCTGGACTTCCCTTTTAAGATTTTCAATTTCTACTGGCAAGTCCTTGGGAAGCTCAACCTCAATCTTCCTTACAACTTCTGGCATTAACACATCCTGAAATGTCCTTAGGATTGATCCAGATACTTCATCAGATAATTCTTTCAGTAAATCACCCCTGACCTTTCTAACCACTTCGTCACTGAGGGTGTTGACCAGTTCAGTCTGGTCAAATGTAGGCCTGCTTTCCAGAGCACCAACTCTTGTAACAATCTTCTCAACCTCATCTTTAAGACCTGCCAGTGGTTGCACAACCTTATTTTCCACTGCAGTCTCAACAGAATTCACCATCTTTTCTTCCAACCCTTGTACTGCCACCCTTATATTTTGAGAATTTAGATTCGTGGCCAGTACCAGTTCATCCAATTTATCAAACACCATCTTCTCATTCCTAGCGAAGAGGTTCATTTCTGACGCCATATTATTTGACAACATTGATTTGAAGTCAGAAATGACCTGGGATGATGACTGGAGTGATCTCTCCAGGTCCGCCACCCTACTAAGAAGGCCTTGGACCTCGGTGGAAGAAGAAGTGGAGAGACCACTGGGTTGTTCCAGGTGAGAAGTTACTCTTGTCATCAAAGGTACTTGTGTCCAGTCCTCTTCAGATTCAACATTAGAGACTGGCACACTTGGTTCAGTTGGGTGTACTGGTGATTGAGTTTGTGTTGGTGTGAAGTATGGGGTTGATTGAGGAATTGATGGTGGAGGTGGTGGTGGCATTGAAGGTTCTGGTGGTGGCATATCTGGTGTAGGTGTTTCGGTTTCTGGTGGAGGAGGTGGCATTTCTGGTGAACTTATAACCTGTACATCTTCACCCAAGAAATCCATATTTATATCCAAATTCTGATCTCCAGAAATAGGAGAGTCAGTCTCTTCCCAAAAAGAAGCACCAACCACATCTATCTGTTCACCAGACTGTGCACCAGATTGTGCACCAGTCTCTATACCAACATCAACATTTAAATCAAGTGGAGCCTCTTGCTCACCAGCAGCTTGATCTTCAGTCTGAACAACCTCTTCAACAACCTGGCCAATATCTTCTTGTACTACAGCCTGGACTTCAGTGTCCACTCTCTGTTCAAATTGTACAAGAGATTCAATATTTTCTTCAAAGATGGGAGAACCATCAATATTTATTGTATCACCAGGATGGGTTGATGGGTTTACCTGGACTCCTCCCCTCATCAGACGCCTATGAGTTCTTGGTCGTCTGGAAAGCTCATCAACTGCTTGACTTGAACTTTCAACTGGAGCCACTTGCCTTATTGGCTGTACCATTTCAACAATCTGAACATCTTCACTACCAGTAGGTACATCAACAACTTGTACCCTTACTGGTGCCACATTCTCTTCAATTCTTTGAAGTGTCAGCATTGCTGGAGGAATATCCACCTCTCCATCCCTGGACCTCAAGTTGGCCAGATCTCGCATATACTCACTCATTGAGAAGTGAGTGGTTTCAAAATCATACTGGGCTCCAAGGGCATTTTTGAAAATAAGAGAAAGAAAGCGAATATATGGCACGAATGGCTTTCTCCCCTTGGCCTTTATGCGTTCCACCAGATCATCAAAAAATATCTGGGCGAAATCTACCCTTAGCCCAAACCATAAGCAATAGGCAATCTGGAGGTGTGTTTGATTGATTTGATCCAATCCTCCAGAACTACCTCCAAGACATTCGACGATGTGTGTGAAGAAGTATCTCCACGAATCCGTCAGTCTGCTCATGTAAATGGTCCCTTTCCTCAACAACTGACCATTTTCATCAACTATCTCTGTATGCCCCATTAATCGGCATACCTCCCTGAAATTGATACCAGAAGGGAGTGGCATTGCCAGCTCATTCTCATCCAGATAGTTTAACTGAAGAGCCATTCTGAGAGAATGTACTGAAAGAGTCAAGGGTCTGGTCCCTTGCTCAAGAGAGTAAACAATGCAGGAATTTGCCTCATTGTATTCGGCTGTATACCAGAATTCACAAAGATAATCATGATACATCTTTTCTGGATTTAAAGTTAGGGCACCATATAGTGGACATGAGAGAAAAAAGGTGTTTAATCTCCCAATTATAGATTGTGGATCATGGACACTGGATAGCGTGAGTTTTGCCATCCAGTTATTCATATTCATCCTTAAAGCCCTAGCTTCAAGGTTGATATGACGTGCTCTAACTACATCAGCTGAAGGAGCATATTCAGCGGATAGAAGATTTCGTGGTGAATTTGAT
>CM067169.1:13270391-13325553 GCA_034093135.1 Erigeron breviscapus | reverse complement strand
AAGATGAGAACCCAAAGGCCTTTCGCATGAAAACAACACATTATTCTATGATAAATGGTATTTTGTATAGAAAATCTCTTGCAGGACCATATCTTAGGTGCTTAGAATATCCTAAGACCAATGAGGTTCTTAAAGATATACATGAAGGAGAATGTGGAAATCACACAGCTGGGAGATCTTTATATTCGAAGATCTTGAGAACAGGTTATTATTGGCCAACCATGAAACAAGATGCTGAAGAATATGCGAAGAAATGTGATGCTTGTCAAAGGCATAACAACATTTATCATCAGCCAGCAGAACCCATGTATCCAGTTCTATCACCATGGCCATTTCATGAAATGGGGAATGGATATTGTTGGGCCAATGACGGAATCTTCAGCTGGAAAGAAATATTTTTTGGCTATGACAGATTATTTTTCAAAATGGATTGAAGCTGAAGCATACGCCAAGATCCATGAGTCACATGTTATATCTTTTATTAAAAGGAATATATTGACAAGATTTGGAGTTCCAGCGGAGATAATTTGTGATAATGGGTCACAGTTTATTGGAAAGAAAACTACAAATTTTTGTGAAAGATGGGGCATTAAGATGATTACTTCTACTCCAGTCCATCCACAAGCTAATGGTCAAGCAGAATCAAGCAACAAAATTATAATGAATAATTTGAAGAAAAGACTGGGACAAGCAAAAGGAAAATGGGCTGAAGAATTGCCATTTGTCTTATGGGCTGATCGAACAACTTCAAAGAGTGCTACTGGACAAACTCCATTCTCACTTGTCTTTGGAGCTGAGGCAGTTCTACCCACTGAAATGGATCTACCTACTGCTAGAATTAGTTTATTAACTTATGAGAAAAATAAAGAGTTGTTGCTTGAAGATTTAGAAGCTGTAACTGAATTACGAGAGAGAACCAAGATAAGAATAGCAGCTTATCAACAACGAATTGCTAAGTCTTATAATAAGAATTTAAGATTAAGGCGATTTCAAGTCGGTGATTTGGTTCTCAAAAAAGCTTTAACCAAGCCAGATGGAAAATTAAATCCAAAATGGGAAGGTCCTTATTTGATCGAGGCAGAAGCTGGAAAAGGATCTTATTGGCTTCAAGATTTACAAGGTAATTTAGTTCCAAGAGCTTGGAATGCCATTCATCTCAAAACCTATCATGTGTAATTTATTTTGTCTTTTGACAAAATCAGGTATGATTTCTTACTCTTGAATTTTACTTTTATTTTATTTTCCAAAATAATGATACTGACTTGAGCGTCGGAGTGGCGTTAGCCAAATGGCTAACGTCAGTTTTTAAGATTTTGCTTTGTAGATCTCAAGGGATGATCAATATCATCAAACACATGCATTACAACGTGGAACAAGGTCTTCACCTTTTGGCTTTCACGCCAACTTTTGGTTGAAGGTTTTCACCTTCTCTTAAATTCGCCCGTGTCGCACGTTAATTAATTTCACGATTGAAGGGTTAAATTCCAAGGTCGTCGAAATTAATTCTATTGGTTGTCGGTGTTACCATCGATCTCCCGAAATTGGCTAACCACGCCACCCATTACACAAACACACGAAAAAGGCTAACCACGCCTCCCAAGCAAGTTCAAGATATTGAGACACCCTCTATATCTTGAACACCAATGTCCCTATGAGAATCTTAAAATTAAGAATTCCCTTCTTAATTTTATCCCTCCAAAAATCAATCCAGTCCCACACATATTATTTTAATACAAGAATAAGAGGAAATTGACAACAATTAAAGATACTGCGAACTAGAGATCATAGCCTACAAGTGGGATCTTAATTACGTATAAAAGGTGCATGTATCTTACTCCTTGATTACTGCATTGATTTAATTACTTACTGTTGATGTAGTCAAATAAGTCAAGTATAATTATTAACTGACATGTGACATCATTAGTCATTTTCCGTTTTTACCCTTAATAACAGTTTTGGTTTTCGAGTTCAAAAATGAAATGGATCAAAAAACAGTTTTCATTCATTCAAAAGATATTTACAAAAAACTACTCGAAAGCAGTTTTACAACCATGATTGATCATGCCAGATCAATCTCGCCCCTCCTAAACATTGTTATTCTACAATACACATCCCCTACCGATTCGATTTTCCTACTAACAAAAGAGTTTTAAAATATGGGCTCTGGCCTTTGCATCATATCCTTCATCGCCCATATTATATAAAATTGCTTACAATAGAACATCCCAGTAAAGTGAAGGATTCATTTCCCTCAGTTTACTTAAGATGGTTTTTACTCTCTCCAACTCTTCCCTGGCAGCCCTGAGTTCTTCCTGTGTTGCGCCAAGTTCGCAGCAGATTTCCTTCAGAGCATTGTTCAAAATCTTATTTTTGGCTTCCAAACCTTTCTTCACTTCTAAACCCATTTCTTTTTCCGTCTCGACGGATTCTTTGTAAGATTTGACCAGGCCCTGCAATGTCTCTATGATTTCATCATTCAGTTTGTCTTTAGCGATCTGTTGTTTTTCTAGCTCAGTAAGGGACTGAAACAGAATATAAAGAAAAGTTAGAAATAACAAGGAATTAATCTTGACAAAAATATATATATGTATATATACCTCTTGAAGGAACTCTCCCAAAGATTTCAAAGACATGACGTAAATAAATGTTTTTGGAAAAATGAAAAGTATTTGTGATTTTCAAAGAGAAAAACTGTGTCCTTATATAGAGGGGTGAAAAGATAGGAAATGAACCGTCAAGTAGTTACCTATCGCATCACAACTCTTGGCTCTCCAAGTTCCACGCGTCTTATCTTTAAGATAGTTTCAAAATTTACTAGTTGACTTCGGTCAAAGCTTTCTAGAAGATTCAAAGTTATTTCAACAAAATAGATTTTATTAAAATAACTTTGGGGACAATTGTTATGGGTGAAATTTCAAGTACCAATATCCTGAAGGTCCAAGATCTTGACGTACCAGGATCTTGACATAGTTGAATATTCTGATTACTTATTAATATTTTGCTAACGTTATGTTTCAAATATTATTATCATTTCCACATGAGATAAGCATGCAGATTCCAGAATATTCGATATGAAGCCAAGGAAAATATCTCCAACGGTAAAGAAAGGATTTCACACATGGGATTAATCTTCAACACGCAAAGAAGACTTAGTCTGCCAAGATATTCGGACTTCAAGTTGATTTCAGCATGAGGAGAAAAGCTTCAACGTTCACAGGACTGGTCAAGATATGCTCCAACGTTCAAATCAACAAAGACCTGGAAGATCCCTACAATCTCGCATAGTTAGTTAGATCTTAGGTCTATATAACGAATGAGGTTGATCGATCTTAGGATATCGTATTTTTATTTACTGCATACTACTCACTTGTATTCACACACACTGCTCTCGTTATTTTCATTCACACACTTAGATACATCGATCAACCGAATTCCACCATTTGTAAACATTTAACAATCATTAATAAGAGAACAAAGGCAGGGACGATTGCTTCCTCCTGGGGTTTTTATGCCGGCAATCCTTAAAGGATTAAGGGCTTTTCCTCGATAACAAATCTCGGTGTTCTTGCTCTTTACTCTTTACTTTTAAAGCATTATTTATTAGATCTTTACTTTGATTAGCAATACTTATCGTTAGTTCTTTTATTTCGATACTTATATCATTGCTTTTAGACCTTAATTTCTTGTTTAGTAGACATAATCGTTTATCAAATCTTTTTATTAAACGCATCTTTGAATCTCAACATATTTTACAAGCCCTTAACCTCACGAACGAAAGTTTGGTTACATTATTGATCTAAGTCTTCATCGTAGATTATCTTAGGTAAATTTTTGACCAAAACAGTCTCTCAACATGTTATAATGTTTGGTATAATCTCCTTTGAGTTGCCCTTTTGCACTTCTCTTTACTCTTTGTGCCTTCTGTTGAGACACTCCTAGCTCTAGCTTTCTTTGCAATTCATCTTGTAAAGCTAAACTATGGATTTCAGGATTCCATGTGAACCAAATAAGTTGCAAGCAGTTTAAAAAGTCATATACATACAGAATTAAAATATGTAACAAATCATATGTATAGTTATGAATATGTACCTTCAATCTGTTGTACAATTGTTTTGCCAGGATATAAATATGTGCAGTGTTTGATAAATCAAGATTGAATGCGTTTATGTTCTTCATTAAATGTTTTAGGTTTAATCATTTTAGGGTTTATATTCTTTTAGTCTACTCTAGTCTAGTACTCCCTTCGTCCCATTAAATGTGTCTTAGTTTGAATTTTCAAAGTCTTCATTTATAAACTTTGACCTTAAATATTTTGATTTGTGTTATATAATATTTGATGAAAATTATACCAATAAAAAATACATTTAAAACTCAATCAATTCATATAACTTTCATCAAATATTATATAACACAAATCAAAATATTAAAGGTCAAAGTTTATAAAAAAAGACTTTGAATATTCAAAATGGGACACAATTAGTGGGACGGAGGGAGTAGTATTTTTCATTTTCTTTAAATCCAAAAATATTTTTTTTTTAGTTTTAGCTTTTAATTTAGTCATTTCATTTTTATATTGGTGCGTTTAATCTTTTTCTTGAGTTTTGCAGGTTATTTAGGTAGTTGATGCGATTGAGGCAGGGAACGATAGTAGATAGTGCATCTTCAAACTTAGATACACCTAGGAAAAACAAGAGATACAACACACCGATTCCACCACCCGTTTTCAACTTAGCAACCCTTTTTGAGGAAGACTCACCTTTAGAATCATCAACCTCATCCGACACTTCTTCTCAACCAAACTCACCTAGGATAGAAATGACTTTAGAAGATAGATTTGACCGCCCCATGATGGAGAGAACGTCCCATCTACACCGGGATCGGCTATTTTACCCCCAAACCTAGGAGACTCGTTCTCAATCAAAGGACACCACCCAACGAAGGAATTCGGAGGAGATTTGCTTTGAGAGGGGGAAGGGGGTGGCTTGGGGGTTCTTGTCACGTAAGAATACAAATTTAGAGAATTAGGGAAGCCTAATTAACTCTTAACCCCTGGCCAACACTTTCATAACTTCACCTTAAGTCCCTCAACTTCCTAAACATCGCATTTAAGCTTAACTTACTAACCGGGACACTTATCAACCTAACAAGCACTTGACTTTCATAATTTTACTTTAATTACTTTCATTTAACATACTTTAATCATATTAAACACATTTAATCACATAATCCCGTTTAGGGCACATAACTTAACGAAACCTAACGTTAACTAACGGAATAGTCAACAAGTCAAACACGAAAAGTTTGGGATGTTACAATAAACCGACGTAGGAAACACAAGTGGGGAACAAATAAAATTAAGGAGTACATACAAAAGCTACAAGGTGACAAACAAGAAAACACTCCTTAAGAACACTCCTAATAAACAACAACACCTACACACATGAATCATACTCATCAAGATTAACCCAACAATCGTAACTCTTGATGTGTTGCGTAATTATTTTTGAGAAAAACAAAAGGATTTTTAATTAAGAAAACACTGTTTTAAATTTATAAAAATGTTGTACAAGTAAATACCTCAACAAAACGCAAACTAACGAGCAGTGGACCCGATCGAAAGTAGATAGTGTTGTGGTAAGTACAGGATCGTTCGCATGGACGCTTGCACTACCTAGTCTAATAATATGTGTAATTCTAGCGGTTGGGGGTTGTCACGATTTCCTATTAAAACTAATAAAACTGAAAAGTAAAATAGAAGCCGCAACCGCTTATTCAGCGAGAGGCTTTAAATCTGAAAATTGAATTGAAAAGCAAATAACAGTAATTAAATTAAAATACTTGTTTGGCATCTCCGATCTCATGGTACGACCAGATTACTATCCTACCTACTTGCTAGACTGTTGGAAAACTTAATCACGGCTCAGATTCTCGTTAGATTCACTTTGCCTAAGTAACTAGTGTTGTCAAGACCGATTAGTGTTTTCCATCTTTATGTATTAATCCTAGTGTATGATTATAGACCGATTAGTGTTTTCCATCTTTATGTATTAATCCTAGTGTATGATTATAGACCGATTAGTGTTTTCCATCTTTATGTATTAATCCTAGTGTATGATTATAGACCGATTAGTGTTTTCCATCTTTATGTATTAATCCTAGTGTATGATTATAGACCGATTAGTGTTTTCCATCTTTATGTATTAATCCTAGTGTATGATTATAGACCGATTAGTGTTTTCCATCTTTATGTATTAATCCTAGTGTATGATTATAGACCGATTAGTGTTTTCCATCTTTATGTATTAATCCTAGTGTATGATTATAGACCGATTAGTGTTTTCCATCTTTATGTATTAATCCTAGTGTATGATTATAGACCGATTAGTGTTTTCCATCTTTATGTATTAATCCTAGTGTATGATTATAGACCGATTAGTGTTTTCCATCTTTATGTATTAATCCTAGTGTATGATTATAGACCGATTAGTGTTTTCCATCTTTATGTATTAATCCTAGTGTATGATTATAGACCGATTAGTGTTTTCCATCTTTATGTATTAATCCTAGTGTATGATTATAGACCGATTAGTGTTTTCCATCTTTATGTATTAATCCTAGTGTATGATTATAGACCGATTAGTGTTTTCCATCTTTATGTATTAATCCTAGTGTATGATTATAGACCGATTAGTGTTTTCCATCTTTATGTATTAATCCTAGTGTATGATTATAGACCGATTAGTGTTTTCCATCTTTATGTATTAATCCTAGTGTATGATTATAGACCGATTAGTGTTTTCCATCTTTATGTATTAATCCTAGTGTATGATTATAGACCGATTAGTGTTTTCCATCTTTATGTATTAATCCTAGTGTATGATTATAGACCGATTAGTGTTTTCCATCTTTATGTATTAATCCTAGTGTATGATTATAGACCGATTAGTGTTTTCCATCTTTATGTATTAATCCTAGTGTATGATTATATACCGATTAGTGTTTTCCATCTTTATGTATTAATCCTAGTGTATGATTATAGACCGATCATCAGAATTAAATTAATACACTCATATATATAACCTATAACAATATGAAGAACTCATTAACCATGGATCTACGACAAACAGTAAACACAATCCAACAGATCTAACAAATAAAATAAGATAAATAAACGTCTACATGATTCACATCTATCCAAACAAGTATTCAGCCTATTATCCGGACATTATTAAAGGAATAACAAAGTCTGAAAAGATGAAAGACATTGTTTACCAACTAAAAGTAAATAAAAGAAGTAGATCTAGGTTGAGGATGAAGATCGAGAGGTGTTAGAAGCTCCAAAACCTCCTTGGAATCTGCAAAGTTGATACATAGGGTTTGTATGTGGCGGCTAAGGCTGCAGAATCGGCTCTCCCTTAGGGTTTTGATGGTCTCTTCGTATATATAGGCTGGAAGTTGGTTGCTAAACTGGGCCGCCCAGCGGCGCTGGGGCCTCCAAATGTTGGGCCAGCGGCGCTGGCAGCTCCCGCTACTCTTCGATTTGCTTCATTTGACTCCCGAATTGTTCCTTGTGTCTTGTAACTTCATAGGCCTTCATGTTGAGTTGATTGATGCCATTCACCCTCACTCGCATCTTCCGTGAACCTGCATTTATATCAAATCCATTAAGTACCAATATTTCCGGAATATTAAATCATTTAGACATTGAAATGTGGCCTTATGATGGGGGAATTTATCACAAAATGAACGTTCATCAACACTCTAACTACAATGAAACACAAACGAAAGGAGATAACTAAATGTATTCGTAGGTAACATATACATAAATTAAAGGATGGTTGAGAACTTGCCTCATTGATCGCCGTTAGCTAATATGAATTCACCAAATCCAGATAGTTTTGGCCTATCATCCTGGGCGATCATCATGTTCCAAGGGTTTAGGTTGTTGTGACATATGCCTTGTTCATGTAGAAATATAAGCCCGGCAATTAACGTACCACAAATTAAAGATTTAGTGAATTTTGAAAGTTATAAGTAATCAATGTTAATATACTCATTGGAAGGGATGAAAATACCTCATGACCGTCTGCGATTTTTCCCGATGATATACTGATTCATGGTTTACATTTCTACAATATGCATATAAGGTTCTTGTAGAATACTCAAAAATGCAATTGTGAACATTATTTTGAACATTTGTACCATAAAAATTCACAAAGAGCTCATTGTTTAAGGACCAAAGTTCTCGAACATTGAATGGAATTTTGTGGCTGTTTAAATAACCTTTCACGATGACACTAACTGATCTCCCTATCCACCCATGATACACATTATAATACACTGAGTCTGTAGGGTCTTTCTCCATGTTTATTACTTCCAATGTCTTACTTTAAACCACATATCATATGTTATGTTTTCATTATCAACTTTCAAGATGTTATTGCATAAATTGGTAAAGGCGCCCAACACATGTGTTTAGTACACATGAATGGAGTAAACATGCTCATCATCGATGACAAAGTTTGCTTGGAAAATGGAAAACCGTACACGCCAATCATGAGTGAAAAAAAGGTAGTCGGTCTTCTCAATTTAAAAAAAGCTTTCCATATTCCCCAAAATAAGATTGTTTGTGAGTTTAGTACCATATTGACTCGATCACGAAAATAAGATCTAGGAGCCCTATTTATTTGAGCAAATGACGTGAATTGTATTATCTGAGGGATTTGAAAACATAAAATGAAATGCATATGTACGTGTGGAGGAGTATGACAATGTTAGACAACATCTATTATTTACAAGCGACTCTAATTAATAACACATAGTATATGTATTCACATTAATTAATAAAATAATGTAAAATTTGGTAAGAGTGGAACTTTATACGTATACTTGATGAAGGTCATTAAAACCACGAATAGAAACATAAACTTCTCCGTTATCATCCAAGAGGGCGTCCACATATAGATTGACCCCCCTTCTTTGTTGGGCCTTATATGTTTTGTTATTACCATAGTCCCGTATGGCACAAGACCATACGACTTCACTAGCAATTGTATTAATTAAATAAAACTTGTCAATGGGAGATACTGATTCATGGTTTACGTTTCTACAATATGCATATAAGCTTCTTGCGCATTACTCAAAAATGTAATTGTGAACATTATCTTGAACATTTGTACCACCGACTCATGATTACAATGATCACTTCTTCCAACTTTCTTTTTGATCAACCCCGCAGCCATGGGGTTGGACTCTTTCTTTCCACCGACTCTCAAACCGGCAGCCTTCTTACACCTTGCTTGCTTAGCACTGATACCAAATGAAGGATCTAGGTCCCTAATATCACTCACACACTCACAAATATGTATGTAAATGTGTGAAACCCGTCGTTTAAAAACCTGGATTTTTAAAAACTTTTGCCTAACGACGTTTAGAAATGCGGAAACAGAACCTTTCAAACATAACCATTCCATAACGGATAGTTCATTTATAAAAAGGTGGTGTTACTACGTCCATATCATTGAAACAATAGAAGATAATCTAGATTTGGCACCAACACGAATGCCAACATAAATATTACATAAGTCTTAATAAAAGTAGCCAACATCATTATGGCTAAACATGAATGTCTAAGCGGGGAAACTAAATGTCTTCTTTATGGCATCTACCCGTCTCACCAAACTAAGTCTTTCACTAGCTCGATCCTACTTAACCTGGGGGTACAACGTTTTTCAGAAGAGCAAATGTTAGCTTTAAAAACTAAGTAAGATAACATTTATTTAAGAAAACATTTGCCCATTCATTATATATTAACAAAAACATTTCATAATTGTTAATATCACATAATCGTCATAACACATATCATATTACATTAGAGTTAACACCTACACAACTTAAAATGTAACACATTAGGATTCATCATATTACTAGTTGTGCCTATTCTTTCATACTTCACTTTCTTTCTATACTTTACTTTCTTTCTTTACTTTTCTTTTGCCTAGACGTAGGCTATGTGACATAAGCCACACATACTTAGGGATGTGGGGTTGTGTGTAGGCGGCCATAAGACCTTACATGGAATCCTCACACTCGACTTGATGGGTAGAACTTACGGTGGTCCATCGTCGTCGTTAAGGAAAAACAATGTCAATCCAATTGAGTATACCGTTTACACTTTGCGCGTGTAGTGGTTAGTTACTCCACCCGGATACACTCAAACATAACTATGCCACGGGTAGGTATCTAGAATTCCACACCATGTGACCACAACACACTAGCTCCGAGGAACTAGCATGGGTTAGGCTTAACACAACTTAATATATATGCTCGAGACTTCTTATCTTTATTAGCTTAGGCTAACTTTCACCTAAACTAATCACATAAATCTTTTCTTTACTTTAGGGCCCTTAATCGTGCACGTGTCATGGCAAACATATGTAAGTCTAGTGACTAGGTGTTCAAGCCATGCAAATTATCCAATGACATACATTCATGATCATATCATCATCACATAGTAGCATCACATCGTCATATCACAACATTATATCGTTACATCATTTTTATATCATATCATATCATAGCATATCGTATCATATCATATCATATCATATCATATCATATCATATCATATCATATCATATCATATCATATCATATCATATCATATCATATCATATCATATCATATCATATCATATCATATCATATCATATCATCTCAAACATATCATATCATATCATATCATATCATATCATATCATATCATATCATATCATATCATATCATATCATATCATATCATATCATATCATATCATATCATATCATATCATATCATATCATATCATATCATATCATATCATATCATATCATATCATATCATATCATATCATATCATATCATATCATATCATATCATATCATATCATATCATATCATATCATATCATATCATATCATATCATATCATATCATATCATATCATCTCAAGTCATATCATTCATACATATCATATCATATCATATCATATCATATCATATCATATCATATCATATCATATCATATCATATCATATCATATCATATCATATCATATCATATCATATCATATCATATCCATTATACATATCATATAATCATATCATATCATATCATATCATATCATATCATATCATATCATATCATATCATATCATATCATATCATATCATATCATATCATATCATTCATTATCATAACATAACATATCATATCATATCATAACATATCATATCATATCATATCATATCATATCATATCATATCATATCATATCATATCATATCATATCATATCATATCATATCATATCATATCATATCATATCATATCATATCATATCATATCATATCATATCATATCATATCATATCATATCATATCATATCATATCATATCATATCATATCATATCATATCATATCAATCATATCATATCATATCATATCATATCATATCATATCATATCATATCATTTTTTTATATCATATCATATCATAGCATCATCATGTCATTGTAATAATATATTATCATTTCATATTGTCATCATGTGTGAATGCATCATAACATCATATCTTTTCATTATCATGACATCTTATCGAAACAACATTGTATTGTCTTATCTTTATATCATATACATTTCATCTTATTATATATTTCATTCCGTCATATCATCATTACATAACATCATTTCATTCATCATCAATGGTATCCATAATCAATCCCATAATAATCTCTCATACATTCCCTAATACATACAAGCATACAAACTTTCATTTGGGGGAGTTAACTTATGAAAACTATGTTTTGTTGTCCCTCATGTGATAAAAGATGTTATCTTACCTTGTGACGAGCACAACGAGCCATACGCAAAGTTAATGTGTCTTGTTTGTGTTCCCGACTACCTATAGCAAACATGTAACCAATATGTAACATAAACAAGGCTCCAAAGAACCTCTCAAAGTTCCCTATACCATAAGGTAACCTAAGCATAAGGTCTATGGGTCAAACGAACATGAATACAAGCCTAAACGATCACCAGGTGGGAACATGCGCAGCATGGATCAATTATGCGCCGCATATTTGTGTTTTTCAAAGGTCAGAAGTTTGCCCAGACTGATTTATGTACCGCATAAAAAGCCTATGAGTCGCATATCAGGCTTCGGCCATCACCTTCGACTTTGTTTCACTTCAAACTCCTTCCAAACGAATCCCAAACCTCCACCATGACTTATACCCATTAAATTAACATTAAATAAGACTCAATTAAACCTATGAAAGCATCAATTGATCCTTGAATTAATTACAACAAAGATTCACACATTAAATCACCCAAAAAACGCAAAATCGGTAACGTTTTAATCAAAATCTCAATACATCAAATTGCTTTCCAATTAACCATCTGGAATAGACTCTAATACATCTAAACAACATAATTCATCATTAAAGTTTGCAACTTGATGTGGCTAACTGTTTCGGGCAAATTGATGTGGCTAAAGTTTGCAAAAACACCTTTTTGCCCCACGGTGGGCGCCAAATTGTTTCGGACAAAAATTACCTAAGATAATTTTATAAAAGAATTTAAGATATCTGGGATCCTCCTAAACTTGCTCTTTACGCTGAAGATTTGGTGAAGATGACCGTTATGAGCTTTTCCACACATGGTAAAACTGTTATCAATCCCGATTCTTGCGGTTGAAGTGGTAAACTATCCGTTGAGACTTGTTTCTTCACGTTGTAATTACTCCTGAATCGTTACGATTAATCCTGCACATAATATCTTTTGTACTAGATATACGTTCATTAGTAATCACATTGGTCCTGGTGATTTCAAGATCCTTTTACAAGATAACACAGTCACGATTCTTAGTTAAAATAGCAATAAGGATCCTTTAAACAGTAACGAGTTATTAAATGACACTTTGACAAGTCAAAAGGAAAAATAACATTAGGATCCTAGTTGTGAAAATTCTACCCCAAACAATTGTCCCCAAAACTTGTATTTCATTGTAAATAAATATAAGTTTTATTAGTTACGGATATTAATAGCAGTTAAAGCAAAGTCAAAGGGTAGAAATTGTATTGACTTGACTTCTACAACTATCCACAGTTACACCACATCCTCCGGATATATCGACAACACCTTTTCATTTTATTTTATCATCTCGAACGAATATCTCTCCAAACCCTAAAGGTTAGTTTCTTTGTTTTTCTTTAATCTTTTAGATTTTTTCTTGTTTTGTTTTCATGATTGAATTATGCCTCGATTATCTTCTTCCCGTTCCTTGATTAAACTGAGTGAGGACTTTACTCCGACTCATATCGCAAAAAAACCTAGTAAATGTTCGTTTGTTGACAGCGATATTAATAGGATCAAAGAATATTTTCCTAAGGGTACTGAATTTAGGGCTTTTGATTCTACTCTTACTTCTGACATGAAATCTGATATTTGGATTTGTTTCCCCGGATTCCCTTTTGAAAACCTAAAATTATCATTCCCTTTTCCTGAGTTTTATGAACAGTTTTTTAGACTTTCAAAATTAGCATATCCTCAAGCTATGCCTATGCTATGGAGAACTCTATATGTCTTAGATAACTTAATTAAAGAGAAAAAGATAAAATTTAAGTTATCAGATCTTCCTCTAGCATACAATTTGCAAACCTTTGGTCCTGGTTATTATATGCTTATATGCTTAAGGCTCCTAAGAAGAATGAGAAGTTTGCTTTGGGTGTTACTCAAAATGATCCATCATGGAAAAGTAGATTATTCTATGTCTCAAAAAAGTCTCTTCCTAAGGGATCCTATCTTCCTACTGCATGGACAGAAAAGGGTAGGAATCCATTTTCTATATGTCATACCTACTTGATCCTGTTATTTTTTGTTGCTAATTTATATTCATACAGCCAATCTTGAAGGATTCCTTCAAAGTAAAGATTCAGGAATAATCAGAATCAAGAACATCCTATCAGTCCCAGCAAAAATTAGGACTTGTCAAGCTTTTCCAGAATCTCCTAGTCCTTCTAGTTCTAATCAACTTGTTGTTATGACGAGTAAGTTCTTTATTTTAGATATGTTATCTAGCACTCTACCTTTGAACAAAATACTTAGTTATTGTTAATTTTTATAGAATCAGGCCATTTTGGCAGTAATGAGATTGAGAAGTACCTTGATGGATTCAAGTCAGAGTCAAGTGGTAAAGATAAGGTCGTTCTTGGAAATACTAGTACTAAGTCAACTAAGCGTCCTAAAACTACTCATGCGGGTCTGGCCCATGAATTTGATGCTTCAGTGGAAACTCTGAATCCTACTCCTATCAGCCAAGTTGCCCCTAATCTGTCCTTAACTGCTAGCCTGGACCAAGCTATGATGGTATGTAACTTTTTACATCCAGCTTCCTTATGATTTCTAAAATTTTTATCTAACTGTGGTTCTGTAACTAGTTGTTAAAAGTGGTACAAGTGAAAGCAAGTGAAGAGAATCATAAAATGACAACTTTGTTAGAAGATAAAAAGTTGAAAGAATCTGAAAGCAGCACTCTGAAAGCTGAATTAAAGAGTCTGAAGGAAGTGAATGTTGGTTTAATTAAGAAGAGCAAATACTACAGGAAGAGAGCAGAGAAGGCTGAGAAGGGTAATCAGGAAGACTTGAAAAAGGCATTGGGGGACCAGCTGAGGAAATGTATGTTAAGTGCGAGTCGTAGTGACCTTGAAGTCAAGATTAAGATGGCTACTGAAGCAAAGAATGGAGGTTTCGAACTAGCTGAATGGAATTTGGGAGATTGGGAAAACAAATTGGCTATGCTTCCTCAAGATGATGATGTGCCCCCTGAATCCAAAAATGAAGAGTCTGAAAAGGAAGAGGCTTCAAGTGAAGGTGATGATAAGTCCAAACCAGTGGAGCTTTCTGAGGATGAAGAGGGAGAGAAGGAGGAAGAAAAGGAGAAAGACGTGGAGGAAATGAAAGAGGCCTAGTCAGTTATCTTTATTTGCTTATAAACAATCTTAGTTTTTTAGGGTATGAGGTTTGTACTAAACAATTTCTAATGGGGGGTTGATTAACCTGGAATGGTTAATCTTGGTGGAGTACATCAAATGGTTTATGTTGGCCATTTGTTTAAACTATGTGTGAACCTATGGTATTATGACTATGCTCTTTTTAATTTTCTCAATTCCTAACTGTCCCCAATATTAGGAAAATTTTAAAACTTTGTTACGATAATCTTGGGATTGCTCATTTTGAAATTATAAGATTTAGGCCTATAAATATGCATACTCCCTTATCTCCTATTATCACTTTTTCCTCAATAATGGGTGATTCTAAAGCTGTTGATACTCCCAGTACCGATCCTTTGGCTAAACGAATCAATCATCAAAGGTTTGAAGAAGACATTTTTCATCAAAGACTCAACGAAGCTAAAGAAGACCTTAATCTTGTAAGCATAATTTTTACCTTTCCTTGTTGTTCCTTTTCTAATGGTTGACCAACTTATCTCTAATTTTTCATCTTAGAAACTAAAACAAATGATTGACTGTTTCGAGTATCAACTACAAGAGAAAGACTTAATCATCGCTCACCTAAGAAAACTTTCTATTTTACGAAGAAAGGCATTAGATGATGCAATTATGGAGACATCTAAGGCTAGATCTAAACTCCATGAAAATATTGCTTGGCACTATGCTGAACATGAGGCATTACTAAAGGCTTTTCACATGGATGCGGCTATTTAAGTTTTAGAGAGCAAACTACAAATGGCAACAGAGGCTAAGACTATGGGTTTTGAGTCTCCTAACTGGAATGTGACCAAATGGACTAGTCTATTATCTACTTTAGAAGAGTCATTTGCTAAGGAAGCATTTGCTAGTAAATTGGCCCAACATAAAAAATCTCTACAATTATTCTAAATTTTGTACCTTTGCTTTTTTTCGAATAATATTTGATCCTTAAATGATCAGGATATCCGATTTCCATATCCTTATTCATGATCCTGCATTAATGACACGACATCGAAAAACATCTAATTTTTTAATGTTAGCATCCCAATAATCAATAATCGCGTTTAAAGTCAATTATTGTTTCACGCGTCTTGATTTGAAGTCTAACTTCCCATTTGTCGATTTGGTTACCCTTTATTTACTTATATATATCCAAGATCATTTTTCTCACGTACATAGTTTCATGCCTAGAGAATCTATTAAAATAATTTTTTCTTTCTCCATCAACATTTACAATAATACAATGGCTGAATCATCATCTTCCTGGGGTCCAAATAGGCTAAGGGGTCGGTCTATTTCGGTAAGATTATCTTTAAAAAAGTTTTTTATTCTTCTTATTTCCTAAAAATTTTCAATTTTTATGCGTAGATCATCGAGAAAATGTCTGATGCCTACGAGACAGAGATCATGTATAAAAACGAGACCATTAAAAGTTCCAATCGTCTCTTAAACACGGTGATGGATACCAGAAATCAGACTTTAGGAGAGATGGTCAAACTGAAGGAGGAATTGAGTGAAGCAAAAAGAGAAGTCCTGAATTTAAAAAGTTTTTGGGATGGTTGAAGCTTAAGTATCCACAGATCTTCGGGCAAAGCGAAGTGATGAAGAAAGTAAATTAGGAATTAACACCAAACCTCCTTCCCATAACCGTAGCAATAGGAGGCCAATGCCTTAATTTCAGTTTTAATTTGTTATGTTATTTTGTTATTTGAAGACTACTTTGAAATGAAACTTGCTTATTTCATACCTTTATTGTGTAAGAATCAAACCTTGCAAATCTCTACCAAGATTTATAATTCCAACAGATAAATCTTCGTGGAAATTCTCTTAATCTTGATTTCCTGTCTAAGTATGAGAGTTACTAAAAAAGAAAATTCATTCGTTAATCGTTTGTGAATAATAGAAAGATTATCCCTATTCTTTCTGATGACAGGATAATTGTCAAACCAATTGGGTCGATTGAAAAATCGACAACCATTTGAATATTCCCAATCATGAGGGTCTACCTACAACCAGGAATTTTTGTGACGTGCGACCCAAGCGAAAATGAGGTGTTAGGGTTAACCTCGGCGTTCGAGAGGGTGATCCCTTCAACCTAGGATTGAAGTTTTAGTTCAATCCACCGTAGTCAGTTTAAGGACGAAACTTGGGAGAAATTATTTCCGTTGAGAAAGATACCTTGATTATTTAGTCATGATCCTCATCCTCAGCGTTAAGATCCTGGATGTTTAAAGATCCTGCAGAAGATCATAAAAAGAAAACTAAAGACTGATGTCGCTCCAGCGCTCAAGTCAGTATTATTATCAAAAATACTATAAATTTAACAATGTTGACCATAATCATTACTTTTTTGACAAAAACCAATTTTGATTTGGGAGTATTTCATCCAATAACCCTTCATCTATTAATCGCCAAATTTCACAATTAAATAATGCACACCCCACAGTTTCATGACCAAAAACGCTATGATAAGCACACCATTTAGTTCTATCAACATAAAATTTTCGAGGGACTCATTCAGGCCATTTAGCTTTGTCCCCCAGACTTCTTATAAAAGTAAGAAGTCCAGACATATCAGTCGTAAAATGATAATCAGAAAATTGCCAGTGCTTTTTATCATTATTTTTGTTACCTTTTTCGTTCGTACCTTGATCCTTTCAAATCTTATTCACTGACCTGATCTTCAAAAGTTCTTTCTTGGTCTTTGATGCTATTCGCTGAACACGTTCGAATCTTTCCAAGTAACTTTTTACCGACTCATTGGATTGCTGGATTATTTCTTCAGTCTTTTCATCAGAAGTTGGTTCATAAAATTGATCAAAATGTTTTTTCCAAAGAAGAGCCAAATACAAATCTATTGAAGGTATTCCTTCAGTATTTCCTTTCAGAGTTTGTTCACCTAAAAATCTTGCATTTTCAGGGGGATTTCTCAGATTATTCTTTATGCAAGGATAATCATAAATCAAATCAGAAAAAGGACTTTGAGAATGCTCAGACATATTTTTTGACGAGATCTTTTGAGAAGTAAAAGTTTTGATACAAACAAATTTGTTTTTTAATAAAAATTGCAAAAACACCTTTTTGCCCCACGGTGGGCGCCAAATTGTTTCGGACAAAAATTACCTAAGATAATTTTATAAAAGGATTCAAGATAATTTTATGACCAAAGATTTGTAAGTGTAAGGTAGGTGTTTAGGATCTTCAAACAGTAAGATTTTTGCTAAAGATCACGTTGCAAAATAAGAGTTTTGAATTAAAAGAGTTTATGAAAATATTGAAGACAGAAATATAGTATTAAAATACGAAATTAATTTGAAGATAAGAATAATAATAGTGAAGATCAAAGCTATGATCCTGAACTGAAAATAAGAGCAATGATAATAACGACACCAGAATTTTGTTGACGGGGAAAAACCCTTGATTCAATTAAGAAATCTTAGGTAAAAAACCCCGGGAGGATTCAATTGATCCTACCTATGTTCTTTTATTATTATTTGTTTGTGAATTACAATACAATGAACGGGAGGGAAAGTTAATGATTAACTAGTAATAAGTGTAGTAAATAAGATTGTTGTGAGTTGATTGTTGAGTTTCTTCAGTTATCTGTCCCCCCTTGCTGCTGAAGATGCACCGGTATTTATAGAGTCAATTGTTGAACTGCATATGCAAAATATCTGGGATCCTCCTAAACTTGCTCTTTGTGAAAACACGTTTGGAACGTGTGTTGATCGTAAATCGTGATCTATCCTAAACTAGAAGTGCGAAATCCATCTAGATTAGTTATTAGGGTTCTTGTATAATACAAAGATAAGAAAACAATTACAATGGGAGAAATAATAAACATTATCATTAGTCATATGAATACAATACAAAACGAATTCGTATGATTACATCTTGAAGACTACGAATCACAATCAACAAGACGACTAACAATAATGAATATGGTGGACTTACGACTGAGGGTTTACGCGATCCCTCAGCCGGCCATGGACGAATTACATAGCTATTAAATCATCACTGAAATCTGAAACCTAAGTCCTATATTTATAGGTACAAATGGGTTGGGCTGTCAAATTCGTACAAAATGGGCTTGGCCTTACGAACTTATTAGTTCTTACGAACTTAAAGTTCATAAGGCATATATGTACGAACTTATTAGTTCTTACGAACTTAAAGTTCGTAAGGCATATATGTACAGTTCTTACGAACTTAAAGTTCGTAAGGCATATATGTACGAATTTCTCAGCCTTTTAGAATTATTGCATCGGACAACAATTTGTGCACTTTATGTGCACCAACAAACTCCCCCTTGGCCGATGCAATCAATTCTTCAAAATCCGATATTAGTTATAGAAAGTCTAAACAAATAGCCTCCCCCGTAACTAAAGATATCGGGTCTTCTTATGTTGAAACTCGATCTTCTGAAACTTCACTCTGATCTTCAACCTGTAAACTCTCTGTATCTTCATGACAACCAACTAACCCAACACCTCTCATTGTAGTTCTCCCCCTCAACAGTAACCACCTCCGAATTAAACATAAGCAATCATCCACTCGGATCTATTTGCATGTCGTGCTTAACCGGCATAAATAGAGAAGTAGAATTTCCAACAATCAGCATCAAATCAATCAGCTCCCATAAAAATAAGAAACTCTGCAAACTGAATCACAAAATGTAGTCGCATAAATCCTGTCTAACTAGCAGTGTCTGACTCTGTCTTGTATCTTCACAAATCCACCAATCACTCGAAGTCGTTCTTATCAGATCTCCTCTTCAGTTGTGTATGCTGCCATAATATAAAGATCTTTATCTATGCAACTCCTCCGCAAGAATCACCTGATAATTCATCTCTACATCTTGGAATATGGATAAGATTCGATCTTCAAATACTGAACAACAAATAACCAGCTTCAATGATCCAATACTTCAACAAAGTTTCCACGACCGCTATATATGAAAATCATCTGTTGATATAAATCAATTTGAACATATAGTTCGATGATCTTCAAAACGCCTCGAGCATTAGAATACAATAATCACCAACAGAATAACCTTTGATCGTTATGTAACTCGAGTATGTAGAAAAGTTTTGCTCAAAAATCAGAATGAATATTTTATTCCCCCTCATTTTTCTGCAAAACTTTGATAATCAGCCCATCTACTTGCCTTCAGTTTCAAAAATCTCCCTTTCATGTGGTTCTAAACAGGGTATATTGTGTTTCCCTCCAAAAACAATTTCGGAAAAATGTTCTCGTGAAATTTTGAAATTCACTTTAACTTTTGATCTAATAATGGTAGAAAAAATTTGATAATCGTCAATTTTTTTTGCCGAAATTGCGCCAAAAACGCACGAAAATGACCCAAAATTTTTCGGACCTTTACCAAATTAATTTTCCCGCGTAAAAACGAGATTATAAGATCATAGGCAAAAATTGTTTTTCCCGCCAAAAGACTTTTTTTTTTTTTTTTTTTAAGAATCTTCTGGTTGGAGAAAGACACCCTGTGTTTCTTCTGATCAGATGTGGAATCGTTCTCTTCAGACTGAAACATATATGAACCTCTTTCTTGAACTCTATCTTCTATGATCATCTTCGTATAGCATCGGCACAGTTAAAGAACTATACCTACGAACTTGATCTCCTGGCTTGAACATATTCGTAATATGTGTTGAACTTAAATGACCAACTTCGTATGTAGAAAATCAACAATACATGCGAAGTTATTCTGCCAGGTATGAACATCTTCGTAAGAAGAACCATGTTTGTTCTTGCGAATATAAACCCAAATTGGTGTTATCTTCGTAAGTACAATCTTTCTGCAAACATATTCACTACTGCGAACTTGTTATCTTCGTACTTATCTTCGTAAGTACATCTTCTCACGAACTTGTTACATATTGCGAAGATATGCTCAAAAACACTCTTATCTTCGTAAGGTTAAGAATGTACGAAGATAGCTTAAGTTCGTTGGCTAAGGTTCGGAACGAAGATAGCTTAATTACGTAGGCTAAATTCGTTTGATGAAGATTCAAAACGAAAATGAAGATAACTTCGTTTTCTATCTTCGTTTGAAGAACTTTAGAACGAAATTAAGTTAAGTTCGTTTGCTATCTTCGTTTGATGAACTTCGTTTTGCTAAGTTCGTTAGGCAAACGAACTTAACGACAGAAACTTCATCTTCTTCATACTTTCGAACATAAACCCTAATCCAGATCATGATCGAAGGCAAAATAGCCTCCCCTTTGATACCAATTGTGAAAACACGTTTGGAACGTGTGTTGATCGTAAATCGTGATCTATCCTAAACTAGAAGTGCGAAATCCATCTAGATTAGTTATTAGGGTTCTTGTATAATACAAAGATAAGAAAACAATTACAATGGGAGAAATAATAAACATTATCATTAGTCATATGATTACAATACAAAACGAATTCGTATGAATACATCTTGAAGACTACGAATCACAATCAACAAGACGACTAACAATAATGAATATGGTGGACTTACGACTGAGGGTTTGCGCGATCCCTCAGCCGGCCATGGACGAATTACATAGCTATTAAATCATCACCGAAATCTGAAACCTAAGTCCTATATTTATAGGTACAAATGGGTTGGGCTGTCAAATTCGTACAAAATGGGCTTGGCCTTACGAACTTATTAGTTCTTACGAACTTAAAGTTCGTAAGGCATATATGTACAGTTCTTACGAACTTAAAGTTCGTAAGGCATATATGTACGAATTTCTCAGCCTTTTAGAATTATTGCATCGGACAACAATTTGTGCACTTTATGTGCACGACACTCTTTACGCTGAAGATTTGGTGAAGATGACCGTTATGAGCTTTTCCACACATGGTAAAACTGTTATCAATCCCGATTCTTGCGGTTGAAGTGGTAAACTATCCGTTGAGACTTGTTTCTTCACGTTGTAATTACTCCTGAATCGTTACGATTAATCCTGCACATAATATCTTTTGTACTAGATATACGTTCATTAGTAATCACATTGGTCCTGGTGATTTCAAGATCCTTTTACAAGATAACACAGTCACGATTCTTAGTTAAAATAGCAATAAAGATCCTTTAAAAAGTAACGAGTTATTAAATGACACTTTGACAAGTCAAAAGGGAAAATAACATTAGAATCCTAGTTGTGAAAATTCTACCCCAAACACTAACCAACTCAATTACTGATTTTACTCATAAAAACGTCGATTTCACCCGAAAACATCAAGATTAAGTGACCCCAACCCTCATGGCCGAATCTACAGTGACAAAACCGAATTGAAAACTTAATTAACATTCAATAGATGATGTTATACCTGTAGGGAATGATTAACGGATCGAAAAGCAATCAAGATCCCTTCCGAAAAGCCAAGAAATCGCCTAAACATAAGGAAGAGACCTAGGGTTTTGTGTGTGAAACTTTGTAAGGGTTTTGATCTGATCATATGGCATATAGAACGTGATATAAGCCCTATATCTGCTGGAACAAGTTTCAAGACTTAGCATCTAAGCCCTTGCACTTTTCTTATAACTCGGTTCGTAATCTAATTGCTCGTTTAACGCATACACAAACACTTAACAACTCTTAACTCCTATCGGGAACACTTTGTGACTTATTAATGATCATTAATTATTATTTTCATCAACAAAATCATATTGCACATTAACACATTAATCCCACATTTCATATTATTAAACACATAAGCATTTAATCACATAGTCCAATTAAGGCATATAAACTTGACGTAACCTAACATTTACTAACGGATAAGTCAAACGTCAAACATAAAAACTTTAAGATGTTACAAAATGTGCATAGAAATTAAGAAAGAAGAAGGAAGGAAATGGAAATTGTTGTTTTTTATTCAACAAAGCAAATGGCTTTAAATAGACTATAAACCGACGTAGGAAACACAAGTGGGGAACAAAGAAAATTAAGGAGTACATACAAAAGCTACAAGGTGACAAACAAGAAAACACTCCTTAGGAAACACTTCTAATAAACAACACCTACACACATAAATTATACTCTACAAGATTAACCCAACAATCCTAGCTATCTAACTAAAATGTAACACAAACGAAAGGAGATTATTAGATGTATTCGCAGATAACATATAGATAAATTAACGGATGGTTGAGAACTTGCCTCGATGATCGTCGTTAGCTAATATGAATTCACCAAATCTAAATAGTTTTAGCCTATCATCCTGGGCGATCATCATGTTGCAGGGGTTTAGGTTGTTGTGACATATGCCTTGTTCATGTAGAAATATAAGCCCGGCAATTAACGTACCACAAATTAAAGATTTAGTGAATTTTGAAAGTTATAAGTAATCAATATTAATATACTCATTGGAGGGGATGAAAATACCTCATAACCGTCTGTGATTTTTCCCGATGATCTACTAATTCATGGTTTACATTTCTACAATATGCATATAAGGTTCTTGCGCAATACTCAAAAATGTAATTGTGAACATTATTTTGAACATTTTGTACCATAAAAATTCACAAAGAGCTCATTGTTTAAGGACCAAAGTTCTCGAACATTGAATGGAATTTGTGGCTATTTGAATAACCTTTCACGATGACTCTAACTGATCTCTTTATCCACCCACGATACACATTATAATACACCGAGTCTTTAGGGTCTTTCTCCGTGTTTATTACATCCAATGTCCTACTTTGAAACCAGGTATCATATGTTATGTCTTCATTATCAACTTTCAAGATGTTATTGCATAAATTGGTAAAGGCGCCCAACTCATGTGCTTGGTACACATGAATAGTGTAAACATACTCATCATCGATGACAAAGCTTGCTTGGAAAATGGAAAACCGTACACGCCAATCACAGGTGAAAAAAAGGTAGTCGGTCTTCTCAATTTAAAAAAAGCTTTCCATATCCCCCAAAATAAGATTGTTTGTGAGTTTGGTACCATTTTGACTCGATCACCAAAATAAGATCTAGGAGCCCTTTTTATTTGAGCAAATGACGTGAATTGTATTATCTGAGGGATTTGAAAACATAAAATGAAATACATATGTACGTGTGGAGGAGTATGACAATGTTAGACAACATCTATTAGTTTACAAGTGACTCTAATTAATAACACATAGTATATGTATTCACATTAATAAAATAATGTAAAATTTGGTAAGTGTAGTACTTTGTACGTATGTTTAATGAAGTTCATTAAAACCACGGATACAAACATAAACTTATCCGTAATCATCCAAGAGGGCGTCCATATATAGATTGACCCCACTTTTTTGTTAGGCCTTATATGTTTTGTTATTATCATAGCCCCGTATGGCATAAGACCATACATCTTCACTAGTAATTGAATTAATTAAATAAAACTTGTCAATGGGAAATACTAATTCCCGGTTTACATTTCTACAATCTATAATATGCATATAAAGTTCTTGCGCAATACTCAAAAATGCAATTGTAAACATTATCCTAAATATTTGTACCACCGAATGTTGAGGATAATATTCACAATTACATTTTTGAGTATTGCGTATATTGTAGATATGTAAACCATGAATCAGTATCTCCATTGACAAGTTTTATAATTAATACAATTACTAGTGAAGTCGTATGATCTTATGTCATACAGGATTATGATAATAACAAAACATATAAGGCCAAACAAAAAAATGAGGTCAATCCATATATCGACACCCTCTTGGATGATTACCGAGAAGTTTATGTTTGTATTCGTGGTTTTAATGAACTTCATCAAGTATACGTACAAAGTCCTACTCTTACCAAATTTTACATTATTTTATTAATGTGAATACATATGCTATGTGTTATTAATTAGAGTCACTTGTAAATAATAGATGTTGTCTAACATTGTCATATTCCTCCACACGTACATATGTATCTCATTTTATGTTTTCAAATCCCTCGGATAATACAATTCACGTCATTTGCTCAAATAAAAAGGGCTCCTAGATCTTATTTTGGTGATCGAGTCAAAATGGTACCAAACTCACAAACAATCTTATTTTGAGGGATATGGAAAGCCTTTTTAAAATTGAGAAGACCGACTACCTTTTTTCACTCGTGATTGGCGTGTACGGTTTTCATTTTCCAAGCAAACTTTGTCATCGATGATGAGCATGTTTACTCCATTCATGTGTACCAGACACATGAGTTGAGCGCCTTTACCAATTTATGCAATAACATCTTGAAAGTTGATAATGAAGAGATAACATATGATATATGGTTTCAAAGTAAGATATTGGAAGTAATAAACATGGAGAAAGACCCTATAGACTCAGTATATTAAAATGTGTATCGTGGGTGGATAGGGAGATCAGTTAGCATCATCGTGAAAGGTTATTTAAACAGCCACAAAATTCCATTCAATGTTCAAGAACTTTGGTCCTTAAACAATGAGCTCTTTGTGAATTTTTATGGTACAAATGTTCAAAATAATGTTCACAATTGCATTTTTGAGTATTGCGCAAGAACCTTATATGCATATTATAGAAATGTGAAACCATGAATCAGTATATCATCGGGAAAAATCGTAGACGGTTATATGGTATTTTCATCCCCCCAATGAGTATATTAACATTGATTACTTATAACTTTCGAAATTCACTAAATTTTTAACTTGTGGTTCGTTGTTGGCGGGCTTAGATTTCTACATGAACAAGGCATATAAACCCCTGGACGTGATGATCGCCCAGAATGATAGGCCAAAACTATCTGGATTTGGTAAATTCATATTAGCTAACGACGATCATCGAGTCAAGTTCTCAACCATCTTTTAATTTTTATATATGTTTCTTACAAATACGTTTAGTTATCTCCTTTCATTTGTGTTTCATTGTAGTTAGAGAGTTATGATTGTTGGATTAATCTTATACCAAATCCTACATTAAACTACACAGAAGAACCACGTCCACCCGTTGGCATTCCTTATCCTTAACTATACAACGTAAATATATGATATACCAAGTGAAGATCATGAAACATAAGAAATATATCCTAATCTTATTATTTTTTCAATCTCATCTCATCATCATTAAATCATCCTCATTCACGTCCGGCAAAAAAATCTCCTTTAGATTCCATATCTTATGAGTAAGACTAAGAAGAATAGAGCATTAGGGGAATGCCCCTAATCCACTCTTTGCATGACACGTGTCTAAGACTAATCATAAGGGGCATTCTCCCCATTCCTTTGGGGTGGAAGAATGCCCACAAGGCATTCCTTTTTCTTCTTTTTTTTTATAAAATAATTGTTATATGTATTATTTATATTATATATATTATTTTTATTATAGAATAAAGTTTAAACTTTGTAAATAAAAGTTAACTTCATTAAAACTAGTTACTAAAAATTAAAACTAAAAATACAATAAAAATTTAAACTAAAAGTACTTAATAAAAATTAAAAAAAAACTAATAGTAGACAATAAAACATATTAAATCAAGCTGTATAGTTTTCCTTCAGCATAAAAAATTAAAAACTCACATAGCTTAAGGACTAATATATAATTTCAAACTATTATAGGGGTTTATAAAATAAAAAGAGGATACATGTACTGTGCACCTGTGCTTCTTCCTCATGAAAACTCCCACCTCGGCAAACTCCATTAAAACACGAATTGAATCTAAATTGTATTTTCATTTTTTAACTTCATCATCAGTAGATAAAACATTAAATATGATGGAGATTAAAGGTAAAAAACAGAATAAGACAAAAGGGGCTGGAGGAAGAAAACAAATTGCAAGACGCGTCATGAATCGGAAGGGGCACGCTTTTTAATGAGGCGGAACGCCCCGGGACCGAGTTTGGGCGTTCCGGGGGCGTTCCGGATGGAATTTACGAGAATGAACGGGCTACTCCTCTTGGTCTAACCGATAATTAACTTACTCATCCCATTATGTTACCAATTATTTCATTACCGAACATAGTATCAAGTATCTATTTTACTCATAAGGGCATTATCATGTAGCCTACCTTGGTCATACTTCTCAACCTTTAAACAAAAAAACAATATCACTAAACAAAAAAGACAAGAGAAAAGACAAACATAAAATCACTACAGAAGCATAGGATGAAGATGACATACCTTTTGCTTGCTTTTACAATTGGGTCTAGAGCTCCATGCCTCCATTTGTATTTGAAAGGGAGTTATTTCGAAAATCACTGCAGAAAATGAAGTCATTAAAAACTCACATAGCTTAAGGACTAATATATAATTTCAAACTATTATAGGGGTTTATAAAATAAAGAAGAGGAAATACATGTACTGTGCACCTGTGCTTCTTCCTCATGAAAACTCCCACCTCGGCAAACTCCATTAAAACACGAATTGAATCTAAATTGTATTTTCATTTTTTCAGCATAAAAAATTAAAAACTCACATAGCTTAAGGACTAATATATAATTTCAAACTATTATAGGGGTTTATAAAATAAAAAGGGAGTACATGTACTGTGCTTCTTCCTCATGAAAACTCCCACCTCGGCAAACTCCATTAAAACACGAATTGAATCTAAATTGTATTTTCATTTTTTCAGCATAAAAAATTAAAAACTCACATAGCTTAAGGACTAATATATAATTTCAAACTATTATAGGGGTTTATAAAATAAAAAGGGAGTACATGTACTGTGCACCTGTGCTTCTTCCTCATGAAAACTCCCACCTCGGCAAACTCCATTAAAACACGAATTGAATCTAAATTGTATTTTCATTTTTTCAGCATAAAAAATTAAAAACTCACATAGCTTAAGGACTAATATATAATTTCAAACTATTATAGGGGTTTATAAAATAAAAAGGGAGTACATGTACTGTGCACCTGTGCTTCTTCCTCATGAAAACTCCCACCTCGGCAAACTCCATTAAAACACGAATTGAATCTAAATTGTATTTTCATTTTTTAACTTCATCATCAGTAGATAAAACATTAAATATGATGGAGATTAAAGGTAAAAAACAGAATAAGACAAAAGGGGCTGGAGGAAGAAAACAAATTGCAAGACGCGTCATGAATCGGAAGGGGCACGCTTTTTAATGAGGCGGAACGCCCCGGGACCGAGTTTGGGCGTTCCGGATGGAATTTACGAGAATGAACGGGCTACTCCTCTTGGTCTAACCGATAATTAACTTACTCATCCCATTATGTTACCAATTATTTCATTACCGAACATTCCTGCATTAATGCCTGACAACCTCGTATCCGTCAAATAATACTTGCCACGTGTCACCTCTTTATCATTCCTCCCAATCATATGTTGTAAAAGTGTATTTAAATGAAACCATTTTTTATGTATTTAATGTTCTTATTGTACTAACTATATATATAAATTGAAGTGAGGGTGGTTAGGTGGATATTCTTCTAGTAGTAGTGTTGTATTGTTGTTTTTCATTCTCATTCTTGCAATGCTCTTCCAAAAATTCCACCAACAAAGGATAAAATCCTGGTGCAAAAGGATTCAATAAGTGGAGTTAGTTTTCTATCTAGCTTGATAAGTATTTTGTCTACTACTACAACCTTCCATAAGTGGAGTTAGTTTTCTATCTAGCTTAATTAGTTTCTTTTCTTTTTTGTTTGGTTAGTTTTGTTAGTGTGTGTTTTGTTAGATGTGGTGAAGAAATATGTACTAGTATTAGTTTGTTTAATTTGAAGTGGGGTGAGAATTGAAGAGTATATAAGAAAATATATATCATGCGGGAGATATATCATGCGGGAGATATAGGCAGCCAAAAGGGTGTTTATACGTTTTGAACCTAGCTATTACCTACATATCGATTTGATAGACTGTATGCCTTTGACAACATTACTTTTTGAAAGTGATTGTTTTTATAGGTATATAGAAATTAAAGAATTAAAAAAAATAAAGAAAAGCTACCAACAATACAAACATAAATAAAGAAGTTCATACAAAATACAAACTAATCACTATCACTATCACTACCATCCCTATGCTGTCTATAATCCTCGTAATCCCCCAAGCGCTGTGTGGAAAATCCCGACGTGCTAGACCCGGCCTGGTCCCAAGGGTTGGCCGGGGACCAAGCGTTGAAGAATTGATACACGTAATCAGAGCCCGGCGACTGTGCTGCAGATGGGCCCGACGACTGTGATCCAGCTGGGTCGGCCTTGTCTTGGTGCTGCTGGGCTGGGGCGTCCAAAAGAGGGTCAACTGGACGCGGGACCTGGACATTCAGTTCTCGTGTTCCCCTAACAATACGCCCAACCCCGCGGGTATGTCCCGATCGGGCCCCAAAAGTGTCCAAAAATGCCTGCGTTGGCGGGGTGTTGGGCTGTTGGGAAAGTATCCGCTGGGATTCCTGAAGCTGGGCCTGTACCACATTAAATCATAAACAAAAAAATTAGTTAGCTATACGTAATAAAAATTTACAACAAATAGGAATTTAAGTGTTGTACGAGAACTTACATGGAAGGGAAGAGCAGCATCTTGCACTCTCCCATCGTGGTATGTGTGGGCCCGCAAAAAGAAGTCAGCCGGGGGCTCCTCTTGTCCCTCATGACCAGTCTGTATATACATTAATCAAAGTTATATATATGTAATTCATCTGTAAAGAGTTCATGTCTATATCTTCTTCCTGCTCTATAGCATTTGAACTATGATTCCGTCTATTTAAGATTCTAGATAATTGATTCATAATGAAAAGATTTTAATACTTAAGAGTTTGATGAAAAAATCTAGTTTAATTTTAAAGTAATAGGTTTATATTCCGGGAACACCCCCATACCGTCGTGGTCCGGCCACCCTTTTCAAATCAAATAACGGGCTTTACGCTAATCCAACCGTCGGTCGACAGGGCTTACCAACGCAATACTTACCCACACCTTAAAAAGGGTGGCCGGACCACGACGGTATGGGGGTGTTCCCGGAATATAAACCTATTACTTTAAAATTAAACTAGATTTTTCATCAAACTCTTAAGTATTAAAATCTTTTCATTATGAATCAATTATCTAGAATCTTAAATAGACGGAATCATAGTTCAAATGCTATAGAGCAGGAAGAAGATATAGACATGAACTCTTTACAGATGAATTCAGTTGAATTAAACATTTCTCAAATTGAAAATAATTTATTAGATTGGAGTATTCCAAAACAAAATGTAAATACTATTTACAAAATTGGTACTTTTGATTTTTTACAAGATTATTCTATTAAAACTCATGAACAAACTATACCTATAAATAAAGAGTATCAAAACATGCAATTATTATCAGCAGAAGCTATTAAAAGACATAAAAAACTTTATAAGTTTTTACATATAGGATTAATTCAAGTAGCAGTAAAACCTATGTTTAGATTAGGAATAGATGCTCCAGTATTATTAATTCTAAGAGATGCTAGACATACGAATTTTAATAATTCTCTATTAGCTATGGCTGAATCAAATATATCAAATGGTCCTATTTATTTTAATTGTTATCCTAATTTTACAATTGGCTTATTTGATCCAAATATATTAGATACTTTGACTTTAACTATTAAGACAAAAAATTTAGAATTTAAAGAAAGAACAAATGTTGTTGTAGTAATATATAGAATATATTATAAGACTATGACTACAACCATAGAGCCTAAGACAAATAGTATCTCCAAGAGATGAAACTATTATATTTGAAGCTAATACTATGCATACAAAAGTAAAAACACCTAAAAGATTAAAATGGAATGAAATAACTCAATCATTAACATGGAATCTTCAAGATATTAATCCACCAAAACCAATTGAAATAAAAAATCAAACGTCTACTATTATAGAACATTCAGATGGTTCAATAGATATTTCTTTCAATAATCAAGAATTACAAGAAATGATTATGGCTGCTAATGCTTATAAAGCAAATGGTAATAATGAACTCCATATTTTCCAAAATAATTATACAAATGAAAAGTTGAATACAATAGGAGAACAATTAGAAAGAATTGAAGTAAATAAGATAAATAATAATGATCAACCAAGTACTTCAAATTCAAAAAATATTACAATAACCTCTAATACAATTGAAAGACCAATATTTAAACCTTTTAACATAGATATACCAATTAATTTGAACAAACAAAATGATTTATTAAAAGATATTTCATCAAAATTATCCAAATTAAATATAAATACTATTTCAACAAATATTAATACAATTTCAGGAGACGAAGAAGAAGATTTTCAAGAAATTGAAAAACAATTTAATAATTTTACAATAGAAGATTCTATAAATAAGCTTAAAGGAAGAAATTATTATAATTTTTCAAAAAATAATTCTTATACTACAAGACCAGAAACAAGAAATTATTATCCAAGACCTACTCCACCCGATTTACAATACGAAGAAAGACATACTTTAGTTCAATCAAAATACGAAGGAAGTTCTTTATATGAATGGAATATTGATGGTCAAACTGAACATCAAATATTAAATCTATTACAAGAAATTATTATAATTTTTCAAAAAATAATTCTTATACTACAAGACCAGAAACAAGAAATTATTATCCAAGACCTACTCCACCCGATTTACAATACGAAGAAAGACATACTTTAGTTCAATCAAAATACGAAGGAAGTTCTTTATATGAATGGAATATCGATGGTCAAACTGAACATCAAATATTAAATCTATTACAAGAAATGATTATGGCTGCTAATGCTTATAAAGCAAATGGTAATAATGAACTCCAAATTTTCCAAAATAATTATACAAATGAAAAGTTGAATACAATAGGAGAACAATTAGAAAGAATTGAAGTAAATAAGATAAATAATAATGATCAACCAAGTACTTCAAATTCAAAAAATATTACAATAACCTCTAATACAATTGAAAGACCAATATTTAAACCTTTTAACATAGATATACCAATTAATTTGAACAAACAAAATGATTTATTAAAAGATATTTCATCAAAATTATCCAAATTAAATATAAATACTATTTCAACAAATATTAATACAATTTCAGGAGACGAAGAAGAAGATTTTCAAGAAATTGAAAAACAATTTAATAATTTTACAATAGAAGATTCTATAAATAAGCTTAAAGGAAGAAATTATTATAATTTTTCAAAAAATAATTCTTATACTACAAGACCAGAAACAAGAAATTATTATCCAAGACCTACTCCACCCGATTTACAATACGAAGAAAGACATACTTTAGTTCAATCAAAATACGAAGGAAGTTCTTTATATGAATGGAATATTGATGGTCAAACTGAACATCAAATATTAAATCTATTACAAGAAATGATTATGGCTGCTAATGCTTATAAAGCAAATGGTAATAATGAACTCCAAATTTTCCAAATGATAACTTCAGGATTCACTGGAACTCTTAGAGGCTGGTGGGATAACTATTATACTGAAAAAGATAGACAATTTATTCAAAATGCTAAAAAGATAATAGTCGTCAAAAAAGAAAGTACAAATAATCAAGAAATACCAACAGAAACAACCGATATAATAAATACTTTAATATTTGCTATAATAAAACATTTTGTAGGAAGTCCTAGTGATTATCAAGAAAGAAATTCTTTAATATTATTAAATTTAACATGTAGAAAATTACAAGATTTTAGATGGTATAAAGATATATTTCTTTCTAAGGTAATGAGTAGAGAAGATTGTAGAGAAGCTTATTGGAAAGAAAGATTTATTGCAGGATTACCAAAATTATTTGCAGAAAGAATAAGAGAAAAGATTAAAAAGGATTTTAATAATAATATTCCATATAAAGATTTATCTTATGGTCAAATAATAAATTATATAAATCAAGAAGGATTAACTATATGCAATGATATGAAATTAAAAGAAAAAATGAAAAAAGATGGTATTCAAGGTCGTAGTGAATTAGGAAATTTTTGTCAACAATATGGATTTGAACCAATAAAAATTCCTACAAAATCAAGAAAGAAATTCTTTAATATTATTAAATTTAACATGTAGAAAATTACAAGATTTTAGATGGTATAAAGATATATTTCTTTCTAAGGTAATGAGTAGAGAAGATTGTAGAGAAGCTTATTGGAAAGAAAGATTTATTGCAGGATTACCAAAATTATTTGCAGAAAGAATAAGAGAAAAGATTAAAAAGGATTTTAATAATAATATTCCATATAAAGATTTATCTTATGGTCAAATAATAAATTATATAAATCAAGAAGGATTAACTATATGCAATGATATGAAATTAAAAGAAAAAATGAAAAAAGATGGTATTCAAGGTCGTAGTGAATTAGGAAATTTTTGTCAACAATATGGATTTGAACCAATAAAAATTCCTACAAAATCAAGAAAGGATTAACTATATGCAATGATATGAAATTAAAAGAAAAAATGAAAAAAGATGGTATTCAAGGTCGTAGTGAATTAGGAAATTTTTGTCAACAATATGGATTTGAACCAATAAAAATTCCTACAAAATCAAGAAGGATTAACTATATGCAATGATATGAAATTAAAAGAAAAAATGAAAAAAGATGGTATTCAAGGTCGTAGTGAATTAGGAAATTTTTGTCAACAATATGGATTTGAACCAATAAAAATTCCTACAAAATCAAGAAAGAAATTCTTTAATATTATTAAATTTAACATGTAGAAAATTACAAGATTTTAGATGGTATAAAGATATATTTCTTTCTAAGGTAATGAGTAGAGAAGATTGTAGAGAAGCTTATTGGAAAGAAAGATTTATTGCAGGATTACCAAAATTATTTGCAGAAAGAATAAGAGAAAAGATTAAAAAGGATTTTAATAATAATATTCCATATAAAGATTTATCTTATGGTCAAATAATAAATTATATAAATCAAGAAGGATTAACTATATGCAATGATATGAAATTAAAAGAAAAAATGAAAAAAGATGGTATTCAAGGTCGTAGTGAATTAGGAAATTTTTGTCAACAATATGGATTTGAACCAATAAAAATTCCTACAAAATCAAGAAAGATTAACTATATGCAATGATATGAAATTAAAAGAAAAAATGAAAAAAGATGGTATTCAAGGTCGTAGTGAATTAGGAAATTTTTGTCAACAATATGGATTTGAACCAATAAAAATTCCTACAAAATCAAGAAAGAAATTCTTTAATATTATTAAATTTAACATGTAGAAAATTACAAGATTTTAGATGGTATAAAGATATATTTCTTTCTAAGGTAATGAGTAGAGAAGATTGTAGAGAAGCTTATTGGAAAGAAAGATTTAAAAATAATGTTTGTGCTAATATTCCAAACATGTTGACGCTGAGCGTATGACTGGCGACCGTGAGTACTGACAAGACGTTGTTCTTGCCTGTTAGTCGCGTTTCGTTGGGCAACAATCATCAGGTCGTCCCTGGTCCAAAATCGTAGTATATCCGTCTAGACTTCTTGAGGCATTGCATGTGGCGAAACATTTTGAATTTAGGCGAGGCTATCTAACCCACCCCTTTCGGTGAACCATTTCCCCTTGAAAAGATTTCTCAACTTCGCAACGAATTGCAAAACAGGTCCATTTTGTTTGTGAGTAAAGAGAGGAAATTTCTAAAGATAATCGAACAACTTCAAGTATATTCTTGGTCCTTAGAAACACAACTTGCAACCCAATCAACCCATGTGAATTCATCAACGCCCATTATTCCTGTTTCACTTTCTCTCAATGAAACGATAAAATCTGAAAACAACTCTTTTCCTACCAAACCCAAAGTTCAATTCAAGTGAGTCGAAACCAATCAGCTATTCACTTTCAGAACTTTTAAATCTTGCACCAAAACCTTTACAACCACCACAAAAAATTGCTTCAAAGTAAGTTGATGTCAAATGGCTTGTGCATATTTCCGTGTACAACCCGTTCAAAACATGTTTAATTGAGACGTTAGTTCATAATTATACCTTTTCATTCACCATTTGTGTTATCAATCATTGTTGCATGATGAACACGTTACACATGTTCATCATGAGGCGGAGAAAAGTGTAAGAGATTGATTGCCCATTTGAGGGGGAGCACAATGCATAGTTCGATTCTTTGCTCCGAAGCTTATGCTCAATTTGAGGGGGAGCTAAAATGATAAATTATTTTCATTTTTGGAATAATTATTTGTTGTTGAGAAAATTGAGTGCTTGAGGGGGAGCAAGAGAAAAATAATCAAAGATTGGAGAATATGAACCAAGAAAAGCTCCACACTCAAAACCAAACCAAGCTTCCGCATTCCGCAAGAAACCGAAGTCTTCGCCTTCACAGAATGTTTAAGAATCCAAAAGTCAAAGTTGCTTGAAGACGATGAAGACAAAGAGAAAGCTTCAAAGTCTACTCCACAACAAAGATTCTCAACAAAAAGGACCTGCCAAGAGTGAAGACGATGCAACATTTATAATTCAACACCAAGGGGGAGATTGTTAAATATAAAAATATGCTGTTGAATTGTAATTTTCTAAGTGTGAAAGGGGTATTAGTGAAAATAGGCTAGATGTATAATTACCCCTTCACACCTCATTTGTAAAGAAGTCTTTCACCCATTTTCATACCAATTACTTGTTGAAATATATTTTCCTATCCACCTTTTATCCATAATATCCATACAAATCCACCATTAAAACACATCAAGAGCTCAAATCTATATATTACAACCATTTTCTTTTTCTTTTTTTTCAGGTAAAGAGTGGTCTATATCATATGATCCAGTTACGAAGAATGAGTTTAAATATGTGAAAGTTGAAAAAAAACCAAAGAAAAAGGGTTATGTTCAGTGGCATACTACGTACCCATGGTGATCTAAACATCGAACTACATTGCGATATAGCTCCAAAAGCATGTGAGAACTTCATCACTCTCTGTGAAGGAGGTCACTACAGAAAACTTATGTATTCTGACATAATTTGCAGAAACTTTATGATACAAGGTGGTGATCCAATGGGGACATGGAATGGAGGTGAATCTATATCCTTCAAAGATGAAGTAAATTCCAAATATATTGCTTCATTCTGGGAAGGGTGTGGTGATCATGGCAAATAGTGGGGCCCACTCCAATGGCTCACAGTTTTTCATCCTTTACAAATCCGCAACCCATTTAAATTTCAAGCATACGGTTTTTGGTGGAGTTGTAGGAGGCTTGCCAACTTTATCAGTAGTAGTGGAGAAGGTCCCTGCTGATATATGGTTAAAGATATAACCAGTGAACCAGCCATCAACTTCATCACAAATCAATATCTTTGGCATAGAAGATGGTTTAAGGAATGTAGATCGATTTAGCTTACAATGATATGCTTTGTTAAATAGTTTAGATAGCTTTTGTAAATTATGATAGTGCAGGGGTGTATTATGTAACTTTGTATAGGTCGGTTGTTAGTTAGTTAGATACTTATATATATACTCTGTATTATCATTTTTATTCATAATAATGAAATATACAAAATAATTCCAAAACGGTTTTCTCTCAATCTTCAATGGATTCTTGTCATTGTTATGGTATCAGAGAGGGAAATCACGCTCCGTAATTACTCCGGCGATGATCTTCGACCACTCAAGACGGTCAGATCATCTTCTCCGATCAAACCCCCTGGTTTCATCTTTCAAATTCTTTTCAAATTTCCTTTTCCCGCCTACTGTTCTTTCCTTGATTTCTTTGATTAATATTCAAGAAATCGTCATTTCTTCATCTCAGTATTTCTTTCCATTATTGAATCAACATCTAATTGATTTCAATTGATCAGATTTCATTACATCATCAAAACCCCCAATTTTAATCTGCAAACCTAATTTCTTCACTTTGAAACCCTAATTTCTTGATTTCTTGAAATTTTATCTCATTAAAAATGGCACTTGCTACAACAACTGATCCTCCACCTGTTATCACCACTACTGATGTTAACTCACCAAATCATCCACTTTTCCTCCATCAAAATGATCACCCTGGCTTGATTTTGATCTCAAAGAAGCTCATTGGTTCAGACAACTTTGGTGCTTGGAAACGCTCTATGATGATTGCCTTAAATGCGAAGAACAAACTGAAAATGGTTACAGGTGAATACAAGAAAGTTGATGTCAATGCTGAGCACCTATCACTCTGGGATAGGAATAATGACATGATAATTTCGTGGCTACTCAACACAATTGCAGATGATATTGGTAATTCCCTTAACTTTGTAACTAATACTGCTGAATTATGGGCTGAATTGCAAGAACATTACTCTCAACTAGATGGCCATAGGATTTATCAGTTGACACATGATATCACATAATTACATCAAAACAATTGTGCTGTTGAGGTTTATTACCACAAGTTGAAGGGCCTTTGGGATGAACTTGATGCTTTAGAAACCCCATTCCAGTGTACTTGTGCTTGTACTTGTGACAATGGGAAAAAGAACACTGAGAGAGATAATAGAAAGAGACTTATTCAGTTCTTGATGGGTTTGGATGAGTGTTATTCCAACACTAGGGGACAAATTCTGCTTATTTCTCCTCTTCCCACTGTGGCTAAGGCTTATGGCATGGTTAGGCAGGAAGAGAAACAGAGAGAAGGCATCTTGGTTAAACCAACCACTGCCACTGCTCTTGCAATCCAACACTCTCATTATGACAAAACCAACAACTACAATAACTACTCCAAACCTGCCTACACACCATATAAATATGGTAAGCCTACTTTTGTTGATAATACCAGGAAAAGCCAATTTAAGAAAGGAGTTTATTGTGGAAATTGTTTCAAAGAGGGCCACATAAAAGAAGAAAGTTACAAACTTGTTGGCTTTCCTGCTGGTCACCCCCTTCATGGCAAAATCAAACCCCAAACCCAAACTCAAACTCAACCATACAGGGCAGTTCACATTACCACCACACCAACTGGCAATTCTACTACAAATACCACTCTTCCAACTGAAATTACTCCACCAGTAACTACACCTGGAAGTGGTCATAGCCCTGGTCTTGCTATGTATGCCAGAATGGACCAACTGCAAAATCAACTCAATCAAATGGCACTACTACTGCAACAAACTCAACCTGGCAGTCAAGATGCTTCCACCAGTCAACCAGTGAACCCACCAGAAGGTACATTCAGGCTTATTGCTTCTCATTTAACTGCAAACAGGTATTCTCTCATTGCTTCATTAGTTTCTCATTTAAAAGATGGTTGGGTAGTGGATAGTGGTGCTACTGATTATGTCTCCAAAACCTTATCCTGTATGCATAACCTCAAGACCTTCCCAACTGCAATTTATGTCACTCTCCCTGATGGGAGCAACACACTTGTCACTACCTATGGCTCTGTTACCATCAATCCCACCATCACAATACATGGTGTCCTCTATATTCCCTCTTTTGCTTTCAATTTACTCTCTGTTAGTAAATTAGGAGCACACCTCAATTTGGCTGTTCTGTTCACACCTTTATCATGTTATTTCCAGGACCATCACAAGAGCATTGCCCATGGCACCCTCTGTAATGGTCTCTACATCCTTCATCAACAAGCTCCTGCAACCACAACTCACACCACTCTCACTACAATTCAGCCTGCAACTCAATCTTCAGTCAAGAATGATGATGCCTTCTTATGGCACTCAAGACTTGGACACTCCTCATTTCATGTTCTTAAACAAATAAAGACTATTTCATCTTATATTTCTTGTAATGATTCCATCAGTACTTGTACTATATGCCCTTTGTCTAAACATCATGCTTTGCCATTTCCAACTAGCTTCTCTCATGCATCACAACCTTTTGATCTGGTGCATTTTGATATTTGGGGTCCTTATAAACACACAACCTTGCATAACTGTAAATATTTTCTTACAATTGTTGATGACTTTTCCAGAGCAACTTGGACTTACCTTTTGCCAAATAAACAGTTTGCCACATCCCATATTAAAACTTTCCACTCATATGTCCAAAATCACTTTCACACCTCCATCAAAACAATTAGGAGTGATAATGGCACAGAATTCATTAATTCTTCACTCAAAACTTTTCTAGATTCTCATGGTATTTTACATCAAACCTCTTGCCCTTACACACCCCAACAAAATGCAAGAGTTGAAAGAAAACATAGACAATTACTTGAAATTGCAAGGGCCATTAGATTCCATGCTAATTTTCCCCTTCACTTCTGGGGTTACTGCATTATGGCAGCCACCTATCTCATAAACAGATTACCTTCAAAACCTATTCAATTCAAATCACCATATGAACTTCTTTACCAAACACCACCAGATCTCACTCATCTCAGAGTTATTGGATGCAAAACTTTTGCATACAAACAAACACATGACAAATTTGCTCCAAGAGCTACTGAATCTGTTTTACTTGGATACCCTCTCACCCAAAAAGGATATTTACTCTATGATATTCAAAATAAAACAACTTTCACCAGCAGACATGTTATTTTCCATGAATCAATTTTTCCTTTTAAATCCTCAAATCCACCTCAGACTTCTTTTACACTATCTCCCTCTTTATCACCTACAAATATTTTCTTTCCTTCAAACACCTCTCCAACTCCTTCCATCTCTCCTCCTTCTCCTGGTAACACAGCCAGTGAACCAGTCACCACTACTTCCAACAACCTTATCAACCCCAGTGAACCAACTCCCACCAATGACCCACCTATCACTGCTCCTTCTTCAGATAATCCTCCTGATCAACCCACTTCTCCCAATGCCAGTTCCTCCATTCCTATCTCTACAAACACCACACTTCCACCATCCAGACTCCCTTCCACAAGAAACCACAAACAACCTGTGAAATTAAAGGATTACCATTGTCAATTTCCAAAGAAAACCTCCAATTCCAACTCAACTTCCAAATTCCATCACTCCAAATTCATCAATTACTGTAATATTTCTTCTCCTACTACCAAACATTTTCTCAACTCTTTACATTCTCAAGTAGAACCACCATCTTATACTCAAGCATCAAAAGATGTGAAATGGATTGATGCAATGCAGAAAGAAATCTCTGCCCTTGAAGCCAATAACACCTGGACAATCACTACTTTACCTCCTGGCAAAACACCAATTGGGTGTAAATGGGTTTATAGAATTAAATATCATGCTGATGGTACTGTTGAAAGGTATAAAGCACGACTTGTTGCCAAAGGGTTTACACAACAAGCAGGGGTGGACTACACTGAAACTTTTGCACCAGTTGCAAAAATGGTTACAATTAGAACTATTCTTGCCATAGCTGTCCAACATAATTGGCTCATTGAGCAATTAGATATCAATAATGCTTTCCTGCATGGTGATTTACATGAAGAGGTATACATGAAGCTACCTCAAGGATATAACCTCCAAACCTCACCAAATTCAGTCTGTAAATTGAACAAATCCCTATATGGGCTCAAACAGGCTAACAGGCAGTGGTTTAACAAACTCACCACTTTTCTCATTCAACTAGGCTTCACTCAAAGTTATACTGATACCTCTTTGTTCACCCTTTCCAAAGCTTCAGAATTTACTGCCCTGGTAGTTTATGTTGATGACATTCTCCTTTTAGGCTCCAACAAAACTACCATCTCCAATATCAAACAACAACTTGATCACAAATTCAGCATCAAAGACCTGGGCTCCCTCCATTATTACTTGGGAGTAGAATTTTTTAGAAGTCCAGATGGGTTATATATGTCACAAAGGAAATATGCCCTGGATCTGCTCACCAAAGCAAATCTACTTGATGCAAAACCCTCCAATACCCCTCTTGATCCCAATAAAACCCTCAATCACACTGATGGGGACCTTTTACAAGATCCTTCTACTTACAGGACTTTAGTGGGTAAACTCATCTACCTAACTATCACCAGACCAGATGTCTCTTTTGCAGCTCAAGCATTGAGCCAATACTCCCACTCTCCAAGAACACCCCATCTTGAAGCCCTCCAAAAGGTTTTAAGATATATTAAACTCTCCCCAGGTCAAGGACTATATTTTCCCAAGACAACAAACACCACATTATCAGCTTTTTGTGAAACAGGATCTCTCAATGCCTTCAGTGACAGTGATTGGGCCTCATGTAGCACAACCAGAAGATCTATCACTGGCTACTGTATTTTCTTGGGTCCCTGCCTCATTTCATGGCAGTCAAAGAAACAAAATGTTGTCTCCAGGTCATCTACTGAAGCAGAATATCGTGCACTTGCAGATTGCACTTGTGAAATTACCTGGCTTAAAAGTCTTCTTCATGATTTGAAAATCCATCCTACCAGCCCCACTCCCATTCATTGTGATAATTCCTCTGCTATTGCTCTGGCATCTAACCCTGTTCAGCATGCAAGAACAAAGCACATTGAAATAGATTGCCATTTTGTACGAGACAAGATAAAGGATGGACAGATTCTCCTAAAGTTCATCAACACTACTGAGCAACCTGCAGATGTTCTTACAAAAGGCCTGAGCAAAACTCCCCATCATAAGTGCATCACCAAATTTGGCATTTGTGATCCCTTCACACTGCCAATTTGCGGGGGCATTTTTTTTTTTTTTTTTTTTTTTTTTTTTTTTTTTTTTTTTTTTTTTTTTTTTTTTTTTTTTTTTTTTTTTTTTTTTTTTTTTTTTTTTTTTTTTTTTTTTTTTTTTTTTTTTTTTTTTTTTTTTTTTTTTTTTTTTTTTTTTTTTTTTTTTTTTTTTTTTTTTTTTTTTTTTTTTTTTTTTTTTTTTTTTTTTTTTTTTTTTTTTTTTTTTTTTTTTTTTTTTTTTTTTTTTTTTTTTTTTTTTTTTTTTTTTTTTTTTTTTTTTTTTTTTTTTTTTTTTTTTTTTTTTTTTTTTTTTTTTTTTTTTTTTTTTTTTTTTTTTTTTTTTTTTTTTTTTTTTTTTTTTTTTTTTTTTTTTTTTTTTTTTTTTTTTTTTTTTTTTTTTTTTTTTTTTTTTTTTTTTTTTTTTTTTTTTTTTTTTTTTTTTTTTTTTTTTTTTTTTTTTTTTTTTTTTTTTTTTTTTTTTTTTTTTTTTTTTTTTTTTTTTTTTTTTTTTTTTTTTTTTTTTTTTTTTTTTTTTTTTTTTTTTTTTTTTTTTTTTTTTTTTTTTTTTTTTTTTTTTTTTTTTTTTTTTTTTTTTTTTTTTTTTTTTTTTTTTTTTTTTTTTTTTTTTTTTTTTTTTTTTTTTTTTTTTTTTTTTTTTTTTTTTTTTTTTTTTTTTTTTTTTTTTTTTTTTTTTTTTTTTTTTTTTTTTTTTTTTTTTTTTTTTTTTTTTTTTTTTTTTTTTTTTTTTTTTTTTTTTTTTTTTTTTTTTTTTTTTTTTTTTTTTTTTTTTTTTTTTTTTTTTTTTTTTTTTTTTTTTTTTTTTTTTTTTTTTTTTTTTTTTTTTTTTTTTTTTTTTTTTTTTTTTTTTTTTTTTTTTTTTTTTTTTTTTTTTTTTTTTTTTTTTTTTTTTTTTTTTTTTTTTTTTTTTTTTTTTTTTTTTTTTTTTTTTTTTTTTTTTTTTTTTTTTTTTTTTTTTTTTTTTTTTTTTTTTTTTTTTTTTTTTTTTTTTTTTTTTTTTTTTTTTTTTTTTTTTTTTTTTTTTTTTTTTTTTTTTTTTTTTTTTTTTTTTTTTTTTTTTTTTTTTTTTTTTTTTTTTTTTTTTTTTTTTTTTTTTTTTTTTTTTTTTTTTTTTTTTTTTTTTTTTTTTTTTTTTTTTTTTTTTTTTTTTTTTTTTTTTTTTTTTTTTTTTTTTTTTTTTTTTTTTTTTTTTTTTTTTTTTTTTTTTTTTTTTTTTTTTTTTTTTTTTTTTTTTTTTTTTTTTTTTTTTTTTTTTTTTTTTTTTTTTTTTTTTTTTTTTTTTTTTTTTTTTTTTTTTTTTTTTTTTTTTTTTTTTTTTTTTTTTTTTTTTTTTTTTTTTTTTTTTTTTTTTTTTTTTTTTTTTTTTTTTTTTTTTTTTTTTTTTTTTTTTTTTTTTTTTTTTTTTTTTTTTTTTTTTTTTTTTTTTTTTTTTTTTTTTTTTTTTTTTTTTTTTTTTTTTTTTTTTTTTTTTTTTTTTTTTTTTTTTTTTTTTTTTTTTTTTTTTTTTTTTTTTTTTTTTTTTTTTTTTTTTTTTTTTTTTTTTTTTTTTTTTTTTTTTTTTTTTTTTTTTTTTTTTTTTTTTTTTTTTTTTTTTTTTTTTTTTTTTTTTTTTTTTTTTTTTTTTTTTTTTTTTTTTTTTTTTTTTTTTTTTTTTTTTTTTTTTTTTTTTTTTTTTTTTTTTTTTTTTTTTTTTTTTTTTTTTTTTTTTTTTTTTTTTTTTTTTTTTTTTTTTTTTTTTTTTTTTTTTTTTTTTTTTTTTTTTTTTTTTTTTTTTTTTTTTTTTTTTTTTTTTTTTTTTTTTTTTTTTTTTTTTTTTTTTTTTTTTTTTTTTTTTTTTTTTTTTTTTTTTTTTTTTTTTTTTTTTTTTTTTTTTTTTTTTTTTTTTTTTTTTTTTTTTTTTTTTTTTTTTTTTTTTTTTTTTTTTTTTTTTTTTTTTTATGATGATCTGGTTATTAACACTATGGATTTTATTTTATTTTTCTGTACTAATATCATGGTGTGACATTTGCTTTCGACTTCACGTTAACCTATCCTGATGATGTTGATAACAGGTCGATTGCAGTGCAAAACATCTTGTGGTGACACTTTTTTGGGCATTTCAATCGATCAAATTGATGCAAGAAAAAGAACTTAAAACCTGAATGGCTGAATACACCAAATGACTCCGGTTCACATTCATTTTCCTTCAGCCATCAGCAATAATGAATTTGGGCGGGATAGAAATTACAGCCAATTAACTAAAATAACTTGTTCAATACAAATAAAATATTTCTTGAATTTAAATATACATTATATTTTAAACGGAATATCCGACAATCAAAACCAGATATTTTAAATTAAAGCAATCGAAAAATAGGCCATCTAGTCAACACTATATCAAAGAGACAGTAAACTTTTCACGAAATGGAATCAAAGTTGAAGCAAATTATACAAACACAGCTATCAAACCGATAGGATAAACAAAATTCACAAGGAATATCTGCACTCCCCCAAATCACCCTCCATGGATACAAATACAAAATCCCCTATATAACAACATATCACCAAACACCAACTAGAATCCCCATTTATCAGATTCATTTTTCCCCGTTTGGCTCTCAGATGACACCTTAAATGGTCCACTTGAACCGAATGGGTCTGAGTCATCAAACGAGTAGGCTTGACCATGATCAAATCCCACATTGCTACTCATAGAATCAAACCTTGCAAAATTACGGTCTTGTGTGGTGCTACTCATTGAGTCAAACCTTGAGAAGCTATTGTCCTGTGTGGTGCTGCTCATAGAATCAAATCTCGAGAAAGCTTCTTGTTTGGGAGAACCACGGTCAGTGGCACTAAAAGAGTCGTACCTCGAAAGATTATCAAAGAAAGAATTCTCTGCTCCTCCCACACTGTATCGTGGTGAGGTGGCAGCTCTAGAAGCTGGTGAGCCAGGGACTGAATCATCAAACCCAAATGGAGTTTTCTTCTGAAAAAAACTATTGGCCTGAGGGGAATCACTTCTCCTTGGACTGGCGGTAAAGCTATTGGAGTCAAATAAATAACTCTCTCCATGCTTCTCATGATCAGCATCCTGTGAAAAGCAGGTTATAAAGTTGTATACGTCATTCAAGGCTGCTATCAGGTTAAAAAAAAAGCATTAAAAGCTGCTAGCATAGATTCTAACTACAAAAAAAATAAAAACGAACCTAGGGGTGGGAAACACTCACTCCTCAGTCCTCACAAACAAAATTGAAGAAAGAACATAGGATTTGCAATTTCAGTTCGGTTCTGGGAATCTAAACAAACCCACCCAAGCATGTCTTCAGTTCATGGTCCAGTTTAAGACCAGCAATATATAGCGGCTTTATATAAAAATGACTCATCCAATATAAAAAGCTGTTCTGAAACAAATTTTCACCTTATTGTGTTTATTCAAAAATGACTCATCCAGTTTATCGTGTGCTGGAACATATGTAGTACTTTGTTTCCATCTTAAATTATAATACTCCTAATGCTTTCCACCACTTTGCTAATCTATATGTTCATCCATTAAATGTAATGAGAAGATGTAAAATATTAACACACCTTAGTGGTCTCGCTATTGAAGCCCCACACTGAATCTACATCATCATTGTTATCAAAAGTACCCCATCCTTGGTCGTCAAAGTTCCTATTCAAAGAATACAAAGTGACAAACTTAGTCTTCAATACAAGGAAAAGAAAAAGAAAAACATAACAGTTTATAAGCTATGCATGTTTAGTAAGTTTCAGTAATACCACCTGTCCACGTATTGAACATATTATAACCAGTGATGTAAAAAATAACTTAGATAATGAAAGATCAAACCATAAACTAAATCCACTAAGTACCTTTCTGTATCTGCATCAAAGCTATTCCCAAAATGGCTAAATGAATCCTCCTTGGTTGGACTTTCAAATACTTTTTGTGTTGTCGGACTATCTGCTGGACTTTTTGCCGATTCATCTTCGCTAAATGCATATGCTGATTCACTCTCAAAAGGCTTCTCAGAGTTCCCGTCAGCATTTGAATATGAACCATGAGAAACGTCATCCATCGTAGACGAATTTTCAGCCTGAGATGTGGATTTGCCATTTGCGGACACCCCAACATCATATTGAGGTCCTGTTAACACAGGTATGTTAACACTCAATGTAAATACGGTGATGCAAGTAAGATGAGAATGCTTATTGTAGGTGGCAAAAAGCCAGGTTAGGTAACAGTTTAAATGGGTTTGGGTCAAAAAGGATCAGGTTAGGTTGGCCCACTAGCACTTGCTTAAATTTGTAAATAATTAATGTATTAATACTTTCGTGGTTTTCATCCCTCTAAGTTAATTTTAGTGGATTTCGTCCTTCATCTTTACCTTTTTAGCACTTTACATCCTTTTAAGGGATGAAAAACACAAAAAGTGTGCAAACTTTTTTAGCATCTTACATCCCTCAAAAGGATGTAATCCACTAAAAAAGTAAAGATGAAGGACGAAATCCAATAAAAATAAGTTAGAGGGATAAAACCACAAAAATGTGTGAACCACGGGGATGACTTGTGCAATTAACTCTAAATAAAAATAGAAACCTGATGCTTTTAGATAAGAGATTTAGGAGGCTATAAGCCATTGTGGATCCCCTAAGCTTTTTATCTAAGGTGTGATGTGTTTATCATCATTCATCAGCCCCGTCGATAATCACCCATGATTATTGATGAAACTATTTCAGTACACCTCAGGATACTTTCAACTATTCCACCTAATTTGTTTTTAGACAAATCTTTTAATTTAAACTCTAAAGCAGTGTGGTTTGGATCAGTGGTAAACACGACAGAGGTCAAGGGTTCAATCCTCATCCCATGCAAAAGGCCGGAGGTCCTTTTCTACCATTTAGGTAGAATCTGAAAGCAGCCTCTCTACCTTGGTAGGGGGTAAGGCCTGTCTACATCATAACCTCCCCCATACACCGTCGAGGTATTGGGGCTCGAAACCCACGGAAGGCGGCAGTGAGCAGTTTCTTTCTTTCTTTCTTTTTTCTTTCTTTCTTTCTTTCTTTCTTTCTTTCTTTCTTTCTTTCTTTCTTTCTTTCTTTCTTTCTTTCTTTCTTTCTTTCTTTCTTTCTTTCTTTCTTTCTTTCTTTCTTTCTTTCTTTCTTTCTTTCTTTCTTTCTTTCTTTCTTTCTTTCTTTCTTTCTTTCTTTCTTTCTTTCTTTCTTTCTTTCTTTCTTTCTTTCTTTCTTTCTTTCTTTCTTTCTTTCTTTCTTTCTTTCTTTCTTTCTTTCTTTCTTTCTTTCTTTCTTTCTTTCTTTCTTTCTTTCTTTCTTTCTTTCTTTCTTTCTTTCTTTCTTTCTTTCTTTCTTTCTTTCTTTCTTTCTTTCTTTCTTTCTTTCTTTCTTTCTGTGTACTTGCGTCATTAACTTTCATTGATCACTTACCTCTTTCAGTTTTCAATAGAAGGCTTTCTTTCTTTCTTTCTTTCTTTCTTTCTTTCTTTCTTTCTTTCTTTCTTTCTTTCTTTCTTTCTTTCTTTCTTTCTTTCTTTCTTTCTTTCTTTCTTTCTTTCTTTCTTTCTTTCTTTCTTTCTTTCTTTCTTTCTTTCTTTCTTTCTTTCTTTCTTTCTTTCTTTCTTTCTTTCTTTCTTTCTTTCTTTCTTTCTTTCTTTCTTTCTTTCTTTCTTTCTTTCTTTCTTTCTTTCTTTCTTTCTTTCTTTCTTTCTTTCTTTCTTTCTTTCTTTCTTTCTTTCTTTCTTTCTTTCTTTCTTTCTTTCTTTCTTTCTTTCTTTCTTTCTTTCTTTCTTTCTTTCTTTCTTTCTTTCTTTCTTTCTTTCTTTCTTTCTTTCTTTCTTTCTTTCTTTCTTTCTTTCTTTCTTTCTTTCTTTCTTTCTTTCTTTCTTTCTTTCTTTCTTTCTTTCTTTCTTTCTTTCTTTCTTTCTTTCTTTCTTTCTTTCTTTCTTTCTTTCTTTCTTTCTTTCTTTCTTTCTTTCTTTCTTTCTTTCTTTCTTTCTTTCTTTCTTTCTTTCTTTCTTTCTTTCTTTCTTTCTTTCTTTCTTTTTTAATTTAAACACTAGGCCAGTCTGAGTTAGCAAATAACACACATTGATCCTTTGTTTCGGTAAGAGCCGCTTCCTAAACATGGTAACTCAGATAGAAAGAATGCCAAACCTTCATCTTCGAATTTATCCCAATCCTCGTCCCACACTGCAGATATTTCTGGAACTCCAGGCTGCCAACCTTCACAAACAAAGTTGTCAAACCACAGGGCAAAATTATTGATCAATATATACTACTGTAAGTACATTTTTAATTGGATATCCTGATAGCATTATATGAAAGATGATACCTTGTGGAAGCTCAATAACTGCAGTTGACTTGACATTGATTCCATGCTTCTTGCAACGTTCCGTTAAGGCCTTCAGTAGTTCCTCAAGATCTGATTGTATACGATCAGCGCGAACCTAGAGCCACAGATATGTCTATCATAAACAAAGCATTCACACGTGGGAGTGGGGGAGGAGGAACAGAAGTAGTTGAGCTTACTTGAAGGATGCCATCAGCACTGCCACCCTGTTCCATTTTCACGAGGGCCTGATTCAACTCCATTTTCCTCTCCTATGATGGTCAAACAATAATTTTAATTAACCAAAAAGAAGGATGAGGTTATATTACATGTTAAAGTTCATGTGCTTCATGTCCTGACTGATGGGACTAAAAAGCTGATATTACACCTGTAACAGAAGATATTACTGACCTTAACTACACTGCAAGTTCATATACGGACCATGTGCAGTAGAAAGTGATGATACATTGCTATTTATTAGGCCATTTAACATTTTAAGTGTGTACCGAATTGTTTAAACATATATACGACAAACATGATTAGAAATATATACTTGCCTTGAATCTTAATACCCCATGCGTCGTAGGCACGTAGCTTTAATTTTATGTTTTCTTAACATGTTTGTCGTATCATTATGTGACATATGTCCTTATGTAACAATATTTAAAATAATGATGTTTGTATGTGATTACTCTTGTAATTAGTGTATCGAGAAGATCGAAATTTTGTTTATATAAAATTATAAACATATGATGCATGTATGTTTATATCATAGAAGATTAAGATCGGGAAAATATTACTTTATGAATATTATAACAGATTATATTTGACAGTATTATGGTGGGAGACTCTCCTACATTATAAGAAAGGACACTGAACTATGTATATGAAAATATATTTTAAACATATTCATTATTAAAATAATTAATTCTGGTATTTAATTTTCTTAAGATATATACAAGGAATGAAACCTTATAATATTTAATGAAATAATAAAATTTAATATAAAATAAGATTACTTGATAGGTATAACATAATTGAAACTAGAATAATTCATTTATAAACCAAAGGGACATGTCACTCAAAGGAAGCACTACGTGTCGCACAAAGAATGCATGTTTTAACCCAAACCCATTCTGATAACCCTACCCAGACATTTCATATTCCATTATGTCTTAATGTCTTCTATGGTGCCAGCGTAACCACAATGAGAATGGACTAACATGAGTAGACTTGAATGTGGCTCAAAACATGGTGACCAAAATATGGTGGCAAATTGTTTCAAAATTCACAGAGAAGTTGTAAAAGGTATTCACAATTGCTTAAATGGTCAACCAATAAGCACCAATCACAAAACTGAGAAGAGTTTACTATCAAGTACAGTGGTAGTTGTATCAACCTTGTGAACAACTTTCAGTAAATACACAGGTCCAGATATGTATTCTTGTATCTCAGATAACATGGAAGAACATTCTACCTGAATATCACGAAAAGATGCCTCCTCAATAGTTAACTTAGAGGCCACTTCAGCCACCTGCTTGTACTTCTCTTCATATTTCTTGGCAAGGAACTCTGCCTGAAATAAAAGGGCAATGTCTGATAACAAGAAAACAGAAAACCAAAGGTAGAAATAAGACAATGGTTACTAATTTCAAGAATACCTCGCGTTTATCGGCTATAGCACGTTCTGTAATCTCATTAAGGCGGTTATCGCATCTGCTTTTGTATAACACCTGATAGAAGGGGAAAAAATGGAGGGAAGAACATTTGATTACTCATCTTTATAATTGCAAAGGAGGAAGCTCCCACATCTTAAATGTACTCAGTACATAGGGAATCAACTTGAACTCAATAGCATTTAAAGCATATAACAAAAAAGTATATATGCATGGTAACACAAAAATATCAGTAAAGAATGGGTACTTACAAGATCTTGCATTTTATTCCTGAAGAACGTCATCTTTTCTCTAGAATCCAGAATCACCTTCTTATCTTCAACCTTTCAACACAAACACAAACCATCAACAGTGAACATTCTAATGCATATGAAAAATGTGGCATAAATAGAACTTCTAAGGGAATGGTTCAACTAGATCCAAATAATTTTCAAAGCATATAAACCCTTGACTTCCTGACAACCCCCCCTCCTTCTCCCCCTTCACCAAAAGTAAATATCAAAATGATTGATTTATAACAAGCAAAGGAGCCCAATATAATGCAGATAGAACATTCTTCTGAATGTAATATTTAAAAATCTTATATAGAAGAAAGGGTCTACCGTATTTTCTGTTTCAGCTGTCTCTCGAGAAACTGAATGAGAAGTAGTTTGATCACCATTACTGAGGTGATTTGCATTAGAAGTCTCCATGGAGGGTACAGGTCCTTTCTGCTGAGTATATTGCATTGGTTGGGGACCAGGCATGGGTGGCCTCAAATCACCATGCGGTATCGGTTGAACACCAGGCATCCCTTGCTGTTGGGGTACAGGGCCTAAAGACAAACATATTCAGTAATATACAAACAGCTCAACTGCCCCAATCAGTTATGGCTATCCCCTAGTCAACTAGCAACTATTAATTGAATGAAATTGTGTACAAGGTTAAGCCGGCATTAATTAACTTATCTTTATCAACTAACTTTTTCCACTTTCAAGGAATCTGTATCATCCTATTTTCAATGGTTTTCATATGATCGACTTTTTTTTGAATAGTTGTATCAATGAAACCATGAAGTCATATGAAAGAGTTGCTGTATCGAGAGATAAAGGTGGACCAGGACTTGGCCAACTTCTTGCTTAATCAGTTGTGGCAATTGAATATGATTAGACCGTTCAGCACTCCCTAACCCGGGCAGATTATAACCAGTTAATGACCCAGATATTTAGGCCCATGACCCCATGTAGGCTCATGGCCACATGAGTAAGTTCTTTAGTTGGAGAGAAAGGGATGAAAGGTTGGTTTTTTTCCTTTCAATTATACCCTTTTATGTAAATATGTAAATGTGATAACTGATCAGTGTGAAGTTTTTGAATCCGGTATATTTTTGCCATTATAAAAGCTTATAAATCCTTTTGTTCCAATTTTCTCCCACTCGTTCCAAAAAGCTTTTAAAGTTAAAGAGAATTTTCTGTGAGAATAACTCATGAACTTGTAATTAACTCAAGAACACCATTTTTATACTGTTTCCATCCCTTTCTATATAAAAAAAATATGAAAATAAAAACTAGAAGCTAATTACGTAAATGGCCCCTGTGTCATACCCAATCATTCAAGTTGAGTCCCGACTAATCCTACATGAATAATCCTTGTGACGCCACTTTTCTTACAACACGAGTCCTTATGACCTAAAATGTCTATAACACGATTAATAATTTATGATTAAGTTTTCTTTTGATCTTTTATAGTATTTTAGTTGATATAACTTTCATCTCTTATTAACCTTTCCCTCCTCAGTTCTTTAATCTCTTCTCTTTTCAGATAAATTGACCTTGACCGACACGGGGAAAAACAATAAACCACCATTGGCTCAATTCTCCTTCACCTCGTTCTAGATCCACCAAACCACCATCACCGTTATCTTATTCTCCACCATCTTGTGTTCAGATTCGGCCAACCACAATCCCCACCATCACCAGCCACCGTCACACACCCCAGTTTTCTCCACCTGCAGCTCACCTAATGGTTTGATTTGGCGTGAACCCATTTGCGTGTATGTATAAGTCTACATATTTTTATGTGATGTTAGTTTGACTTGGTTTTAATTAGATTTTAGTTTAGATATAGAATTTTGGCTTTAGTTTTGGTATTAGTTTGGTTTTGGTTGACTTTATGTATAAAAGAGTTTATGTAATTAGGAAAAATAAATTGATTTGATTTGGGTGTGAGTTATTTTCTAGATACATGCAGGTTTTGTTAGATTTGATTTGCGTAGTTGCAATGAGTAAGTGAGTAACCAGGATATTTGTTGAATGTTGCCGGCATATTTGTTGAAGATTGTCAGATTCATAGAAGAAAAAGTTAAGTGAAAGAAGAGGTTATTAAAAGAACCAATTAACTTATGCCAAGTGGAAAAGCACAAATATAAATGGATTAATATAAATCAAAAATAAAATACAACTACAACTACAAACAATAAATAATTAAGGGTAGTTTGGTCATTTCAAGTAGACATTGGATTTGTGTATGTAACAATACACGAGATATTGGACTAGTGGTGTAACGAATGTAGTGTTCCAGTGGCTATTCATATAAGATTTTGAAATAGGAATTGAACTTGAAGAATCATGTATAACACAGGGACCATTTAATTAACTCAAAAACTAGAGAACACAGTTTAACTCAATAACTGTTTCTGTGTCTCTTCAAGTTGTATTGAAATAGTATAGTACAGTATCAACTATCAAATTTTAAATACTTGATTCACATAGTTTACAGATATCATAATATGGTAATGAAATGTTAATATAATATTAAGAATGGCGAAATGGAGTTAAAGGATTACCAGGAGTAGCTCCCCAACCAGCAGTTCTATAAGATGGATTCGGTGGGCCTGTAAGAGACAACAGGGTTTCATCAAGTAAGACATTACTAGGAAGCGTTGGTGGAAGATTCTGGCCTTCTCTGTACCGCTCCATCAGATAAAGAGCAATGCAGAACTCCCTCAAGGAAAGCATACTATCATTATCTTGGTCAGACAAATCCCAAACCTGTTTCAAAATTTCTGTGAAAGAACAAAAGAATATTACAAGTTGATTTAAAAGATAACTTCTTAACAGATGCATGTTACCGCAGAAATAAATCATCATAAAAGAAAGACCTGAATCAAACATCAAGGCCCAAAACATTGAAAATAGTAAATAGGCGAAGAGTATATACCTCTTGGTAGTCTCCAACTCAGAAATAAACTGCGTGCCTGTTCACCAGTTATCTTCCCATCTCTATCAGAGTCAACTTCCATAAAAACTTTCATATACTTGTTAACACCAGCCCGTGTCATTTTCGGCCACTGAGGTTGTGACAGATTGGGAGCTTGTGATTTAGGCTCAACTGAAAATCCAGATGATCCAAATGTATTATTTTGAGGTGGGCCCTGTTGACTGGGTCTTGGAGCAGAGGGTCCTGCTGACTGTACCAGACCCCCAGTGGGCTGCCTTGTAAATGCATTCAATGCACCAAGTGGGTCGATCTTAACTGGAGCCTGGTGCTCAGAAGTTGGAGGAGCAATGGCAGCAGAAGCAGGTGGATTGCTTGCAGGATTAGTTGGCATTGGTGATGAGGATGGTTTGGATAAAGTTGGGGAAGCAGAAAATACGTCACCTCCAAACATACGGTCAGAAACAACACCATTTCCTCCAACCGATGCTCTAGGAGTTGCAAAAGATGAGGATACTCCAGAACCTGCCAGACCACCACTTGATGGGAAGTTAGGACGGCCAAGACCCTGTGGTGGAAGAGGACCGCTTGCAGGTGGTGGCCTCATTGATTGATTTCCTTCAGATGCAAAATACTGCACAGAAGAAGGTGGAGCCGCCGATGGAGGAGCAATTGTATTTGGAGGGCCTTGTGATCTTATGCCAAAATGTTGAGGCTGCATTGAATTGACAAGCCCAGGCTGTTGTGAAGGGGGGCGTGGGGCCATTGAATTGACAACCCCGGTCTGTTGTGTAGGAGGCCGTTGAGCCATCGAACTGACAAAAAAAAAAAAAAAAAAAAAAAAAAAAAAAAAAAAAAAAAAAAAAAAAAAAAAAAAAAAAAAAAAAAAAAAAAAAAAAAAAAAAAAAAAAAAAAAAAAAAAAAAAAAAAAAAAAAAAAAAAAAAAAAAAAAAAAAAAAAAAAAAAAAAAAAAAAAAAAAAAAAAAAAAAAAAAAAAAAAAAAAAAAAAAAAAAAAAAAAAAAAAAAAAAAAAAAAAAAAAAAAAAAAAAAAAAAAAAAAAAAAAAAAAAAAAAAAAAAAAAAAAAAAAAAAAAAAAAAAAAAAAAAAAAAAAAAAAAAAAAAAAAAAAAAAAAAAAAAAAAAAAAAAAAAAAAAAAAAAAAAAAAAAAAAAAAAAAAAAAAAAAAAAAAAAAAAAAAAAAAAAAAAAAAAAAAAAAAAAAAAAAAAAAAAAAAAAAAAAAAAAAAAAAAAAAAAAAAAAAAAAAAAAAAAAAAAAAAAAAAAAAAAAAAAAAAAAAAAAAAAAAAAAAAAAAAAAAAAAAAAAAAAAAAAAAAAAAAAAAAAAAAAAAAAAAAAAAAAAAAAAAAAAAAAAAAAAAAAAAAAAAAAAAAAAAAAAAAAAAAAAAAAAAAAAAAAAAAAAAAAAAAAAAAAAAAAAAAAAAAAAAAAAAAAAAAAAAAAAAAAAAAAAAAAAAAAAAAAAAAAAAAAAAAAAAAAAAAAAAAAAAAAAAAAAAAAAAAAAAAAAAAAAAAAAAAAAAAAAAAAAAAAAAAAAAAAAAAAAAAAAAAAAAAAAAAAAAAAAAAAAAAAAAAAAAAAAAAAAAAAAAAAAAAAAAAAAAAAAAAAAAAAAAAAAAAAAAAAAAAAAAAAAAAAAAAAAAAAAAAAAAAAAAAAAAAAAAAAAAAAAAAAAAAAAAAAAAAAAAAAAAAAAAAAAAAAAAAAAAAAAAAAAAAAAAAAAAAAAAAAAAAAAAAAAAAAAAAAAAAAAAAAAAAAAAAAAAAAAAAAAAAAAAAAAAAAAAAAAAAAAAAAAAAAAAAAAAAAAAAAAAAAAAAAAAAAAAAAAAAAAAAAAAAAAAAAAAAAAAAAAAAAAAAAAAAAAAAAAAAAAAAAAAAAAAAAAAAAAAAAAAAAAAAAAAAAAAAAAAAAAAAAAAAAAAAAAAAAAAAAAAAAAAAAAAAAAAAAAAAAAAAAAAAAAAAAAAAAAAAAAAAAAAAAAAAAAAAAAAAAAAAAAAAAAAAAAAAAAAAAAAAAAAAAAAAAAAAAAAAAAAAAAAAAAAAAAAAAAAAAAAAAAAAAAAAAAAAAAAAAAAAAAAAAAAAAAAAAAAAAAAAAAAAAAAAAAAAAAAAAAAAAAAAAAAAAAAAAAAAAAAAAAAAAAAAAAAAAAAAAAAAAAAAAAAAAAAAAAAAAAAAAAAAAAAAAAAAAAAAAAAAAAAAAAAAAAAAAAAAAAAAAAAAAAAAAAAAAAAAAAAAAAAAAAAAAAAAAAAAAAAAAAAAAAAAAAAAAAAAAAAAAAAAAAAAAAAAAAAAAAAAAAAAAAAAAAAAAAAAAAAAAAAAAAAAAAAAAAAAAAAAAAAACAAACAAAATTGAAAATTAGAGATTAAAAAATTGAATATTAAAAAACCACTAATTAAATTAAAGAGAAAAAAAAAACATAGAAAAGCTCTTGCATGGTTTTAAACAAGATTGTAG
>CM067169.1:13242891-13267891 GCA_034093135.1 Erigeron breviscapus | reverse complement strand
GATGCTGAAACCAAAGCACTTTATAACAGCTCGCCCAAAAGTCCATTACGTATCCTCCAAGCCATGGAAGTTATCACGCGATTAGTTTTAGGTTATTTCAAACGTATTACAGCATTGCGTTTGTTTCTTGGAAAATTCTCATGGTGAAAGAATTTTCAGACAGTCGTCTGAAAGAGTCAGCAATGTTCACAAAACTGTTGGATTAGGTGTCTAAGCCATAACTATAATTGATAGAAGCACAGTCCTTTTGGGTTGCCCTCGAGACTCAAAATGAATAACATTGACATGTGAGAAGCTTGCAATTTAAATGTTGTGTACAGACTTGACTTCCACAGTCAAATCCTCATTTTCTACTTTTCCACGACCACAAGCTTTGTGATTGATGCTGAAACCAAAGCACTTTATAACAGCTCGCCCAAAAGTCCATTACGTATCCTCCAAGCCATGGAAGTTATCACGCGATTAGTTTTAGGTTATTTCAAACGTATTACAGCATTGCGTTTGTTTCTTGGAAAATTCTCATGGTGAAAGAATTTTCAGACAGTCGTCTGAAAGAGTCAGCAATGTCACAAAACTGTTGGATTAGGTGTCTAAGCCATAACTATAATTGATAGAAGCACAGTCCTTTTGGGTTGCCCTCGAGACTCAAAATGAATAGACTTGATAAAGGAGAATAAAATTTCCCTTGGGAAGTTTGTCCCACATCGGTGGGATAGAAAAAGCATGGAGGCTATCCAAGGCTATAAATATGGCCTTAGGGATTCATTATTTTCACACAATACTTGGCTTGAGTATTCGCCTCCTTCTTTCTCCTCTTGGAAGAACTCTTCTATAGTTCATCCACACTTAGTTATTTGTTGGATTAGGTGTCTAAGCCATAACTATAATTGATAGAAGCACAGTCCTTTTGGGTTGCCCTCGAGACTCAAAATGAATAGACTTGATAAAGGAGAATAAAATTTCCCTTGGGAAGTTTGTCCCACATCGGTGGGATAGAAAAAGCATGGAGGCTATCCAAGGCTATAAATATGGCCTTAGGGATTCATTATTTTCACACAATACTTGGCTTGAGTATTCGCCTCCTTCTTTCTCCTCTTGGAAGAACTCTTCTATAGTTCATCCACACTTAGTTATTTTGTTGGATTAGGTGTCTAAGCCATAACTATAATTGATAGAAGCACAGTCCTTTTGGGTTGCCCTCGAGACTCAAAATGAATAGACTTGATAAAGGAGAATAAAATTTCCCTTGGGAAGTTTGTCCCACATCGGTGGGATAGAAAAAGCATGGAGGCTATCCAAGGCTATAAATATGGCCTTAGGGATTCATTATTTTCACACAATACTTGGCTTGAGTATTCGCCTCCTTCTTTCTCCTCTTGGAAGAACTCTTCTATAGTTCATCCACACTTAGTTATTTTTTTGAGTCGCCGGGTGTGATTCCATTAGAGGCACGACATTTGTGGTGCTTGCTTCCAAGAGATTTGGAGGGATAATTTTAGTTGTTTACTATAACAACTAAAAGGTATGTAATTTATTTATTTATTTATTTATTTTCTTTAGTAAGTTTTGATTATTTACTAGAGTATTAGAATTTTATATTATGTTCATAGTTATAGGTTCAATAGTGAAAACATAGATCCTGTTTTAGGTTGCATGCTCCCTTAAAAGTTTAAGTTAGTTTGTAATGCCTAAAACCCATCAGTGGTATCAGAGCGTTAGGCTTGTTTTCAATTGAATTTGCTATAATTGTTGAATTGATTAAATAATCATCGTATTTTGAAAAGTTTTAAAATACACCTTATACTATATGTAAAATTAAAAGCTTAATTATTACTATATGTATAAGAATAAAGTCAGTCAAATCAATAGTAGGCCTCATTCACGAAGCTAGTCTATAAGGGGGGTATAAGGAAACTGCCTATAAAATGGTAGTTGAATGGGTGTCCACTCTCACCCACCGCTTCCTTGATTAGTGGAGGGTCGTTAGCCGAACGGGTTTGATAGGACTATATTAATTCTCATTAAAAGTATAATGATAATAAAAGTAACTAAACCTTTTATTTAAATCCCAATCTTAGTTACTTTAGGAAAAATGTGAAATTGTATGCTAACCCATGAAATTGCACATTACACTTTATAAGTCATTAGTGGAGCGTGTGTGGTTAACCAGCACACTAATAGGGACTAATAAAGAGTTGTAATGGGTATCTCATAAATTGTCATTGTTGATGGAGCGTGTGTGGTTTACCAGCACATCAATTGAGATGATAAATGACATTGAGGTTACCAAGTACATTTGCATGGTTATTCACATCTTGTTTGTGATCCTCGGTATCCCAGTCACAAATGGAAGAGCATAATCTGAGATTAAACATGCCATTGAATAGTTTCAATGAGTCTCAAAAGACCTACGTGTATGAAATTTGCAATTAGATTACGGCATCCCTTTTCTAAGTTGTGAATTTCATAGTTGGTACCTAGCCTCGATATTTCAATTTTGAGTTGTTATATTAAGGTTAGTTTTTATCTAACTCAAACTACCTTTCTTTTAGAAATGTCTACCCCTAACGATGCTTCTGGTTCCTCCTCCTCCAACCACAACTTTTCTTTGTTGAACATCTGCTCAAAGGTGACATTAGATGGCACCAACTACAATGACTGGATGCGTAACATCAAAATGGCTCTTCGTTTCGAGGACAAGGAGTATGTCCTTGACAAGGAACTTGGAGAAATTGACGAAGAGAAAGCCACCCCTGAAGAATTAGCCGCATATAAGAAACATTATGCTGATGCAACAAAAGTTGCTTGCATCATGGTTGCTACCATGACTCCTGAACTGCAAAAATTCTATGAGGATTACTGGCCGTACGAGATGAACAAGGACCTTATAGAAAAGTATCATAAGCGAGCTCGTCAAGAAAAGTACGAGATAGTAAAGTCTCTCATATCAAGCAAGATGAAGGACGGAGAGTCTGTCAGCGGCCACGTGCAAAGAATGCAAAGATACGTGGATCGACTTGTGAGGCTAAATGTGCATATTGATGAGGAGTTGGCCATTGACATAGTCTTGAACTCCTTACCAAGTTGTTATGATCAGTTCATCTTGACCTATCATTTGAACAACAATGAGACCACATTGTCTCAATTGCACAACCTCCTGAGAACAGCTGAAACAGGGATGAAGGGAAAGAGTGATGTCCCCGCCCCTGCTAATACTACCGTTCTAGCCATTGGTCAAGGAAAGGGGAAGAAGAGGAAAGGTCCTCCTAAGCAAAACTGGAAGGGAAAGTCTCATGTAAAAACCAGTTCTGATGTTACCCCTGTTTCTGATCCCAAAGAGGCCACTTGCTTCTATTGCAACGACAAAGGACATTGGAAACGAAGCTGCCCAAAGTATCTGCAAGATTTAAAGGATGGCAAAGTGAAGCCATCTACTGCAGGTATATACACTATTTCATCTATTAACCCATCATCTTCTAATTCTTGGGTCCTTGATACAGGATGTGGTTTCCACATTTGCTCTGTTTTGCAGGGACTAAGAAAAAGTGAGGATGTGGAGCATGGTAGAATGAACTTGATCATGGGGAATAGGCGATCTTCACCTGTCACCAAGATTGGAGTTTATAGTCTAGTGCTTAGTAATGGTGTTAATTTAGATTTATTGAATTGTCGCTACTCGTCAGAAATGACACGAAACATTATCTCTTTTCATGCATTGTTCAAACAAGGTTTTAGATTTTCTTTTAATGATGAGAATGGTTCTATTTCTGCTTATAAGAATGGCATTTTCTATTTCGAAGCTTTACCTTGTGATGGTGTGTATGAAACTGTGATATGTGTAGACAATTTAGGCAATAGTGTATTTCAAATTGATTCGTCTAATGGTATAGACAAAGCGTGCTTGTGGCATTGTCGTCTTGGACACATTAACAAGAAACGCATGGCTCAACTCCAAAAGGATGGGGTGTTGGAATCATTTGACCTAAGGTCAGATGATACATGCGAATCTTGTCTTTTGGGTAAGATGACAAAATCACCTTTCACTGGATTTTGTGAAAGAGGTGAAGGTTTGTTGGATCTCATACACACAGACGTGTGTGGACCCTTTAGATCAGCCACAAGGGATGCTAATCGATTCTATGTGACTTTTACTGATGATTATAGCAGATATGGTTATATCTACTTAATAAAGCATAAGTCAGAAACCTTTGAAAAGTTCAAAGAGTTTAAGCAAGAGGTCGAGAATCAATTAGAAAGGAAGATAAAGATGCTCCGATCAGATAGAGGCGGAGAGTATCTTAGTATCGAGTTCCATGACTATCTCAAGGAATGTGGAATAGTTTCACAATTGACACCTCCTAGGACACCACAACTTAATGGTGTGGCTGAGAGACGCAATCGAACCTTGTTAGACATGGTACGTTCCATGATGAGTCGAGCTTCACTTCCAATCTCATTTTGGGGGTATGCCTTAGAAACTGCCGCCCACATTCTTAATCTTGTTCCAACAAAGAAGGTTGCCAAAACACCTCATGAAATGTGGACAGGGAAAGTTCCCTCGTTAGCACATATTAAGGTTTGGGGTTGTGAAGTTTTCGTTAGACGAGAAACTCACGACAAGCTTGAACCTCGTAGTGAGCGATGTGTTTTCATCGGCTATCCACGGAAGTCATTTGGATATCTGTTCTACAAACCTAGTAAGAACGAGGTCTTTGTAGCACGGAGAGGAGTCTTTCGCGAGAGAGAGCTCATATGCAAAGAGGACAGTGGGAGCACCATTGACCTTGAAGAAATTCAAGAGTCAGCCGATGAAGGAACCTCTGAAACCGCTAGGGTTCAACCAGAGGAAGAGATTCCAGTTGAACCCATTGACACTTCATTACCTCTTAGACGTTCTAGTAGAGTTATCAAGCCAACTGAGTTCTATGGTTTCCATATAACTGCAGATGAAGACACGTTTATCAGTGATAATACACTGGTAAATTTGGATGAGCCGACTAACTACAAGGAAGCCATGGCGAGCCCAGAGGCAGCCAAATGGAAAGAGGCAATGGACAGCGAGATCAAGTCCATGTATGACAACCAAGTTTGGAACTTGGTTGATCAACAACCTGGTCGGAAGACAGTTGGTTGTAAATGGATCTTCAAGAAGAAGATTGACATGGATGGTAATGTAAGCACATTCAAAGCACGACTGGTGGCGAAGGGCTTTACTCAAACCCCAGGGATTGACTATGATGAGACCTTCTCACCAGTGGCTAAGATAAAATCTATTAGGATAATGCTAGCCATAGCTGCGTTTCATGACTATGAAATTTGGCAGATGGATGTCAAAACTGCTTTTCTTAACGGAAAGCTGGCTGAGGATGTTTACATGAGTCAGCCAGAAGGTTTTGTGGATGCAAAGTTTCCTAATGGAGTGTGCAAGCTTGAGAAATCCATCTATGGGTTAAAACAAGCGTCTCGCAGTTGGAATCTTTGTTTCGATGAGAAAGTCAAAGAGTTTGGCTTCTCTAGAAGTGAGGATGAGTCCTGTGTATATGTCAAAGCTAGTGGGAGCATAGTCACCTTTCTAGTATTGTATGTTGATGACATACTTCTTATAGGAAATGACATTCCAACTTTGCAAGATGTTAAGTCTTGGCTTGGAAAGTGTTTCGCTATGAAAGATCTAGGAGAGGCTGCCTATATTCTGGGAATAAGAATTTTAAGAGACAGGAGTAAAAGGCTAATTGGACTTAATCAGAGTACCTACTTGGATAAAGTACTGAAACGTTTCGGTATGGAGAATTCCAAGAAAGGAGATCTGCCCATCCAGAGTAATACCAAAATGAGTAAGACTCATAGTCCGAGTACAGATGAAGAAATAGCAGAAATGAGTAGAATTCCGTATGCTTCCGCTGTTGGTTCTATCATGTATGCTATGACATGTACTCGTCCTGATGTGTCCTTTGCTTTGAGCATGGTCAGTCGTTATCAGGGAAATCCAGGTAAACCTCATTGGGTAGCGGTTAAGAATATTCTCAAGTATCTGCGAAGGACTAAGGACTGGGTTCTAGTACTTGGGGGCTGTGATACATTGAGAGTAACTGGGTATAGTGACGCCAGCTTTCAAACAGATAGGGACAACTTTCGTTCCCAATCTGGCTGGGTCTTTACCTTAAATGGAGGAGCAGTTACTTGGAAAAGTTCCAAGCAAAACACAGTGGCTGATTCTACTTGTGAATCAGAGTACATAGCGGTGAGCGAAGCATCAAAGGAGGCAATTTGGTTGAAGAACTTCATCGGAGATCTTGGAGTTGTGCCAACCATCAAGGAGCCAATGGAAATTTTCTGTGATAATGAAGGAGCGGTTGCATTGACAAAGGAACCAAGAGATCATGGCAGATCTAGACATATCGACAGAAAATACCATTTTATCAGACACAAGATAGAAGAAGGTCACCTCGTAGTGAAGAGGGTTTCATCTGAAGAGAATCCTGCAGATCCACTCACAAAGGGTCTGAGTAGGGTTAAACACAATCAGCATGCTAGGAGCATTGGGCTGAGAGATGATGTTAGTTTTAGTAGTTAGATAGTTAGTTTGAAACTTATAACAAAATAAATGTGATTGACTTTTGGTGATTAAATAATAGAGAATTATTTATGAGTTTGTTTACTACCTTTTGTCAATTGTTTATTATTGTGTTTCATTTTGCATGTTTTACTTCCCGAATAATTTGATTATTTGAATTCCACAGTCGATCATACTTTTGGAAGTAAGTAGTGAATAAAGACTGTCATGAATGGATTTGTAGATTGTCTAAAGAGTTTTAGACATAGCAATGGTATTGCTGCAATGTTCGTGAGTACTTTGAAATAGAGATTTAAGTATTGGATTAACCCACGCTCAGAGAATTACTTCATGGAATTTATCACGAGTAATTCTGAGACGATAATATCTTATAATCTTTAAATGGAGATATATGAGTTGTGGTTTACAAGTCAGTTGTGCATTGATAATATGTAAACGCATCAGTAACTTGATGTTATAAAACGTATTGTTGTGCATGATTTGATGAGTAAATGGTGCAAGCATATAAGTCAAAGTTTATTCGTTCCTTTTGCCCTAACGGGAAAAGCGATATCTTTGGGCCCCTCGATGATTTGATGTTGACATATAGTGTCGGGCCCGACCAGGACTAAATTGATGTGTTCAATTAGAAGTTCTATTTATTTATTTATTTATTTATTTATTTATTTATTTATTTATTTATTTATTTATTTATTATTAGTAATTGATTGAAATAATTGTTATTTATTTATTTATTTATTTATTTATTTATTTATTTATTTATTTATTTATTTATTTATTTATTTATTTATTTATTTATTTATTTATTTATTTATTTATTTATTTATTTATTTATTTATTTATTTATTTATTTATTTATTTATTTATTTATTTATTTATTTATTTATTTATTTATTTATTTATTTATTTATTTATTTATTTATTTATTTATTTATTTATTTATTTATTTATTTATTTATTTATTTATTTATTTATTTATTTATTTATTTATTTATTTATTTATTTATTTATTTATTTATTTATTTATTTATTTATTTATTTATTTATTTATTTATTTATTTATTTATTTATTTATTTATTTATTTATTTATTTATTTATTTATTTATTTATTTATTTATTTATTTATTTATTTATTTATTTATTTATTTATTTATTTATTTATTTATTTATTTATTTATTTATTTATTTATTTATTTATTTATTTATTTATTTATTTATTTATTTATTTATTTATTTATTTATTTATTTATTTATTTATTTATTTATTTATTTATTTATTTATTTATTTATTTATTTATTTATTTATTTATTTATTTATTTATTTATTTATTTATTTATTTATTTATTTATTTATTTATTTATTTATTTATTTATTTATTTATTTATTTATTTATTTATTTATTTATTTATTTATTTATTTATTTATTTATTTATTTATTTATTTATTTATTTATTTATTTATTTATTTATTTATTTATTTATTTATTTATTTATTTATTTATTTATTTATTTATTTATTTATTTATTTATTTATTTATTTATTTATTTATTTATTTATTTATTTATTTATTTATTTATTTATTTATTTATTTATTTATTTATTTATTTATTTATTTATTTATTTATTTATTTATTTATTTATTTATTTATTTATTTATTTATTTATTTATTTATTTATTTATTTATTTATTTATTTATTTATTTATTTATTTATTTATTTATTTATTTATTTATTTATTTATTTATTTATTTATTTATTTATTTATTTATTTATTTATTTATTTATTTATTTATTTATTTATTTATTTATTTATTTATTTATTTATTTATTTATTTATTTATTTATTTATTTATTTATTTATTTATTTATTTATTTATTTATTTATTTATTTATTTATTTATTTATTTATTTATTTATTTATTTATTTATTTATTTATTTATTTATTTATTTATTTATTTATTTATTTATTTATTTATTTATTTATTTATTTATTTATTTATTTATTTATTTATTTATTTATTTATTTATTTATTTATTTATTTATTTATTTATTTATTTATTTATTTATTTATTTATTTATTTATTTATTTATTTATTTATTTATTTATTTATTTATTTATTTATTTATTTATTTATTTATTTATTTATTTATTTATTTATTTATTTATTTATTTATTTATTTATTTATTTATTTATTTATTTATTTATTTATTTATTTATTGATTTGGAGGGATAATTTTAGTTGTTTACTATAACAACTAAAAGGTATGTAATTTATTTATTTATTTATTTATTTATTTATTTATTTTCTTTAGTAAGTTTTGATTATTTACTAGAGTATTAGAATTTTATATTATGTTCATAGTTATAGGTTCAATAGTGAAAACATAGATCCTGTTTTAGGTTGCATGCTCCCTTAAAAGTTTAAGTTAGTTTGTAATGCCTAAAACCCATCAAATAAGTGACCAAATATTCAAAATTAAGCTCGTTAATCATACATTTGGCCAGAAAAGAAATTAATGGCTGCTGCTAAACATGTTTCAACTAATACACTAACACTTCATGATTCAAATGTAAACATTAAAACAAACGTAGTGTCTGGTAATAATCTTTCGACAAAAACCCAATGTCTCAATTGTGAACAAATGAAAAATCAATGTAAAAAAAAAAAAAAAAAAAAAAAAAAAAAAAAAAAAAAAAAAAAAAAAAAAAAAAAAAAAAAAAAAAAAAAAAAAAAAAAAAAAAAAAAAAAAAAAAAAAAAAAAAAAAAAAAAAAAAAAAAAAAAAAAAAAAAAAAAAAAAAAAAAAAAAAAAAAAAAAAAAAAAAAAAAAAAAAAAAAAAAAAAAAAAAAAAAAAAAAAAAAAAAAAAAAAAAAAAAAAAAAAAAAAAAAAAAAAAAAAAAAAAAAAAAAAAAAAAAAAAAAAAAAAAAAAAAAAAAAAAAAAAAAAAAAAAAAAAAAAAAAAAAAAAAAAAAAAAAAAAAAAAAAAAAAAAAAAAAAAAAAAAAAAAAAAAAAAAAAAAAAAAAAAAAAAAAAAAAAAAAAAAAAAAAAAAAAAAAAAAAAAAAAAAAAAAAAAAAAAAAAAAAAAAAAAAAAAAAAAAAAAAAAAAAAAAAAAAAAAAAAAAAAAAAAAAAAAAAAAAAAAAAAAAAAAAAAAAAAAAAAAAAAAAAAAAAAAAAAAAAAAAAAAAAAAAAAAAAAAAAAAAAAAAAAAAAAAAAAAAAAAAAAAAAAAAAAAAAAAAAAAAAAAAAAAAAAAAAAAAAAAAAAAAAAAAAAAAAAAAAAAAAAAAAAAAAAAAAAAAAAAAAAAAAAAAAAAAAAAAAAAAAAAAAAAAAAAAAAAAAAAAAAAAAAAAAAAAAAAAAAAAAAAAAAAAAAAAAAAAAAAAAAAAAAAAAAAAAAAAAAAAAAAAAAAAAAAAAAAAAAAAAAAAAAAAAAAAAAAAAAAAAAAAAAAAAAAAAAAAAAAAAAAAAAAAAAAAAAAAAAAAAAAAAAAAAAAAAAAAAAAAAAAAAAAAAAAAAAAAAAAAAAAAAAAAAAAAAAAAAAAAAAAAAAAAAAAAAAAAAAAAAAAAAAAAAAAAAAAAAAAAAAAAAAAAAAAAAAAAAAAAAAAAAAAAAAAAAAAAAAAAAAAAAAAAAAAAAAAAAAAAAAAAAAAAAAAAAAAAAAAAAAAAAAAAAAAAAAAAAAAAAAAAAAAAAAAAAAAAAAAAAAAAAAAAAAAAAAAAAAAAAAAAAAAAAAAAAAAAAAAAAAAAAAAAAAAAAAAAAAAAAAAAAAAAAAAAAAAAAAAAAAAAAAAAAAAAAAAAAAAAAAAAAAAAAAAAAAAAAAAAAAAAAAAAAAAAAAAAAAAAAAAAAAAAAAAAAAAAAAAAAAAAAAAAAAAAAAAAAAAAAAAAAAAAAAAAAAAAAAAAAAAAAAAAAAAAAAAAAAAAAAAAAAAAAAAAAAAAAAAAAAAAAAAAAAAAAAAAAAAAAAAAAAAAAAAAAAAAAAAAAAAAAAAAAAAAAAAAAAAAAAAAAAAAAAAAAAAAAAAAAAAAAAAAAAAAAAAAAAAAAAAAAAAAAAAAAAAAAAAAAAAAAAAAAAAAAAAAAAAAAAAAAAAAAAAAAAAAAAAAAAAAAAAAAAAAAAAAAAAAAAAAAAAAAAAAAAAAAAAAAAAAAAAAAAAAAAAAAAAAAAAAAAAAAAAAAAAAAAAAAAAAAAAAAAAAAAAAAAAAAAAAAAAAAAAAAAAAAAAAAAAAAAAAAAAAAAAAAAAAAAAAAAAAAAAAAAAAAAAAAAAAAAAAAAAAAAAAAAAAAAAAAAAAAAAAAAAAAAAAAAAAAAAAAAAAAAAAAAAAAAAAAAAAAAAAAAAAAAAAAAAAAAAAAAAAAAAAAAAAAAAAAAAAAAAAAAAAAAAAAAAAAAAAAAAAAAAAAAAAAAAAAAAAAAAAAAAAAAAAAAAAAAAAAAAAAAAAAAAAAAAAAAAAAAAAAAAAAAAAAAAAAAAAAAAAAAAAAAAAAAAAAAAAAAAAATAACTACATAATCTTGTAACGAAAAACAAAAGAAAAACATGTCGGCGGAAGGCCCAACGGATCCTCCGGGTTTCGACCTTCCCCAAAACGAGTCATCTGTAAACAGAAACTCATCCTTTATAACACTATTGTAATTAGATGGCGGTATATTTTAATTTTGAACTCATAAAATGGGATATGAAAGGTACTTGATTTTTGAATTCCCAATACGACAATACCCAATGATGACGTACCTAGCTTAAGTACTATTAACGCTAGTAAATAAGTCAAATTCCGCTAATACCAATCAACCTAGTGCATAGCTACGGCTATACTACTTAGGCCGTAGCCCTCCTTCTCCAGGCCGCAGCCTTCCTGCTGCTTGGTCGTGACTACAGCCAAGGCTTTAGGCTGGAATTCTATGACGTCGGTTACAATGACGTCTAACAAACCCTGCAACAACTTTGTCTCTTCCTCACAAGAGACAAATGCTTACGTATAAAAAGACACACCGAATAAACGTCTACCTGCAAGACGAACGTCATGATTTGGGACCAATGTATACGTCTACCTGCAGGATGGACGTCATGGTCGGGGAACAACATGCTGACCTACCCTCAACCTCTATAAATGCCCCTTCATTGGCCTACTTCTAGGACCGATAAATAACACACAATATACACACTTTACACTTGGTGGCGTGAGATTAACACCTTAATTTCACACCAGTTGGGAATCGCCAGCAAGTCCAAAATCATCTCTCAATCCGCTTTTTCCATACAAGATTAACCCCTAGACCTTAAGCGAGAATCCTTGCTTAAACAAGTGGCGCCATCCGCAATAACTACATAATCTTGTAACGAAAAACAAAAAAAAAACATGTCGGCGGAAGGCCCAACGGATCCTCCGGGTTCCGACCTTCCCCAAAACGAGTCATCTGTAAACAGAAACTCATCCTTTATAACACCAACGGCTAGGCAGATGGAGCAGCTAGCACCATTGATGAGAGAGTATCTCCGGAGAATGAACATAGACAGTATGCGCACTCGTTTGAACTACTCAGATGATAGCGAAGAAGTAGACGAAGAGATAGAAATGGAAACACCCCCTCCGGAGCCCCGCGGACACAGGGCCGGAGCCAGGGTACACTTTGGTGAGGCACCACGGAGACGTGTCAATGGTAATTCTAGAGGCTTCCAGCCGCAAGGTCCAAATTTGCCACCCATGGCAGCGGAGCAAGTGCATAACCTGGGGCAAACATACCACCCCACGTACCATGGCTACGGCCAGCCATACCCTACACATAATGACCACTTCACCCCATAAAGTCAATATTTCACGCCGCAGCCCACACACAGTTCACGGTACGCTTACAGTCAACCTTTCACTCCGCAGCCTACCGGACCACAGCCGATGCATACACCCAACACACACCCTCTCCCCCAAAATTACACACAAACTTCAACCAATATCAACAACAAACAATGTTTACTAATCCAGCCAGTGGGCAGTCCCAACCCTCGTGGTTTCCAAGTGAGCAAGACATAATGATCCAAACAGAGTCGGGTCCGTTTGTACAATGGATTGAAGATTACCCGCTACCATCCGGAGGTTTTCCGAAGGGATCGAAATGTATGATGGTAAAGGTGACCCCAATAACCACTTGAAACATTTCAATGGTATGATAAAGATGCAGCGATGGAATGTTCCGGTTGCATGCCACATGTTTGCTCTTACTATGAAGGATGTAGCCCGTGCTTGGGTAGATGGGCTACCAGTGGGAAGTGTAGTAAACTTTGAAGATTTCAAGAGAAAGTTCAGATCCCATTTCAGCCAGCAGAGGAAATATCAAAAGATCCATTTGGAAGCACACAACATAAAAAGGAGAGAGGGTGAAAGCATACGCAATTTCATTACACGATTCACAGATGAAACAGCACTCATCAAAGGTCTGGCTGAAAGTCAAAAGATATACGGCTTCGTACATGGGCTACGATTCAAGCCCCTGGTCGAATTTCTGTCCACAGACCTCCCGCAAACGTATACAGCCCTAACTGACAAGACACACAGTTTCTTACTTGCAAAAGACACGGCTGGAAATTTAGGAGGGGCGGAACCAGTTAAAGGAAGCCCGTACTTCAATCCGCAGCCCTATGGGAGGGGTGGAGGACGAGGCCGGAGGGGCCGTGGAGGCAGAGGACATCACTTCTCCCCGTACCAAAGAACGCAAGATCATACTCCTGCCAACCATGGCACCCTGAATAACACACAAAGGCCCCCACGGGATGTGTTAGCCGCAGAAAAATCACCACTGAAACCAAAGTCACAACAAAGGGGGAAAGACATGAGCAAATTCTGTGATTATCATAACGTTCGTGGTCATGACACGAATGATTGTAAAGTATTCAAAGCCAAAGTAAAGGAAGCAGCCAAAACCGGAAGGATGGCCCAGTTCTTAAAAAGCTTGAAGGAGCAAGGGCCAAGAGATAATCAAGGAAGGCAAGACAACACCGAGGCTCAAGCAGCAAGGCCGGAGCTAATGGAAGCCCCCATAACTATGATAATTGGTGAAGTCCGACGAGAAGAGCAGATACCAGATAAAAGTGAGCCATGGAAGTCGGTAGCAATCAGCTTTCCGCCCATTGAAGAGAAAGACGCATCGGATGACCCAATTGTGATTGAAGCGATCATAGGGAAACACCCAGTGAAAAAAGTGCATGTAGACACTGGAAGTGGGTGTGAAATCATGTACGACCATTGCTTCCAAAGATTAAAGTCAAGTCTCCAGAAGCTAAAGAAAAGCTCAGCAAGTTCCTTAATCGGATTTTTGGGGGAAAGAGCATGGTCACAAGGTGAAGTAACATTGCAAGTAACTCTGGGGGAGTGGCCGAAGCAACGTACGGAAGTGTTAACGTTCACCATCATCCGGGCCAACTCCCCATATAATGTTATTTTGGGGAGGGTAGCCATGAGGAAAATGGGAATAATCCCTTCCTCAACCCATGCTGCAATCAAATTTCCAACACCACTAGGCATCGGGTATGTGAAGTCGGAACCACTCTTTAATCGGTATTGTGCTAAAGTAGAGCCGAAGGATGTGGCTCCGGAGAAGGAGAAACTTATACTGTCCGGAGAATCAGAAGAGAAAGTATTCATCAACGAAAAATACCCAGACCAGCATATTCTGATCGGCCGCCAACTCCCAACAGAGTACAAAAGAAATTTGAAAGAATTGCTTGAAAGAAACAAAGATGTGTTCGCATGGACGCCATCTGACATGACTGGTGTCCCAAGGCAACTGAAGATAGGAAGTGAAGTATTTGATACCCAACATAGGCGGAACGCTCGACCGCACATAGAGCCGATAAAACAGAAAATAAGAAGTCTAGCCCCGGATAGATGCAAGGCCGCGCAAGAGCAGGTAGCGGACTTGGTCAAAGCAGGTATCTTGAGGGAAGTCAAATATCAAAGCTGGGTAGCCAACCCAGTTATGGTAAAGAAGCACGATGGGGGCTGGAGAATGTGTGTTGATTTCACTGATATCAACAAGGCTTGCCCAAAGGACTGCTACCCGCTACCAGAAATCGATTGGAAAGTAGAGTCATTAGTAGGTTTCAAGCTGAAGTGTTTTCTTGATGCCTACAAAGGATATCACCAAATACAAATGCATCCGGATGACAAACACAAAACAGCATTTTACACTACTGGGGGCATCTATTGCTACAAGAAGATGCCTTTTGGGTTAAAAAATGCAGGAGCAACGTACCAGAGGCTAGTAGACAAGGCATTTGGAAAGCAAATCGGGCGTAATCTGGAGGCTTATGTGGATGATATGGTTATCAAGAGTAGAAGTGAAGAAGACATGTTGATGGACATTGAAGAAACCTTCAAGACACTCCGGGCCATAAACATGAAGTTGAATCCAAAGAAATGCACTTTCGGAGCGGAGGAAGGCCAATTCTTGGGCCACATTATCACAAAAGAAGGATTCAAAGCAGATCCGGAGAAAGTAAAAGACATCCTCAGTCTAAAACCACCAAGTAGCCTAAAGGAAATACAAAGTCTCAATGGAAAGCTTGCAGCCCTCCATCGCTTTCTTTCCAAGTCAGCGGAGCGCTCCCTACCCTTTTTCAAAACACTGAAAGGTTGTTTGGGCAAGCATAACTTCAGCTGGACGGAGGAAGCTCAGAAAGCTTTTACAGAGTTAAAGGAATACTTGTCAAATCTCCCCACCATCACCGCACCAATCCCTGGAGAAACCTTGGTGCTATACCTGGCAACTTCAGAAGAGACAATCAGTGCTGTTTTGATGACAAACAAAAAAGAAGGGCAGGTACCAGTATACTACGTAAGTAGAGTTTTGCAAGGCCCTGAAACCAGATACCCAAAAATTGAAAAGCTAGCTCTAGCCCTCGTTCATGCAGCACGAAGACTCCGCCGGTATTTTCAAGCACACCCAGTTATGGTGCTAACAGATAGGCCAATAAAGCAAGTACTCACCAGGCCGGAGGTATCCGGAAGACTGGCGAAATGGGCTGTAGAGTTGGGGGAGCATGAGATTGAATTCCAACCAAGGAATGTTGTTAAGGGACAGATACTCGCAGATTTCTTAGCATAAACACCCCTCAAAGAGCCAAAGGCTAAAAGGAAGATTATGTTTAAAGAAGAAAAGACAGAAGAAGTGAAAGAAGAGTCTGGAGCAGAAGCATGGAAGTTATTCACCGATGGAGCCTCCAGCGCAGATGCTTCTGGAGTCGGTCTGATACTCACAAACCCGGAAGGGCAAGAATTTACTTATGCTCTACGTTTCAAGTTCAAAGCCTCAAACAACGTAGCAGAATACGAGGCCCTGCTTGCAGGTCTCTGAATTGCAAAGAAAATGAAAGTAGAGCACATTCATGCATTTGTAGATTTGCAAATTGTGGCCTTCCAGGTAGATGGAACATACGAAGCAAAGGAGCCCATAATGAAGAAATACTTAGAGAAAGTAAGAGATGTGAGACAACAGTTCAAGTCTTTTCGAATACAAAATATTAGCAGGAACAAGAACAAAATAGCTGATGCCTTGAGCAAACTAGCGTCTACCTCATTTGTACACCTTACTAAGCAAGTCTTAGTAGAGATGCTTGAGAAGAGTTCCATTGAAGAAGAGATAGTAGCTGCCCCGATTGAAGAAGAAGGCGAGACTTGGATGACTCCAATAGTGGCATACCTAGCAGAGGGAACACTCCCAGCAGATAGGGACCAGGCAAGAAAAGTGAGAATCAAAGCCCCTCAGTATACGCTGAAGGATGGAATGTTGTACCGGAAGTCATATCTAGGACCCCTTCTCAGATGCGTAGGCCCGAGGCAAGCAAGAAAAGTCATAAGAGAAATATATCATGGAGCCTGTGGGCTACACTCCGGACCAAGAACGGTGGTAGCAAAAATCACAACTCTAGGTTATTACTGGCCGTCGATGCACAAGGATGCAGTGGAAGAAATTCAAAGTTGCGACTCATGCCAAATACACGCTCCGGTTCCCAAAGCCCCCAAGAGTGAAATGATTCCTGTCACCTCAGCGTGGCCATTTTTAAAATGCGGAATCGATATCGTAGGCCCTTTCTCGAAGGCCCCCGGAAAGCTCAAATTCTTAGTAGTGGCAGTAGACTACTTTACCAAGTGGGTGGAAACAAAACCTCTGGCGACAATCTCAGGGAAACTGATGGAGAAATTTGTTTGGGAGCAAATAGTGACAAGATTTGGGATACCAAGGGTAATTGTGAGCGACAATGGCAAACAATTTTGTGAAGGAGTGATAAACACCTAAAGTACATGATTTTAATGGATAAAATTGGATCATTTTGTGCTTGTTAATAGACGAGTAGGGCGTTTTTATGTTTGTTTAAGTGTTTCAGGTCATTGGTGATAACTTGAAGTTAAATGGACCATAAACGAGTCAAGCAAAGTCGAGAATCAAGTCAAGAAGATCAAAACTGGAAATCTGAAAATCTGAAGGGCGTAAGGTACGCCAGTCTTGGTCGTACCTTACGCTGGGAAAATCTGAAGCAGCCGTACCTTACGCCCAGTTCAGGCGTAGCTTACGCCCAGTGCTGAACCAAAATCCGAATTTGTTGGTGTTATTCCATGTTTCAGTTATATCCATCTCATTCACGACTTGGGGAAGTTACCACTCATATTTACACATACCTGGAGCAATTTCTAACCCTCTCAACACCCCAATTTCATCATCAAATCACAAATTTATGGAGATGACAATCCAAATTGAAGATTCAATGATGAAGACTTTAGTCTAATTCTCTTTTGATCATTCTCATGTGAACAATTATGTAAGACAATTGTATTCAACCTTTCTTATGTTCAAGTTGGATTAGATGTTTAATTCTTAATTAGTGTTTTGCATCTAATGTTGTTTGGTTTGAATGAATGATTACTTGTTTATAACTTTGAATGAATTTCATCTATCTTTTGATTTCAAATTCTTGTTGATCATGGATTATTGAAAGAATCTCTTATGACTTGTAATATCTTATGACTTGTAATCTAGTTAATGAATAGATAATTTAGTTGTGTCAATTCCCCGGTTTTCGTTATCGTGAATCATCACAACCTAATTGAATTAATTCTTAGACGTATTCTATGACTTGTAATATCTTATGACTTGTAATATCTTATGACTTGTAATATCTTATGACTTGTAATATCTTATGACTTGTAATATCTTATGACTTGTAATATCTTATGACTTGTAATATCTTATGACTTGTAATATCTTATGACTTGTAATATCTTATGACTTGTAATATCTTTGGAATTGAATGAATGATTACTTGTTTATAACTTTGAATGAATTTCATCTATCTTTTGATTTCAAATTCTTGTTGATCATGGATTATTGAAAGAATCTCTTATGACTTGTAATATCTTATGACTTGTAATCTAGTTAATGAATAGATAATTTAGTTGTGTCAATTCCCCGGTTTTCGTTATCGTGAATCATCACAACCTAATTGATTAATTCTTAACATTCATTCAATCCAAGCTTATAACGAATCATGTCTATGTGGTTTCCAACGAATATAAGTTAGGTTATACTTTTGAAAACATAATTTGAAGCATGAGAATGGTCTCCCTTTTTATTTAATTGAATTATTTTGTTAAGTTCATAATCAATTTTAGTTGTTAATCAAATCAATCAATCAATCAATCAATTTTAAGTTTATGTCTAGTTTACTTAACTTTGTAAATTGTTTAACACTTTCCCATGATTCCCTGAGGATACGATACTCGACTTACCCATACTAGTTATAGGTATTTAGTTTATATTTTTGATCGGTCCAACGACAACGATCAAATTTTGGCGCCTGTCGGGGAATCGGTGTGCAAAGTGTTAAAGTATGTTTTTAATTAGTGTAGTTAAAAATTTTCAGAAAATTCAAAAAAGAAGTAGTTTAGTTTTAGTTAGTAGTTCGTTTAATTTTCTTTTTGAGTTTTGTAGTTCAGTATTACACAAGGTGTGTTGTTTGTGTAGATTACAGGTGGTGTATGCATACGAGGTATTCAAAGAAGAAGTCACCTTTGTTGTTTGATCCGAAAATTGAGAAAACAGCTAGAAGGAATCGAGTACTTCATCGTGCAACCATGAGTGACCCCGGTAACTCACAAAGAAACATCCCACCTGCCGGAATTCACCAAGAAACCAACCCTGAACCAAATGCCCAACTTCAAAACCAACGTCAACCATCACATCCACCCCGGTCCGTGAGGAGTGGTTATACAAACCCCAACCGACAAGGAACACCAACCTATGTTGGAGATGCATCACGAGGTGCGGAGGAGTCGGTATATGATAGGGTTGATAATTGGGATGATGGGAGATTTGATGATCATGCGGATGGGTATGATTGGAATGATGAGGAGGATTATGTGCAACCACAAAACTATCAATACCCCCAATATAACCAACCTCAATACATCAACCAAGGACCAAGAGTTCCTCATGGTCCACCACCACGTCACTACCGTCGTGGAGTTCCACCCAATCACCAACCACACAACCGTGCCATGCCAAATATGAACTATCAACCTCCACCACAAGGAGTTGATAGTCATTTCCGACCCGCCATAGCCATTAATGCTTCACCTATAGTACCACCGGTGTTGAGGGGTAGAGCTTTTGAAGTTAGACCTCAATGTTTGAGCATTTTGCCAAGTTTTTATGGGAAAGCATCGGAGGAGCCTTATTTGCACATATCGGAGTTTGAAGCAATATGTGGAACTATTGGAGGGCAAGGATTTTCACCGGATGAAGTCAAACTAGTCTTATTTCAGTTCACTTTGAAAGATAAAGCAAAGCAATGGTTCTTAGCATTGCCATCGGGTAGCATCTTTACATGGGCTGAAATGCAACAACAATTCTTAGATGAGTATTATACCATGCAAAAGACTAGTGATGCAAGGACTTCCATTAGAACTTTTCAGCAACAATCGGGTGAAACATTTCATGAATCATTCAAGAGGTTTAATGAGTTGTTGAGAACATGTCCTCACCATGGAATTGCTAAATGGGAGTTGATCACGGCTTTCTATGATGGTTTGTTACCGGAAGAGAAAAGAGATGTGAATTCAATTAGCAATGGAACTTTCTTGACAAATCCCGAAGATCTTGATTGGGAATTCTTGGAAAAGATGAGTGTAAACTCAAAAAGGCAAGCACAATCTAATAGGAGAGCAAGGCATCCAATAGCCTCTACTTCATCAACAAGTGATCAAGCCACTAAAGATCGACTTGAAGCATTGGAACGAAAATTTGCCAAGTTGGGGAAAGCTGAAAATCGGGGTGTTGCTCAAGTTTCTCAAGAATACCCGATTTGTGAAAGTTGTGATGAGCTTGGACATACGGCTTTGCAATGTCCATTAGTCCCGGAACAAGTTGAGGAAGTGAATCAAGTGTATGGAGAAAAGAGGCAATTTGACATGAACTCCAACACTTATCATCCGGGAATGAGAAATCATCACAATCTTAGATATGGGAATTCTTCAAACCAACTCAATCCGAACTTCCAAGGAAACAACCAAAACAGTGGAGCACCATCTCAACCATTCCAAGGCCGAAATTACAACCAAGGGAATTACCAAGGTGGCCAAAATCAGGGAGGATTCAATAGAGGCTACCCAAGGAACTATCAACAAGGTAATAATCAAGGTGGGCCTTCGGGAGGCAATGATGTGTCAACCCGGGAGATCATGGAGTACTTGAAAGAGCTGGATAAAAAGAATGAGATTCGGAAAAGACGGTTGAGTCTTTGCAAAAGCAAGTTGGTCAATTAGCGGAGGATGTATCGGAATTGGGGAGAAATCCGCGAAAGCTACCGAGTGATACAAAGATCAATCCACAACATCAAAGTGGCGGTTCAAAGAATGTCAAGAATGTGGAGATAAACAATGTAAGTCTTCTTCGTAGTGGTAAAGTGTATGATAATAAAGTTGTCCCTCCATCATCACTTGTTGATGGTGTGGTGGAGGATGTTGATGAGAATGAAGATAGTGAGCATGAACCGGAACTTGTTCTACCTAAATCAAATAAAAAAGTGTCTTTTAAAGAGGTAGAAAACAATAGGTCTAGTGAAAAAAATTTTGAAAAACAAGGAAAGGATATGGAGGGTAATACCATTCCTTTTCCTTTGGCTTTGATTGATCCAAAACTTAGGCCTACACTTAAGAAAAGAGGTCCACATGAGGAAGAAATGTGGGAAATTTTTAAGCAAGTGAAAATTAATATACCTCTTATTGATATCATCAAACAAGTTCCGGCTTATGCTAAATATCTTAAGGAGTTGTGTACCCAAAAACGGCACCATAAACTTCCCAAGAAAATTGTTTTAAATGAAGAAGTTAGTGCCGTTGTGATGGAGCGCCTTTAATTACTATTCAAGTTGGTGATTTTAAAATGAATAAGGCACTTTTGGATATGGGGGCGGGTGTGAGTATCCTACCGGGTATTTTGTATGATCAATATGACTTTGGACCCTTGGAAAAAGTCGACACCACCTTGGTGATGGCTGATTTGTCCCTAAAACTCCCTAGAGGAATTGTCCAAGATGTCATTGTTAAAGTGGAGGACTTCTATTACCCCGTAGACTTTTTGGTACTCGATTTTGCACCAAGCGGTAATGTTAGGCAGCCCAATGTCATCATGGGTAGACCCTTTTTGGCAACCGCTAATGCATTAATTGATTGTAGAAGGGGTACGGTTGAAATGACTTTTGGAAACCGTAAGATAAGATTGAATGTTTTTGCTAGTGTTCCTAACCCGTTAGTGACGAATGCTTTATGGCGGACGTCATTGATGAGTGTATTCCTCATGAAAATGAGGAAGACACACGGGAGACTTGTGCTTTGGTTGACAGGTTAGTGTTGGAGCATAGTGAAGCATTGAAGGCTTAGGAGAAGGAATGGGAGATTATGGCAATTCAAGAAGGTAGACCACCATGGACTCATTTAGTGGAAAGTCTACCGGATCATATTGACACCCATCTCAAACCATCCATTGAAAGTCCACCACAAGTGGAATTGAAAGAGCTCCCATCACACTTGAAGTATGCATTCTTGGGAGATAAGAAAACCTTGCCGGTGATCATTGCATCAAATTTGGAAGAAGTTCAAGAAAGAGCATTACTTAAGGTGCTCAAGGAATACAAGGCGGCTATTGGATGGACAATTGCCGACTTGAAAGGAATTAGCCCATCAATTGTGATGCACAAAATCATCACCGATGCTGAAGTAAAACCTTCACGTGATGCTCAAAGAAGATTGAATCCTCATATGCGTGAAGTTGTGAAGAAAGAGGTGCTAAAGTGGTTGGATGCTGGAATTATTTACCCAATTTCGGATAGCACATGGGTAAGTCCAACACAAACGGTACCTAAGAAAGCTGGAATTCAAGTGGTTAAAGGAGATAGTGGTGAGCAAATTGCGACCCGACCCATCACCGGGTGGAGGGTATGCATTGACTACCGAAAGTTGAACACCGCTACTTCAAAAGATCATTTCCCATTGCCATTCATTGATCAAATCATCGAAAAGCTTGCAGGTCAGAAGTTTTATTGTTTTCTAGATGGTTACTCGGGTTATAATCAGATTGCTATTCATCCCGATGACCAACACAAGACCACATTTACATGTCCCTATGGAACTTTTGCCTTTAGGCGAATGCCATTCGGGTTATGTAATGCTCCCGCCACCTTTCAAAGGTGCATGATGAGTATCTTCTCGGATATGGTCAGTGATTCCCTAGAAATTTTCATGGATGATTTTTCAATTTTTGGCCAAACCTTTGATAATTGTCTCAATGAGCTAACTAAAGTTTTGAAAAGATGTGTTGAGACAAATTTGGTTTTAAGTTGGGAAAAGAGCCACTTTATGGTTCAAGAGGGGACGGTTTTGGGTCATGTGATTTCAAATAAAGGCATGGAAGTTGACCGGACCAAAATCAAAGTCATTTCTACTTTACCCCTCCAACCAATGTTAAGGGTGTCCGTTCTTTTCTTGGACATGCCGGGTTTTATAGAAGGTTCATCAAGGGATTTAGTGTCATTACCAAGCCTTTGTGTAATTTGTTACTAAAAGATGTACCTTTTGTGTTCAATGATGAGTGCATAAAAGCTTTTGAAACTTTGAAGGAAAAATTGGTTGAAGCCCCCATTTTGCAATCACCTAATTGGTCCATGCCATTTGAAATCATGTGTGATGCAAGTGACTTTGCCATTGGGGCTGTTTTGGGACAACGAGTGGACAAGAAACCCGTTCTGGTTTATTATGCAAGCAAGACTTTATCGGATGCCCAATTGAACTATACAACCACCGAAAAGGAATTGCTTACAGTTGTCTATGCTCTTGACAAGTTTCGTTCTTATATTTGTGGTAGCAAAGTGATTGTGTACACAGATCATAGCGGGTTAAGCATTTGATGGAAAAGAAGGATGCAAAGCCAAGGCTAATTAGATGGGTGTTGCTACTACAAGAGTTTGACTTGGAGATCCGAGACAAGAAAGGAAGTAAGAACGTGGTGGCGGACCACTTGTCAAGAATTCAAGCTATGGATGATGGTTCAACCAATGAGATCAATGAGACTTTTCCGGATGAGCAATTACTAACCGTTTCGGTTGTCCTTGGTATGCAAACATTGTTAATTTTCTGTCCGCGGGTAAGATACCGGAGCATTGGGCCAAGAGAAAGAAGCAACAATTCCTTGCACAAGCCAAGCAATACATTTGGGATGAGCCGGATTTGTTCAAAGTTGGCCCGGATCAATTGGTGAGAAGATGTGTTCCGGAAGAAGAGATTCAAGAAGTGTTGACTCATGCACATTCATTTGCATGTGGAGGTCATTTCAGCGGTCAAAAGACAGGTTATAAGGTTTTAATGTGTGGTTTGTTTTGGCCTAGTATTTTTAAGGATGCCGCTGAATTTGTTAAGAAATGTGTTAGGTGTCAACAACTAGGTAGTATTACTAAAAGGAATGAAATGCCCATGCAACCCATTTTAGTTGTTAATATATTTGATGTTTGGGGAATTGATTTCATGGGTCCCTTCCCTAATTCTTTTGGTAATTACTACATTCTAGTGGCCGTAGATTATGTTTCAAAATGGGTAGAAGCCATTGCCACTAGAACCAATGACCATACCGTTGTGTGCAAATTTGTTCAAAGCAACATTTTCTCACGATTTGGAATCCCTCGTGTGATCATAAGCGATGGGGGATCTCATTTCAAAAAAATTCAGTTTGGCAAACTTCTCAAACGGTATGGCATAAACCACCGGATTGCCACCCCATATCACCCACAAACAAGTGGGTAAGTAGAAGTGTCTAATAGGCAAATTAAAGAGATTTTGCAAAAGACGGTAAGACCCAATAGAAAAGATTGGTCAACCAAACTTAATGATGCTTTATGGGCTTACCGAACCGCTTTTAAGACACCTATTGGCACTACTCCTTACCGGTTGGTTTATGGAAAGGGTTGTCATCTTCCAATTGAGCTTGCACATAGGGCATTGTGGGCCGTTAAGGCCGTTAACATGGATTTTGAGAACGCAGGAAAAGAAAGGAAATTGCAGCTATGTGAATTGGAAGAATTGAGGAATGAGGCATATGAATGCGCATCAACATACAAGGATAAGATGAAAGCGGTTCATGATGCCAAGTTGAAGAAAAAGGTGTTTGAAGTTGGCCAAAAGGTTTGGCTTTACAATTCAAGACTCAAATTTTTTCCCGGAAAGCTCAAGAGCAAATGGATGGGTCCATATGTCATCACAAGAGTCGGGAAGTTTGGAGAGATTGAAATTGAAGATCCAAAGGATGGAGTAAAGCAAATGGTCAACGGACACTGTTTGAAGGCTTATTTGGATGCAAGTGACATAAATGGAGATACAAAGGAAATGGTGAACTTCATCTCAAGTCCACCATCTTATGAGGTTGCATGAATCAACTGAGGTAATGTCGGGCTGAGGACAATAAACTTAGCGCTAAACGGGAGGCAACCCGTTGTTTGTTTGTTTTATAGCTTCAATTTCGGTATGTTTTCTTTTCGTTACTTGTGTTTAGTTGTTTGAGTGTTTTGTTGCATAATCACACATGAAACTTAATTCCCAGCACTTAGGCTTGTGAATTAAGTTGGGGAAGGTCGGTTTGGGTGAAAAAGGAAACGTTTTGCAATTTTTCGAGCCGGTTAACTTATCTCTAATTTATGATGTACATTGGGGACAATGTACCTTTAAGTTGGGGAAGGGAGTTTAATTTCAATGTAATTGCAAGTTTTAAAATCAAGTTGTTTGTGGTTGTAGTTATAAAAAAAACAAAAGCTAGCGTAACCTACGGCCCCTGGGCGTACCTTACGGTCATCTGGAAAGTCAAAATGGACATTACGCTAAAAACTCTCTGTTTACG
>CM067169.1:13140951-13241891 GCA_034093135.1 Erigeron breviscapus | reverse complement strand
TTCATCTATCTTTTGATTTCAAATTCTTGTTGATCATGGATTATTGAAAGAATCTCTTATGACTTGTAATCTAGTTAATGAATAGATAATTTAGTTGTGTCAATTCCCCGGTTTTCGTTATCGTGAATCATCACAACCTAATTGATTAATTCTTAACATTCATTCAATCCAAGCTTATAACGAATCATGTCTATGTGGTTTCCAACGAATATAAGTTAGGTTATACTTTTGAAAACATAATTTGAAGCATGAGAATGGTCTCCCTTTTATTTAATTGAATTATTTTGTTAAGTTCATAATCAATTTTAGTTGTTAATCAAATCAATCAATCAATCAATTTTAAGTTTATGTCTAGTTTACTTAACTTTGTAAATTGTTTAACACTTTCCCATGATTCCCTGAGGATACGATACTCGACTTACCCATACTAGTTATAGGTATTTAGTTTATATTTTTGATCGGTCCAACGACAATGATCAAATTTTGGCGCCGCTGTCGGGGAATCGGTGTGCAAAGTGTTAAAGTGTGTTTTTAATTAGTGTAGTTAAAAATTTTCAGAAAATTCAAAAAAGAAGTAGTTTAGTTTTAGTTAGTAGTTCGTTTAATTTTCTTTTTGAGTTTTGTAGTTCAGTATTACACAAGGTGTGTTGTTTGTGTAGATTACAGGTGGTGTATGCATACGAGGTATTCAAAGAAGAAGTCACCTTTGTTGTTTGATCCGGAAATTGAGAAAACAGCTAGAAGGAATCGAGTACTTCATCGTGCAACCATGAGTGACCCCGGTAACTCACAAAGAAACATCCCACCTGCCGGAATTCACCAAGAAACCAACCCTGAACCAAATGCCCAACTTCAAAACCAACGTCAACCATCACATTCAAGATCTTATGCCATCCGTAGCCCATCGCTATCTTCAGAGGCTCAGCCATCCTCTTCATAAATTCATAACTACCTAAAAGCTTGCGTACAACCACCGACAAACCTTCAATGAATTATCGCCGGTCCGCACGCAACTCTTGTGACTCCTTTCTGAAGTTTTCTTTTTCATTTTCTGACTGATAGAACCTTTCTTGTAGTCTATGAAGGTCTTGCTCAAGGGAAGCAGACTATTGTTTCTCAAATAATGTCTCGGATCGGAGCTCATCACACTTGGCTTCCACAACTTCTCGAGAGGTACTTAACTCATGCTTCTTCACTTGGCGTTGCAAGACTTCAACAAAACGTTGGAGCCGAATGTTCTCCTTGCTAAAGAACTCCAACCTTTTATCAGATTCAACCTAAAAGCAGGAAGTAGGACGAAGCATAAAAAAATCCAAAATATTCATAGTTAGAAAATAGACAACAGATTATGTAAATATGTATATATATATATAAAGAGGAAAAAGAGAAAAGCTTGAGGAGACCTGGGCACAAATATTGTTGATGACAGTCTTCCTAGTAAAGTCACGGAATGCAGGCTGAGGCATTAAAGTAACCTCACGAAGACGAGCGGGAACCATAATGTTGTCAACATACTCGCGCCTCTCCTCCACAGACCGGAGCAAGCTCGTGAAAGAAACCCTAGTAAAAGCAACAGAGAAGGGACCCTCAGTGTTTGTTTTTTTTTTTTTCTTCTCCAGGGGGGGGGAGAGGGGCCTTATCTGTTCTCTTTCCCTACCTTTCTCACGACCGGGATAGGACGGGACGAAGGGGCAAAGATAGTGGCGTCCATCTCCGGAGCATAAAAGCCACCAGCGGACTCAGTGTTACCCTCCGCCTCACTCCCATCTCCCTCCGTCTCATCCCCGTCCTCCTCCATCTCATGTTCGTCACCATCACCATCCCCCTCTTCCTCGTGCTCAAAATCCTCTTCATCACTTGATTGGATATCCACAACTTTCTTTTTCTTTTGTAATTTTTCTTTTTCCTTCTCTAAATTCCTCTGAATAGCTCCAATATCCTTACCCATGCCCGGAGCCAACCCGCTTCCACTAGTATCAACATCAGAGCTCCGCAGCTTATACGTGGTACTCCCACTGGGCTCCGTTAATTCAATCCCATCAAAAAATTTCTTTCTTTTCGAAATCTCAACAACACCTGCACTCTCCGTCTTCCTTTTGGCTGAAGTTTTCTTGCGGACAACTATGTTGTCGGACACAGCCTCAGCCGGAACTCCCTTGTTTCCTTTCTTCTTCCTCGCCTTGATTTGTTCAGCACAGGCTTTAAGGGTTCTCTCCTTCAACTCTTTTGCTTTTGGGTCCTCCGGAAGCACAGTGATTTCTCCATCCATTCTTACACTTTGAACCTCCGAAATCTCTACGCCCTCTGCAACATCTGGCTCGAACCTCTGGTCATCGGAAGGTGACCCCAAGAGTGCAGCAAAATCCATAACTACAAAAAGAAAAGAGAGAAGCACATCAAGGAACAAGTAGATAAGACAACCTTAACAAAGTTCATAATAAGTAAAGTATAACAGCAACATCTATAATACAAATAATAAGAACCATGAGAACAGGCTTTAAGCCTCCATACCCTTCCCATCATCACCAATAATGTAGGGAGCAGCAGGATGAAAACTCCATGAGTTGCTCAATTTAGCAAGGTACAAGGCTGCCCCGGGAAGGGTACGGCAGTTTACGGGCGGATCAATTAGCTTGGCAGCCAAGGCGGCATCATACCCGGTGGTGGGTAAATGGTCCGCTGCCATACTCCCAACGTCACATTTACTTAAGGCTTGATAATGGTCGGGATCGATAACATCGGAGTTAACATAAAAAAACCTAGACTTCCATCCCTTGATGGAATCCTTCACAGCAAACATACAACTACCCGAAGGAGATTTAGCCCTTTTCTCGATGGTATACCAGTCACCGGAAACTCCCAAACATGGAGAGCTACTTTCCCGGCCGGAACACTCGTGAAGAGGCTCAAACAATGCGCCTCAAATATGGAGATCCGCAGTGCACCGAAAGGAGTAAGCTTAAAAACATGGCAACTATAGTAGTGGAGCACATCTAAGAAAAATTTAGTAAAGGGAAGGCGAACATTTCCTTTGTCAAAAGTAGCACAATAGAGAGCTACTTTCCCGGCCGGAACACTCTTTACAGTGTCAGAAGGCCGCGGCAGGGTATAACCCATATGGAGGGGAAACCTATGCTTTGAGAGAAAGGAAGCAAAACTATCTTTGTCAAGGGAACAAAAGTGAAGATGTGAATCTTTCCTATTGGCCATTCTATAAGCATCAAAATAACACAAAAGACAATGAAACCAACCTGCGGAGTATGGAAAGGCTACGGATGTAGCGGAAACAGGAAAGTAATCGTGAAGAGGCTGCGGCGCTCGTGAAGAGGCTGCAGCACTTGGGGATAGGCTGCGGTGTTACGGAGAGGCTGCGGCAATCACGGAGACGCTGCAACACCTATGGAAAGGCTGCGGCCTAGAGATAGGTTGCGGCAATGAAAGGCTGCGGCATCGGAAGAGGCTGCGGCACTCGTGAAGAGGCTTACGGATGTAGCGGAAGCAGGAAAGTAATCGTGAAGAGGCTGCGGCACTCGTGAAGAGGCTGTGGCATTTGGGGATAGGCTGCGGTGTTACGGAGAGGCTGCGGCACTCGTGAAGAGGCTGTGGCATTTGGGGATAGGCAGGGTCGTGAAGAGGCTGCGGCACTCGTGAAGAGGCTGTGGCATTTGGGGATAGGCTGCGGTGTTACGGAGAGGCTGCGGCATGTAGCGGAAAGTAATCGTGAAGAGGCTGCGGCGCTCGTGAAGAGGCTGCAGCACTTGGGGATAGGCTGCGGTGTTACGGAGAGGCTGCGGCAATCACGGAGACGCTGCAACACCTATGGAAAGGCTGCGGCCTGAGATAGGTTGCGGCAATCGTGAAGAGGCTGCGGCACTCGTGAAGAGGCTGTGGCATTTGGGGATAGGCTGCGGTCGGAGAGGCTGCGGCACTCGTGAAGAGGCTGCGGCACTGTGAAGAGGCTGCGGCTCGTGAGAGGCTGCGGCATCGTGAAGAGGCTGCGGCATCTGAAGAGGCTGCGGCATCGGAGAGGCTGCGGATGTTACGGAGAGGCTGCGGCACTCGTGAAGAGGCTTACGGATGTAGCGGAAGCAGGAAAGTAATCGTGAAGAGGCTGCGGCACTCGTGAAGAGGCTGTGGCATTTGGGGATAGGCTGCGGTGTTACGGAGAGGCTGCGGCACTCGTGAAGAGGCTGTGGCATTTGGGGATAGGCTGCGGTCGTGAAGAGGCTGCGGCACTCGTGAAGAGGCTGTGGCATTTGGGGATAGGCTGCGGTCGTGAAGAGGCTGCGGCACTCGTGAAGAGGCTGTGGCATTTGGGGATAGGCTGCGGTCGTGAAGAGGCTGCGGCACTCGTGAAGAGGCTGTGGCATTTGGGGATAGGCTGCGGTCGTGAAGAGGCTGCGGCACTCGTGAAGAGGCTGTGGCATTTGGGGATAGGCTGCGGTCGTGAAGAGGCTGCGGCACTCGTGAAGAGGCTGTGGCATTTGGGGATAGGCTGCGGTCGTGAAGAGGCTGCGGCACTCGTGAAGAGGCTGTGGCATTTGGGGATAGGCTGCGGTCGTGAAGAGGCTGCGGCACTCGTGAAGAGGCTGTGGCATTTGGGGATAGGCTGCGGTCGTGAAGAGGCTGCGGCACTCGTGAAGAGGCTGTGGCATTTGGGGATAGGCTGCGGTCGTGAAGAGGCTGCGGCACTCGTGAAGAGGCTGCGGCACTTGGAGGCTGCGGTGTTACGGAGAGGCTGCGGCATCGGAAGAGGCTGCGGCACTCGTGAAGAGGCTTACGGATGTAGCGGAAGCAGGAAAGTAATCGTGAAGAGGCTGCGGCACTCGTGAAGAGGCTGTGGCATTTGGGGATAGGCTGCGGTGTTACGGAGAGGCTGCGGCACTCGTGAAGAGGCTGCGGCACTCGTGAAGAGGCTGCGGCTCGTGAGAGGCTGCGGCATCGTGAAGAGGCTGCGGCATCTGAAGAGGCTGCGGCATCGGAGAGGCTGCGGATGTTACGGAGAGGCTGCGGCACTCGTGAAGAGGCTTACGGATGTAGCGGAAGCAGGAAAGTAATCGTGAAGAGGCTGCGGCACTCGTGAAGAGGCTGTGGCATTTGGGGATAGGCTGCGGTGTTACGGAGAGGCTGCGGCACTCGTGAAGAGGCTGTGGCATTTGGGGATAGGCTGCGGTCGTGAAGAGGCTGCGGCACTCGTGAAGAGGCTGTGGCATTTGGGGATAGGCTGCGGTCGTGAAGAGGCTGCGGCACTCGTGAAGAGGCTGTGGCATTTGGGGATAGGCTGCGGTCGTGAAGAGGCTGCGGCACTCGTGAAGAGGCTGTGGCATTTGGGGATAGGCTGCGGTGTTACGGAGAGGCTGCGGCATCCACGAAAATGACTTACGTATAAAAAGACACACCGAATAAACGTCTACCTGCAAGACGAACGTCATGATTTGGGACCAATGTATACGTCTACCTGCAGGATGGACGTCATGGTCGGGGACCATGCTGACCTACCCTCAACCTCTATAAATACCCCTTCATTGGCCTACTTCTAGGACCGATGAATAACACATAAAAATACACACTTTACACTTGGTGGCGTGAGATTAACACCTTAATTTCACACCAGTTGGGAATCGCCAGCAAGTCCAAATCATCTCTCAAACCCCTTTTTCCATACAAGATTAACCCCTAGACCTTAATCGAGAATCCTTGCTTAAACACCCAATAAAAGTTAGAAGGCAAAGAGGCGGACACATTTAGATCTGTATATTATATTATAATATTATATGTATATATAAAAAGCTCGTTTAGGCTCGCGAGCTTAATCGAGTTATGTATTCGAAGCTCGAGCTCGGGCTCGATTACTAAACGAGTCAATAGTTAAGCTCGAATTCGACTCGAGCTCGTTTAGGCTCGGCTCGAAACGAGCTTTTTTCGAATCGAATTCGAATAGTTCGCGAGTAGGCTTGCTTCGTTTACATCCCTATTCATAACATCCTTGTTCAAATTAAAAAACCCACACCCAATAAAACCCCCAAGTCCACAAACCCTTTTTGATTTCCTCTTAAGATATTAAAATCACAAACACATACCCTTTCATCCTCTTTCACCCTATTTATTCACCATCAAAAATCTATAAACATATAAAGTTGATGTCCTAAAGGTTTTTTGACACTTTATTTATGAAGTTATTTATGGTTTTCCTATGAGTTTTATTAATGAGAATGAGGTTAATGCTCATATATAGATAAAATTATAATTCAGGTTTTTACTCCCGTCAGTTGATTGTAAACCGACCCAAACAAAGCCCAACTAACAAACCTTTTAAACAAAAAGCCCAACTAACCACCCCTTTACCCAACCCTAAACAATAACCATACATTTTATTTTATATCCATAAAAACTTTGCCGTCTAAATCTAAGAAAAAAAAACCCCTTTTATTTCTTCCATCTAATCTAAGAAGAAAAAACCTTTTATTTCTTCTGTTTTCCTAATCGATGTCTATATATGATGATGATGAAGTTGTAAAGATTGTTTTACATAGGTGTCACATTTATAACACCCTTTATCAATTTAATTGGATTGTTGATGAAGTTGTAAACGTCGTTTCCCATAATGATCACATTAATAATATCCTTTATGAATTCCCGGTTGTAACTGATGTCAATTGTAGATGGATAGTCATGGCACAACATCTTCTTATTGTATATATATACAGCCGTTGGTTGTTATGAGTATACACAAGGTTTAGTTCTTTTGATCCATACATATTTTTTTACATGGCAAAGCAGTTACAGATTCGAACAAAACAAACTAATCAGGGAATGTATTTGGATGAAATACGACCAGGTTCTGTTGTTCCATTTGTTGCAATGGTTTCGCGGAAATGGGATGTTCATAATATCAGTGGGACGTATATGAGTACCGATTTTATTCTTTCTGATGAGAAGGTGAAGTAAATATCCTTTTTTGAAATTTTTTTGTGGCCGCTTACGGCTTTTAATTGATGATTTTTGGCAATCATGTTTTTGTTTTGCAGGCAAATTTGATGCACTGTTTCTCAAGCCATAACAAATCTTACAAATTCGTAGATATGCAAGAAGGATCATTGTATTTGTTTAAACGATACAAGGTCCATTCTAATCGGAAAAATTTTAGAATTTTGCAGGATGGTGTGTATATGCTTGAGTTTGATGGTAATACATATGTGGGAAAGGCCTCTGGGGATGTTAGTCGTTATGTTCGCTATCCGTTTCAGTTTTCTTCATTTGAGCAACTGCCCCCAACTAACAATCAATATGTAGTTGGTATGTATTTCCAGCTTTGTATGCATTTCCAGTTTTTAAGATAGATATGTATTATGTAGTTGTCAAGGTTTTCGCGTTTTTGTGTGCATATATGTATATCTGTGTATCATTGTAGAAATAGGCCTCATAGATAATATTTACATGTTTTGATTGGTTTGGTGATAACAATTAAAGGATAGATGGTATAAATGAAACATAAATACATGGTATAAATGAAACGTAGATAATAGGCCCTGCTTTGTTAATCATATGGTGGATTAGTTAAAAGCTTAGGATAAATGGTATAAATGAAATATGTTTAGTAGTCTGGGTTGGTTAATCACATTGTTAAATAATACAGTAATAGTTTGCAATATTACATGTATTAAAAGCAATAATAATACTTCCCACTATTACATGTATTAGAAGCAATATGTATAAATGCATAAAATTATGTTGGGTACAGTAATAACCAATGTGTGTTATCATAGTTTACAGTGGTTGTTTTGGAGGGTTAACCTGTTCTAATGTTGCAGACTTGATGGGTTATGTGACATGTGTTGGAGATGTGTTGACGAAATCCAATGGTGCGACAACGGTGGAGTTCAATTTCACAAATGAACGTGGGCGGCAGATTCGTGTTACTTTGTGGGGGAAATTAGGCAAGCACATGATAAAGAAGAAGTTAGAAAACCCCGGTCCCTATGCCCTGATTAAACTTACCCAAACGAACATTCGAAATCTACTATACCTAGCCGTGCAACGCACGGGCATGCATTCTAGTATTAAATATTATCCTTTCACCAATCACCACCATCCAATGACTTTCATTTCTGTCGCAGCCACCGCGGCAACCACCTTCAATTATGCAACCGCCGCATCATCCACACAAACCCCACCAAAATCCTCCTCCAGTTTCTTTTCTTCTTCCTTCATCTCTAAATCCTCCACTACTATTTTCCTCAAAACCTTACCACAAGAGTAAATCCTCCAGTTTATTCTTTTCTTTTTCCTTCATATTTTTGTGGGTTTAGTAATGAATAGATTTCAAGGATAACTAACTTAATTTGTGGGTTTCAAATTAAAACCATCAACAGTAGGTAGGTCTGGACTTTTTAGACTTGAATTTTAAAGATCTTGATTCATATAAGCTTTTGGAATTTATGATGTTTGCGGGTTTTATTTTTTTGGGATGTATAATGCTTGATAAAACCAAAAGTGAAAAAATGAAGGAGATAAAATTGAAGATGATTTTAAGATGAGGATATTCTTTTTGGATTTATATGTTGATGTAATTCTTTTTTTGAAAGGCAATGTGTTGATGTAATTTATCTGTGTTTTTGCAAATATGAATTTTATTTTAGTTTTAGCTTGTTTATAAATTGAAAGGAATGTGATTATACATGTATATATAAAATCATATATGGATTTGATGATGAAATATGGTGATGAAGAATGATGTTATGAAGATCTGGTGGTGTTTAATTGAAGAATAAGAAGAGCATGATGAAATGACGAATTTGTCCCTCACTTAACGAACTAAATAGACGGTGTCTGAACGCAGAGTAAAAACTAAAAAAATTGACCCACTTTAGGGTTGAAACTGGAATTTTTTCACTTAAGGACAATAATTGCAAATCGTACCAACTTGAGGACCAAAAATGTAATTTACTCAAGTTTTTATAAGGTATTATAGATATTAACGTGATTAATGTATGATTTAGAAAAAATAAGAAAGTACTGAAATTCTAAAAAAAAGTATTTTGTTTCATTTTGTATATGAAAAACTAGATTATGCCCCATGCGATGCATGGTAATATACACATTACATTAAATTGATTACATGTATAATAATTTTGGTAATATTACTTGAAAACAATGATTAACATATATACGTCAAGAGTATTAATAAATGTTATATAACAATAATAACTAAAAGGATTTTTAATGATATTATACTTTTATTATGCATGTAATATCTGAAAGGAACATATATAAAGTAGAATAAAAAAAGAAAAAAAGGATAAAAAAAAGATATAAGAGTGAAGAGGGGAAATTTAAATCGAATATAAAAACAAATATCAAAAATATGTGTGTGAAATTGATAAAGTAAATATCTAATTTAACATTGATTATATAATCGGATAGTAAAATATTAGATAAAATTATCAATATAATATAGTTTTATATTCCACGTACAAAGATAATTAAATACAAAGGAAAATAGAAAGAGATAAGTTACAAAGATCGACAATTATATTATCAATGTTTTTTAATTAGTTTTAATATTCACTAAATATCTACCGTAGTTTTGCAAAAAATAAACAAATATTAAGTTAGATCAAGTGGTTTGTGCATAATATAAAAGTTAGAGGTCATGAGTTCTAATCTTGTATTTGGTTTTTTTATTTGCTATTTAAAATTGATAAAAAAAAAAAAGAAGCAAATGTCCACGTAGACAAATGATGACGTGACAATTGAAGTGCCACATGAGCACTAAAAAATATAGATTTAAAATATCAATATATCTTAAAAAAACATTAAAATTACCAGAAAATGCCACATAAACAAAAATCTTAGTTGGCACGAAAAGGGAAGTGACACCTAGGAAAAATACTATCCTCTCTTAGTTATAGAGAGAGATGCATTAAAAATATTTTGACAAAATTATAGAACAAAGTCTATAAAGTTGTCAATAAAAATTGAGGTAAAAAAGGAAAAAACTCTATTGTGATGGACCGACAATCTTATTCATAGACCTACCAATTACCTTAGGAATAAAAACAACCACCATGTATGGGTTTAGAAGAAGATATCCCTCCCGTAACAAACATTAACAACTCGTGTAATATTTATTTCATGATTTTCAAAACCTACACATCAAACATCATCTTCTTTTTATATATAATAAAAAAGGTCTTAGCTATATATCTATACAATATACTGTTGGAATATGATCATGTTCAATAAATGCATGTCCGAAAATGTTTAAGCCTACGGGGCACACGCGATGACACTTAGATATCCGGTAATATGTATATATTGTATCTACATATTTATAATCACCAAATTGAGAAAAATGATAATTGGACATTATTAACTAGATATGTTAATTATAATTATTTATTAATTAATAAATATTATTAATTATTAAATATTAATTAATAATTAAATGTAATTATTAATTAAATCCTAGTCCAAGTCAAGTTATATTTATAAATTATATTGCTTGAAGGTTAAGTTATTAGGGATATATTTATACCCTATATATATCCTAATAATATATACCTAACAATACAAGTGAATATAAATATAAACCCTGTCCACGAATTCGAAATATAAGCAGCAAACAAAGAGTTTCATTGGTTGGTGCTTAATTGGTTAATTCTTATTTGACTAACCAATTAGAATTGTTGGTACGTGCTTATATCTTGGTCGATCAACATAGAGTTGGGATTCGACTAAAACAGACGAGCAAAAAATCTTTCTTTTGTTTCATTCGAGCAAGTGGAATTCAAGAAAAGCTTTTGGCTTTTGGTGATTCAAGATCTAGCAATCTTCGGGTTTTGTTTGACGTGTCGTGTGTGCGATCGTAGAGGGGTTTTACTTTAAACCATAATAATAATAATTATTATTAATTGATTATTGGAAGTTTGCTAAAAGGTACATATTCACTATACTTTGTTAATTATTATATTGCATATATGATTCTTTCCGCTGCGTACTCGTGAATATGTTTATGATAATAGTTATGAATCCTAACAGTGGTATCACGAGCCTAATATGTGATATATTAGTTACAAAGTTCAAAACTTGAAGGGGGTTTTAGGGTTGGTTCGATTTATTTAATAATTAAATATTAAAATCGGTTTTTTATTTATTTATTTTCATAAAAATCGAATTAAATAAAAATAAAATTAGGGTTTTTTGTTTTTATTATTAATTCAACCTATTAAGTTAATGGTTAATTAAAACCCTCTATGCAAGTTTTGATTGTATGAAATTGGCATGTTTATTTGATAAATTGCATGTTTTATGTATCTTTTATTTAATATTGTTAAATAGAAGTAAAAATCATAATGAATTCATGCAAAATTCTTTATGATTATTACTTAGATATATTGATATGAATTGCTTAGTTTAATGGTCCAATAATTAGGGTTAATTATTTGATAATTGTGTGACTATGTGAATTTTTCGTGTGATTTTTCCTGTTTGACACATGTTCACTAAAAAATTCATATAAAATCAACCGTAATGAGTTAGGAGCTGTCCTTTGGACAGTAGATGCACGACTCATAGGGCTACAACTATGTAGTTCTGGTCGAAGGCTGAATCGAACTGCAAATAGGTCTAAACTGGTCGTGAAGCTGATAGAAATTTCCAGTCAGCATGTTTACTTGTATTTATTTGATAATAGTTTGTTTAAAGGCTTACGCAATCAAGGCAACTTGATGTATGTGGTCCTCTTCTTTGAAGGGGGAGCTGACTTAGACATATACATTAACCATAGTGACCATGATTTAGGTGGCCCACCATAAATCGTTGCATGATTAATTGTTAATAGTTAGTAAGTTTATTATTTTGCTTTTATTGTAAATGGTGATGCAAAATTGTTTTATGGAAAAGAATAAACTTGACTAAGAAATATCGAAATATGATTTTGTCTTAATTGGGCGACTTAAAGCGAGTTAAGCGGTGAGACCTTGACCCGTGGCATAAGATGGGACAAAACATGTTTACAAAACACTTAATACCCCTATAAGTGTTGTTGTAAGTCCCATAAATCTAGGAATTGTACTTGTAATACAATTACTGCTTGTCACTTACCTTTTGAGTACGTCATTTATAGCAGATCAACTGATGAAATGATGGTATGTCAATTGGATCCTAGCCTTAATGAAATTAATCGTTAAATGATTTAACATTGGGTGATTATATTTCTTAAGGATTATTATCGAAAATACTGATTTTTGAACTTGAATCTGTTTTGTAAATGGCAACAAATCCTTCACAAAACATACACCACTCGGCTTTCAGGTCGATGCTAGAAAGAGAAAAACTTTCTGGATCCAACTTCAATGACTGGTATCCTCAGCTGAGAATTGTTCTAAGAGTTGAAAAGAAAACTGATGTCCTTGAAAATCAGATGCCGGCTATCCTTGATGCGAGTGCCACTGCTGTGCAGATGGAAGCATACAATACTTAGTACGATAGACATATTGAGGTTGATTGTTTGATGCTAGGCAGCATGACTCCCGAGCTTCAAAAGCAATTCGAGACTTATAATCCGTATGATATGATCAGAGAACTCAAGTCTATGTACGAAAAACAAGCTGGAGTTGAATTATTTGAGTTAATTGAGTCACTCCATGATTGTAAACATGAGTATGGGAAAACGGTGAGTCCTCATGTACTCAAGATGAAGAGTTACTTTGAGCACTTGGAAAGGTTAAACTATGTGTATCCTCTGCCTATTGCTATTGGCATAATTCTCAAGTCTCTTTCAAGGGATTTTGAGAGTTTTGTGCGCAATTACAATATGCACAGCATGAGCAAAACCATAGCTGAACTTCATGCCATGTTAATTGAGTATGAGAAAAACCTTCCCAAGAAATCTGAGACACCCCAAGTTCTTATGATCAAGGGGGGAAAGGTTCAGAAAGCCAAACAACCGAAAGCTAAGGGCAAGAACTTTGGTAAGGGAAAGCAGTGTGCTTCAGTCTCAAAACCGAAAAAGACCCCTCCGGCGAAAAGGAGCATCCGGCTAAGGACCAGGCTTGTCATCACTATGCTGAAGTGTGACACTGGAAGGGAATTGTCCTAAGTATCTAGCTGAGTTGAACAAGAAGAAGAAGCAAGTTGGTTTAACCAGTTCTTCAAGTATCTTCAAAATTGAATTATATGTGTTGTTGTGATTCAAATGATAATTCAATAGCAAAAGAGTCAAGCCCAATTTGGACTCTACTTATCTTTGGCATTGTCATCTTGCTCATATTGGAAAGAAACGCATTGAAAGACTTCAACGTGAAGGGATCTTACAATCAAATGATGAATCATTTGACAAATGCGTGTCTTGTGTTTCCGGCAAGATGACAAGAAAACCTTTTCCGCATAAAACGGAGAGGGCTAAAGAGCTACTTGGACTTATACATACCGATGTATGTGGACCCATTTAGACATGTGTCAAGGAAAGGTGTTAGCTACTTCATCACTTTTACGGATGATTTCAGTCGTTATGGTTATGTTTACTTGCTTAAACATAAACATGAAGTTTTTGAAACATTCAAAGAGTTTAAAAATGAAGTAGAAAATCAACTCGGTAAAACCATCAAGATTCTTCGTTCGGATCGAGATGGAGAATACTTAAGCCAAAAGTTTAAGGATTATCTAAAAGCTTGTGGAATTATTCAACAGCTTACTCCTCCATATACTCCACAGCACAATGGTATATCTGAGAGGAGAAATCGAACCTTGTTAGACATGGTGAGATCGATGATGAACCTTATGACTCTCCCATTTTCATTTTGGGATTATGCTCTAGAGATTGTTGTACGCATTCTCAATATGGTTCCAACCAAGAAGGTTGACAAGACACCGCATGAATTATGGCATGGAAGTGTTCCTAATTTGTCTTACTTAAGGGTCTGGGGATGTGAGGCACTTGTGAAACGAGATACGCTTGACAAACTTCAACCTAGATCCGTTAAGTGCATCTTTGTAGGATACCCAAAGGAAACGATGGGTTACTATTTCTACTTTCCTACCGACAACACTGTTAAAGTTTCTCGATATGCTGAGTTCTTTGAAAAGAATCTCATAACTCAAGAAAACAGTGGGAGGATTGTCGAGCTTGATGAGACTCAAGAAGAAGATGTGTCACCTTCTGAAAATACTAGCGATCATCAACTTGGGGGAGGGGAAATGTTCAAAGTGATTAACCTCAAGTTGAAGATAATGCGATTCCAATTCGTAGGTCCTCAAGAACAATACGTGCTCGTGAAAGATTGAATCTTAATATTGAGTCTGAAGAACACGTATTAGGAGACTTAAATGAACCTCCTAATTTCAAAGCTGCATTATCAGATGATCCAGAATCTGACAAATGGCTTGAAGCTGCGAATGTGGAAATGAAATCCATGAAAGATAATCAAGTCTGGAGCTTGGTTGATCTTACACCTAATGGTAGAACCGTTGGGTGTAAATGGATCTTCAAGAAGAAGACCGACATGGATGGAAATGTACACACCTATAAAGCTCGTCTTGTGGCGAAAGGCTATACTTAACTCTACGGAGTTGACTATGAGGAAACCTTCTCTCCCGTAGCGGACATTAGAGCTATTAGGATCATCTTAACCATAGCAGCGTACTATGACTATGAGATATGGCAAATGGATGTCAAAACCGCTTTCTTGAATGGTTTTCTAGACGAGAAAGTTTATATGATACAACTAGAAGGTTTTGTTGATCCAAAATATCCCAACAAAGTGTGCAAGCTTCAAAGGTCCATTTATGGACTAAAGCAAGCATCAAGAAGTTGGAATAAAAGGTTTGATGAGAAAATCCTGATGAGCCATGTGTATATCACAAAGCTAGTGGGAGTAATGTTACTTTCCTTGTCTTATATATAGATGACATATTGATAATAGGAAATCACATTCCAATGTTGCAAGATGTAAAATCCCATCTTGGAAAGTGTTTTGCTATGAAAGACTTGGGTGAAGCAGCATTCATTCTTGGAATCAAGATCTATAGAGATAGAACTAAACGGTTGATTGGACTAAGTCAAAGTGCTTATATTGATAAGATCTTGAAGCGATTCAAGATGGAGAATTCCAAGCGTGGGTACCTATGCAAGAAGGACTTAACTTATCTAGCAAAGACAGTGCCTATACACCTGAGGAGGTGGAGCGTATGCAAAGAGTTCCTTATGCTTAGGCTTTGGGATCTATTATGTATGCGGTAAGATGCACTAGACCTGCATCGCGTTCGCGCAAAATATCGTTAGCCGATATCAACAGAATCCAGGTGAGGATCACTGGACTGCTATGAAGAACATTCTTAAGTACCTACGGGCTACTAAAGACTTATTTCTGGTGTATGGAGGAAATCCTGATACAGAGCTCAAAGTGACTGGATACTGTGATGCTGGATTTCAGACTGATAAAGATGATACAAAATCTCAGTCGGGATACGTCTTTGCTTTAAATGAAGGCAACGTGGATTGGAAGAGCAAAAAAGCAAAGCACAGTTGCTATGTATGCGACAGAGTCTGAGTATATTGCCGCCTCAGAAGCCGCCATGAAAGTCGTCTGGATTAGAAAGTTTATTTCTGGGTTTAACGTGATGCCCTCAAATAACACACCTTTAGATATGTATTGCGACAATACTGGTGCAATCTTTATTGCCAAAGAACCCTGAGTTCAGAAAGGTGCCAGACATTATTCTAGACGATATCACTATGTTCGTGAGCAAATCGAACTAGGTGAAATCAAGTTACTCAAAGTTCACACAGATTATAACTTAGCTAATCCTTTTACAAAGGCATTGTCAAAAGGAAAGCTCAATAAGCATGCCGAGGGCATAGGACTTAAATTAGCTAGTTATATCATGTAAATCTGTGATTGGTATTTGGATAAAGGATGTTAAACAATTATTATTTTAAAATGAATTAAACTACGTGGTATGTTTGTTTTCATTTAATATTAATTGTATCCTATATTTGCATGTTTAAATCCATGAATATTTTAAATATTCTAAATGTCCATTGTCGATTAACTATATGGGAATATAGTTAAACTAAGACAAATCTGAGTGATTGGTAATATTCTTAAGAATATTTGAGGATGGTCCTACCAAACTCACATGATATCCATAGAGATGCATATCGGACTACCCCACTTAACGAATCATCACTTTATGGATTGGCGTCATTAAGTGAAATTCGTGAAATGGTTGCTTTATTTATCCTTAGACTTGAGATACAAGCAGGTTATGCATGTGTGGATTGCATTTTCTTGATATAGTTCTAACTATTCTGAATAAGGTAGTAACAAAGGGCTATTTTCAGAAATGTAGTGAAATGACATGACTAACACGTGTAGTCAAAATAGGATTTGTTCCTTCAACTTGTAATTGAAGAATGATACCATTTGGCGCCCTCATTAATTAATTAAGATGTTTGTATGGCCATACCCAAATGAACTCCAGATGTTGTCTCGATTAATTTGGTAATCTTAATTAGTTGTAGAAATGAGAAACAGAATCGTTAAATTATGGAATGACATTGATCCATATCATAATTAACAAAGGTATCTGAAACAAAGGGATAGTAAACAATGAAACCATTTCAAGATACTTTAAGAAACTATACTTAAATATTTCCGGGAGCATTGGCGTGTTGCTAGACGCTAACCAATGTTATTGCCTTTATTATAACATGCTCAAGTGGGAGCTGTTGGAATATGATCACGTTAAATAAACACATGTCCGAAAATGTTTAAGCCTACGGGGTCACACGCGATGACACTTAGATATCCGGTAATATGTATATATTGTATCTACATATTTATAATCACCAAATTGAGAAAAATGATAATTGGACATTATTAACTAGATATGTTAATTATAATTATTTATTAATTATTAAATATTAATTAATAATTAAATGTAATTATTAATTAAATCCTAGTCCAAGTCAAGTTATATTTATAAATTATATTGCTTGAAGGTTAAGTTATTAGGGATATATTTATACCCTATATATATCCTAATAATATATACCTAACAATACAAGTGAATATAAATATAAACCCTGTCCACGAATTCGAAATATTAGCAGCAAACAAAGAGTTTCATTGGTTGGTGCTTAATTGGTTAATTCTTATTTGACTAACCAATTAGAATTGTTGGTACGTGCTTATATCTTGGTCGATCAACATAGAGTTGGGATTCGACTAAAACAGACGAGCAAAAGAATCTTTCTTTTGTTTCATTCGAGCAAGTGGAATTCAAGAAAAGCTTTTGGCTTTTGGTGATTCAAGATCTAGCAATCTCCGGATTTTGTTTGACGTGTCGTGTGTGCGATCGTAGAGGGGTTTTACTTTAAATCCTAATAATAATTATTATTATTATTGATTATTGGAAGCTAAGCTAAAAGGTACATATTCACTTCTATACTTTGTTAATTATTATATTGCATATATGATTCTTTCCGCTGCGTACTCGTGAATATGTTTATGATAATAGTTATGAATGTAACACCCCAAGCCGAGGCTCGGAATATCACGGAAATCACATAGCACCAGGTGGAATTACAATAGAACAACTAAATGCAAAAAGAGGATTCAGTGAATCCATACAAACGATAAACAAGTAACGAAATACAACAGGAGCAAGTAAACATCAAGATTACAACCGACGACAAAAGAAGGCTATCAATCCTAAATACAATGCAACATAAGGCAAATGGATCCTTGATCCATATCAGTCCAGTCCGGGTTCAACAGCAAGCAAACAATCAAACCCCACGTCCTGAATAACCTGGTTACCTGAAAAGTGTACTAAGCATAGTCAACACAAGGTTGGTGAGTTCGTAGTAATGATTCGTAAAGAACCAACATCAATAATCACAATATAAGAATAGAGGCTAGACATGACTTACAGCGAGCCTCTAAGTAACACAATATCGTCCAACAACAAGATTACACAAAAGAAATGAGAGTGTAATGAGGATGCACAAATGATGTATGTATCAATGCAAATGCCAAATGAATGAATAAGCAAATATGCCTATCCCAAGCGTGACCTTCAATCACGTATGCAACGATACCCTTCTGCCATCGCAATGGACAAGGCTGTATCTCAAAAACATCGAGATATATATGTCTATATACTCGGGGTCAAGACTACATCCAAAATGGGTGCATACATCTATGCACCAGGATGCCGGCAAATCCCCTGCCGAGGGTCCAACAATAATGATGCAATGCTTACAATCAAATGTAAATGCATAAATCGTAAACCAACGATCGATATACGATGAATATGAATCAATAATCAATATTCGCCAACCTGAGCCATCAATCAATAATCGTCAATCATAAACCAATAATTACCATTCATCAACATCAGCCATTAATACTTAACCAAAACATTACCCAAATCAATCAACATATGATGAACCATAACTAGAAATCAATAATCGTCAATCTTAACCCACTAATCAACATTCGACCACCATAAGCCACTAACCACAATTCAAACCAACTATACGCACATATACTTCAGAGGATTGTACTTCCTTCGAGTCTCAGATGCTTATATATAGGGTCACCCGCAGCCTTCCCACCACATCTAAAACCCGACGAAGGCATAACCGACTTTCATGTATGTACATCTATCCTACTATTACTAGATACTTAACAAATATAAACTAAGTCATTCAACCATGATAATCGTCTCAACAATTCAATACTCCAACCAATTTAACCAATCAACGAAAGGAACCATCACACCAATCCAACAACTAAAACAATCAATCAATCAATCAATCAATAAATGCAAGTAAACACACCAGGTTTACACTTTTCAGCCCGGATCTCAAGTGAGTAGGGAGATACGAAACTCACCTTGCCCGGCAAAGAAGCTAGAATGCGATTACAAACGAGTAATAGAGTCCACACGTCCACAACCTATAATTATACATCATAATACCGTAATGTCAATTATACACTCATAAACAAGTGGGTTTAGCACAATTAGGTCAAGTCACAAACCCTAAACGCCTTTACAACTTAAACGAGCAAGAACAAGACACTTTGACTCGACATTTTTAGAAATGGAAGAAGGTTCATATAAAACGAGTGTTACTATAAGAAACTAGACTCTCTTACGATTCCAACGATAGGTCATACGACTTATTTGGACTTACGGATCAAAAGTTATTAACGTTTGAAAAACGACGCGCAATATTTCACAGTGACTAACCACTGCGCCGCAGTGAGCCATGGTCAAGCTCACTGCGCCGCAGTGGGCTGACCAAGTCACGACCAGACCCTAGCCACTGCGCCGCAGTGGGCTAGGCCCAAGCCACTGCGCCGCAGTGGCTCCTCACTGGACCAGAACATGAGCAGCAGCAGCAACATGCTGAAACCCTAAACCAAAACCCTTAAACTCGATCCAAACCAACCCAAATCGATTTGTAAAGCCTTGTAACTTGATTTGAAGCATAACTAAACATCATTGACCATAAATAAACATAACCCAATCCACAAATTCGACCCAAAACATCAAAATCACCTCAAATCGTTCCAACCCTAAACGAAACCCTAATTTGACCCAAATCGCCTTTCGACTCGATTCAAGACTTGAAATTGTTCAAGATGACTAGAAATGCATAAACAAACATAAATAGAAGTAAATGGGATGAATTTGACTTACCAAAACCTTCACCTAGTCTCTAACCCGAATTTGACCCGAAGTGGCTAGAAATCTTGCACTTTGAAACCCAAATTTTTGATATGTTGTTAATGAGGTTGATGATGAAAACCCCGAACAAAATCTTGCTTAATTCCCAATATATGAGATAGAAATCTAGAGAGAGAGAGATGTGTGTTTGTGTGTGGGTCTTGGAAGAGAAAAGAGAGAGAAAGAGATAGAAAGATAGATAGATAAGAGAATGAAAGGGAGGAGGAAAGGATAAGGAGGAGCATGGGTCAAAAGTGGCTGGTGGGTCATGGACTACCCACGGGCCGACCCGCTTCTCATCACTAGCCAATTTACAATCGATTACGCAATTAAACGCCAAACAAACATATTAACGACTCGACTAACACACCACATTGTCATTTAACCACAAAACGACCCAATTATTTCATTAACTTAAATTGTTAGTCAAATTGCACGTAAAGTCAAACGGTCAAAATTCACGGATGTTACATTATTCCCCCGTTGAAAGAATTTCGTCCCGAAATTCAACAAAACCCTAATTAGCCAAAAAATGCGGATACTTAGACTTTATGCGATCCTCTCGCTCCCAACTGAACTCGGCTCCGCGCCTAGCGTTTCCACCTAACCCTATCGATCGTGTAGAGTTCATTCTTGAGTTTCTTGACTCGGCGGTCCAAGATCTCTACCGGTTCTTCAATAAAATTCAAATTCGAATAACCCTAATCTCGTCCATAGGCACATGATATGTAGGGTCCGCCAAACACTCGCGTAGGTTGCAATATGAAACACATCATGTACACCGCTAAGCTCTTGTGGTAATTCTATTCGATAAGCAACTTTTCCAACCCTCTTCGAGGATCTTGAAAGAACAGTTATACCTCGCCTGAGTTTGCCTCGCTTCGCGAATCGGATGACGCCTTTCCACGGTGATACTTTCAAACGTACCAAGTCACCCACTTTCAACTCTAACGGTCTCAGCCTCACATCGGCATACTCCTTACTTAGCATGTGAGCTAGCTGGGCTATTCTCTTAACTTGAGAAGTTGTTCTTGTCATTCTTATTAGAAATCCTGACCCGTTACTTTGGCTTTCCTTGCTTCTTGGTTCATCCCAGTGGAGAATAACATCTCTACTACTTAGTGCTTCGGTCAGTGACATTCGAATACTCGCGTAACAATCGTCATTGCACAGGATTGCCGTCATGGTTATAAGTACATTATCTTCACATGTGATCAAGTCTCAAGTCGGTTAGAGTGCCCGTTGTTCATTGGATGGCTCCCTGAATTGGAGTTAAGCGACTCCCTTTATCTGGAAAGGCAGAAATCGAATCTTCGTGTACCTAACCCATTTCTTCTAAACACCAATGTGCCAAGTTATCCAATTTCACCGGTTTCGTCGTATCATGACCACTTCTTGTCGTCGGCGACTTCACGGCGAAGTCCATTCCAATTCGTTTTTCTTCCAAACTCTCTCCCGTCTTTCACTACACGCTTATTCTCCTCTCAGAAGTCTATAAGGGCTTGACTACGCGCGCGATGTTAGGGAGTTAAGCATATACGAAAGTTAAATTATCGAGATGGGACAAGCCCGGTAAGTCACCCGGAAAGGCCTCGGGAGACTCAAGATTAACAAGGATGACGTTAGCTTTCAGATTCTTGAGACGGTAGCTCTAAGGACGCCTAAGTTGGAAGACTTACACGGAACCCTAAGAATCCTACCGTTAGATATTTTACACTAGTAACCCTACCACGCAACTTTAGAACTGTCTTACCCGGTGGCATCCAGATTACACTCACTTTTTCGCCAAGAATCTTTAGATCATCGGCACCAAGTAAATGAGGAGTTTTGTCGCCTTTTAGAGTCGAGATAGATACACGGGGTATTTGAATAAATTTAGTTAGTGAGTCGCTAAACATTCAAAATTGCAAACATATAATTTCAAAACACACGAACGAATGTAACTCAAAGGAGTAACGTTAGAATAAGCGAGATTCATAGTCGGTTTCGATATCGAATAGTGTCGTAACATAACAACTATTAGGGGGAATGTACCTTAACCAACGTTAGGATCACCCTGGTCTCCTTTGCCCTTCTCTGCAAAAGCTCGGCTACGAGGTTGAACTTGATGGTCTTGTTGACCACGGCTTTGGTTATAAATGACTATTTGTAGTTGATCGGGAGGAACCGCCACTTGGTCTTGTGGTTCAGTCCATCTAGGACAAGCATCTCTGTAGTGGTCGGGGCTACCACACACAAAACAAACACCTTGATGGCTCCGAGGGTGGTCAGCTTGGGGGTAGATGGTTTGAAGAGGCGTTACATTCAATGGTGTCGCTTTCGGTGCTCTACAAATCTTAGCTTCGTGCCCGATTCGATTACAATTAAAGCAAGTCCCACATTGGTTAGTGGGAGAGTGATGGCGATTACACCTTCCACACAAGGGGTGAGATCCTAAGTAGGTTTTCCTTGCCGGCTCTGCTACTTCAGCTTGTTGTCCAATCCATTTCGGACAATCTTTCACGTAGTGTGCACGACTACCACATCCAAAACACTCGCCTTTTGTTGATTACCTTGGGGAGGGACGACATGAATAGGAGCCACGTTCGTTGGGCCCGTTCTCGGGGCTCTACAATTCTTGGACATGTGGCCAACTTGGTTGCAATTAAAACACGCCCTGCATTGAACGTCGGTGGTGTGGTGATTTTTGCATCTTTCACATAACGGATGAGGTCCAACATAAGCTTTCCTCACCGGGCCCATCGCCGTCCTGAATCTACCCTTATTATGACCATTGGGGTCACACCTGCCCGCTTTCCTTGCCTCACTAGGTTCTCCGATTTCTTTCCTTTTCAATGAGACTCTACTCGACACCTTCTCATCGTCCATAATTACTCTAGTTTCACGCGTTTCACTGCTTCTTTAAAGGCTTGCCGTGACTTGGGCTACGATAGTAGGTATGGCGTTTACCACGGCTTGGGCAATCACGGTTGCTAAATCCGGCTCATCGCTATGGCTAGTCGCATTCCTTCTTGGTCTCACCATTTTCTACAAGGTAAGTAACGCGTTGACCCGAAAGTTAGCCTCACAATGCTCACATATTAGTCACACAAGTAGTTAATGTTCTCATACCGACATAACATACTCATTTCAGGTCGTTACACTAAGGTAAGAGTGTTGGAATCCTATGAAGTTGTTACTTATTATTTTATCATGTTAAGTTCATTACCATTGGTTATCTTTAATTCATGTAATCGTGTCAAAACATCCTACTATAAAACTAACTTGCTAACTTCATTCATACCATCGCCCATTTACTAATACATCTTACACGTGTATTACCAATTATCCCATAACCCGCATGCAATCAAGTTTAACTAGGCCTCATACGTTTTTAAGTTCACATACCATTAAGCGACATATCCCTATTGTTCACCGATTACGATTAACATTATTAGTGTTGGAAAATCATTCGTTTATAATACATATGAGTTAGGGTGTTTACCACCTTGATACTCTCTTAGGGTGCATATCAACTCATTTATCACATTGTATCCTAACCGTTTATCAACACGTTTAAGTCAAATCACAACAAAAGCATTTACGACCTCAACTTGACCACTACGGGCCATACATACATACATACATACACGTCACACATGCATAACATATATGTTACTAAGTCATACTAGTCAACATGTCATTCCACTGCTAAATCCAATAATAGTAGTAGTTCTAGAGTTTATGACCCGGGGTTAGCTTCACAGTTTTTCTCATGTTAACCGCCTTATTAGTTAGTGTTTTAACGCCGACACACTACACATGTTCTATGTTTCTTACTAAGGCCAACACATAATTATTCTCAATTAACTGTCATATATCATGTTATCATACCACATACCCTACGTGTTTCACATTACTACACTAAGGACAGTATATCAAAGTTCTCAATTAATCGTTATCTATCATTTCCTCGTGCTAAGTTCACAACAATTTACCATCGTCAAAACCAATTACTCGAATTAAACACATCTCATTACAAGCAACTAAAACAAGTTACTAACACGAATGGTTTAAAGTATAATCCGAATTCGATATGCTCTCTAGTTATTGACCAGGTATGTATACAGGGTGTACCAACGGCTAACCCTCCACCTAATCAACTCCCATTAAGCATATCGGTTCCTTATGATACTCTAAGCCAAGCATGCGCAATCCATGATGTTATTAACCTGTTATAATATTGGGTGACCATAAAAGAGTTGATCGGGTTCTTTTAGGGTTGCCACAATATTATACTAAGTTAATAACATAACTTCATTTTGCTCTAAATCATCAAACTAGCACCAATCAATAACAACAATCCATATTAATGACAATCAACATCGTCAATAATCATAATATACAAGTAGAGGTGAAACATGACTTACAGTGAGCCTCTAAGAAAAACACAACAACATCCACAACAAGATTACACAAAACAAATAAAACGCGTAATAAACATTATACCCAAGTAACGTACATAACATCAATTCAAAACAGGTATCATATCCTCTTCAGTGGGATTGATACACCTCATAAGTCATATCCTCTTCAGTGGGATCTAAACACTACAGGAGCTCACATCCTCTTCAGTGGGATTTATACACTACATATGTCATATCCTCTTCAGTGGGATTTATACACTACATATGTCATATCCTCTTCAGTGGGATTTATACGATACATATGCATCAAACAACATCCATACATCACGAGTCCATCAATCATCAAACATCAAACTAAAGTAAACTATACGTACATACACTTAGGAGGATTCTACTTTCTTCGAATCCTAGATGCTTATATATAGGGTCACCCGCAGCCTTCCCACCACATCTAGAACTCTTTGAAAACACAACCGACTTTCATGTATGCACGTCTATCCTAAGTAGTAATAATAATAATAATAATAATAATAATAATAATAATAATAATAATAATAATAATAATAATAATAATAATCACAATAATAATAATAATAATAATAATAATAATAATAATAATAATAATAATAATAATAATAATAATAATAATAATAATAATAATAATAATAATAATAATGACATAATAATAATAATAATAATAATAATAATAATAATAATAATAATAATAATAATAATAATAATAATAATAATAATAATAATAATAATAATAATAATAATAATAATAATAATAATAATAATAATAATAATAATAATAATAATAATAATAATAATAATAATAATAATAATAATAATAATAATAATAATAATAATAATAATAATAATAATAATAATAATAATAATAATAATAATAATAATAATAATAATAATAATAATAATAATAATAATAATAATAATAATAATAATAATAATAATAATAATAATAATAATAATAATAATAATAATAATAATAATAATAATAATAATAATAATAATAATAATAATAATAATAATAATAATAATAATAATAATAATAATAATAATAATAATAATAATAATAATAATAATAATAATAATAATAATAATAATAATAATAATAATAATAATAATAATAATAATAATAATAATAATAATAATAATAATAATAATAATAATAATAATAATAATAATAATAATAATAATAATAATAATAATAATAATAATAATAATAATAATAATAATAATAATAATAATAATAATAATAATAATAATAATAATAATAATAATAATAATAATAATAATAATAATAATAATAATAATAATAATAATAATAATAATAATAATAATAATAATAATAATAATAATAATAATAATAATAATAATAATAATAATAATAATAATAATAATAATAATAATAATAATAATAATAATAATAATAATAATAATAATAATAATAATAATAATAATAATAATAATAATAATAATAATAATAATAATAATAATAATAATAATAATAATAATAATAATAATAATAATAATAATAATAATAATAATAATAATAATAATAATAATAATAATAATAATAATAATAATAATAATAATAATAATAATAATAATAATAATAATAATAATAATAATAATAATAATAATAATAATAATAATAATAATAATAATAATAATAATAATAATAATAATAATAATAATAATAATAATAATAATAATAATAATAATAATAATAATAATAATAATAATAATAATAATAATAATAATAATAATAATAATAATAATAATAATAATAATAATAATAATAATAATAATAATAATAATAATAATAATAATAATAATAATAATAATAATAATAATAATAATAATAATAATAATAATAATAATAATAATAATAATAATAATAATAATAATAATAATAATAATAATAATAATAATAATAATAATAATAATAATAATAATAATAATAATAATAATAATAATAATAATAATAATAATAATAATAATAATAATAATAATAATAATAATAATAATAATAATAATAATAATAATAATAATAATAATAATAATAATAATAATAATAATAATAATAATAATAATAATAATAATAATAATAATAATAATAATAATAAAAAATAATAATAATAATAATAATAATAATAATAATAATAATAATAATAATAATAATAATATGTCGCACAGCTCTAAACACTATCGTCATAATAATAATAATAATAATAATAATAATAATAATAATACTAATCCTAACCTAACTAACAATTATCCCAATCATATACGAAATCAATCAATAGTGCCAATATAATCCATCAATTGACAAACGACAATTTAAGCAATAATACCAAAGGTAACCCAAGCCAATCAACAGGTCAATCAAACAACTAAACACGTATGGTTACACTTTTCAGCCCGAATCTCAATTGAGTAGGGAGCTACGAAACTCACCTGATCGGCAAAGAAGTTAAGTTTGATACAAAGTTGAGTTATAGTCGTTCGATGTTCGCTTCGCGCCCAAAACCTAAATATCGATCATATACATTCACATCAACATGCATAGTCACATATACGAAGTTATCAAGTATTCGGCAAAACCCTAATTAGGTTTCCAAAGTGTTTTTCGACGTTAAATGACTTCTAAGACTCTTATTCAGTGTTACATAAGTTAAGAAGTGAATTAGACCGGAGCCCGATGCATTACAAAGGTCCTGGAAGTCAAATTAGGTCAAACAAGAAAATCATAAAATTACAACTGGCGTAACCTACGGCCCTAAGGGGCGTAGGTTACGCCCTTGCAAAGTCTAGTGAAAAGGGGGCGTAAACAGAAGCAATTTGGCGTAATGAAAATGGAGAGCACCGTAAGGTACGCCCACAATGGGCGTAAGGTACGCCCAGGGAAAAATCAACTAGCGTAACCTACGGCCCTAAGGGGCGTAGGTTACGCCCCTTACTGGGCAGCTCTACGACCTGCAGAATTTTATGCAGAAAATCAAGACCCAAACCCTTATTTCATGAACTCAAAACCCTAAATCGATATCTAAGGCTTATGGACTCGTTTTAAAGTTACCCTTGACCTTCTAACACCTAAATACACTTGCCCAAACCCGTATTTCCATCCATAACATCATCAAATTCTCCAAATCGATCAAAACCTAGCCAAACCCTAATTCGACCCAAAACTCATTGTAAGGCGATTTAGAACTTGTAAATGTACGAGATGACTAGAAATGAGTTAACTAACATAAATAGAAGTAAATGGGATGAATTAGACTTACCAAAACTTCCTCTTGAGCTCAAACCCGAAATTAGGTCAAAATGGGTTAAAATCTTGCACTATGAACTTCAATCTTTGATTCTTCGATATGACGATAACGAGGTACAAATGACTATGATTCTAATGTTATATCAGTTCCAAATCACCAAGTCGATGTAGATGAGATGAAGAAATGAAATGGTTTCCTTGCTTTTTCTTTTACTTGAGAGAAAGTGAGAAAGAAAGATAGAAAAGAGAAATGAGAGGTGCAAGAGAAGATAAGGGAAATGGGTCAAGGGGCTGATGGGTCGTGGATGACCCACGGGCCGACCCGTTTCTCTTCTCAAGCCAAATTACAATCGTTAGACATTTAAACACCGATCAAAACACATTATTGACTCGAATACAACACATTGCCATTTAATTCACGAAACGACCCAAATAACTTCCACATTGTCATTTAATCACCAAAACGACCCGAATACTTCATTAACCTATATTGTTAGTCATATTACACGTAAAGTCAACGAGTCAAAATTCACGGATGTTACACCTTAGGTAAAACCGGGAGTGCCTATGACCAGCTAGGCTATACATCATTGGCATTATTTGATTTAATATTGCCATGTGTGTTGTCATGTTGTAATTATTTAATTATTAATTATTAATTACTTTTGGAAAATAAAATTTCAACCATTTATTAAATTAATTAATTTTTTATTATATAACTAAGAAAGATAATTTTGCTCTTAATTGACATGTAGAGTTAATTGTCACATTAGATTTTTGATTATTTATCATTTTATCACAATATTTATTTTATTTTCATGTCATGTGTATTGTTATGTCATACTCATTAGTCCAAGTCATAAGTTAATTAAAGATTTTGTCGATCAATATCGATATAAAATCTAAAAAAAATAGTATTTGATATAAACTTATTTTCACGTTATAAAAAAATTGATTTGATTGTTTCACATCAATATATCAATATTTTGTTTAAATTATAGTTTATAATTTATAATAAAAGAGCTTAATCGTTTTTTCTTTTAAGTTTTACCTCTTGCCTTATTGTCATTCAGCAAGAATTTTTTTATTGATTTCGTACATTTTATCCTTTTAAGGTCAATTCAATTAATTATGCAACTTTTGTAAAAATGAAATATTGTATTTAGAATTTTTGTTTTATTCACGGACTTACAGTCAATTATACGTCGTTTTTGCAAAAGTTAAGAATAAGAAATAATTAAACATTTTGGTAAAAAATGAGATCGTTGTCTAACTAAAGTTATTTTTTCTTTTATAATGTATTAATAAATTTGTAATTTTTATGATTACTTTAAGGGTTTTATTAAATTTATTTCTTTTTTAGTTATTTCTTTAATAATGAATTTACAAATTCAAAATCATTTATCATTTCTTTCTATATAACTTATGTGACATTCCTCTTCTTTTGCCAAATTTTTACTATGTAGCGATTTGTTGTTAAAACAAATTATTTTAAGTTATATATGTAGTTATACGTGTAATATTTAGCAATCATTCTACTATAATATTTTCTAATAAATTTAACACATTTCAGTTTTTAATGGTTATAAGTATTCAAAATAATATATATTATCTACCAATTATAATATTTTCGCTTAATTATTATAATGTTACCGTCAAATTGACAAGTTTAATTTAGCTATAAACATGCATCTACCATCAATTCATTTGTTATATTCTTTATAGAAATAAAATATTATATTTTGTTTTTACACTTCATGTGCTAATCTATATTTTTACTCATATATAGAACAAACTACGCCTTCCTCTTTTAAACAAATCAGATTTTAAAATTACCATATTATCTTTCTTTTTATTTAAAACCGTTAATTTAAACATTTTCATTTAATATACCTAGTGAAATAATTTGATTGATGCAAAAGGTTCCTTAGCACAAAATTTTTGATTTCATTAACGAGGTTTTAAATAAAAAGAGAAAGCTTGCATTGAGAATCAACATGTATTTGTCCTGTTTGGTTTTGACACCTTTGGTGTTCTTGCCCCCGACGCTGTACGATTTCTGAAACGGGTTCAGAAAGTTGTTAATAGTAATTCCTCGACTCTTAAGGCCCAAAACATTGTATTTAGTAGAATCGGGTTTGCTATTCAAAAGGGGTAACGGCGCAACTTGTTGCCTGACTACCTGTCATTGTAATGTAATGACTTTATGTGAGTTAAAATGAGGTTAATATATTTTATTTAATGTTATTTACTTATTTACATACTTATATAGTTGTTTTGTATTTAATACTAACCAATTATATCAATTAAGTCTTAAATAATTAGTTAATCCCACAAGCTTTTGGTCGTCACTTGATGTAGCCCAACCGATTTGGTGTCCAGTTTGATCAGCCCAACCAAAATAGAGTTAGAACTCCACGAAAAGGGTGTTAAGTGAAAGAATCTAAAATACAAACCGTTTGCAACTTTTTTATATATCTAACATATAAGTCTTAAATTAATTTGTTAATCCCACCAGCTTTTGGTCTTCACTTGATGTAGCTTAACTGACTTGGTGTCCAGATTGATCAGCCTAACCGAAATAAAGTTGGACTTCATGAGAAGGTGTAACACTTCAAGATTTTAAAATTACCATATTATCTTTCTTTTTATTTAAAACCGTTAATTTAAACATTTTCATTTAATATACCTAGTGAAATAATTTGATTGATGCAAAAGGTTCCTTAGCACAAAATTTTTGATTTCATTAACGAGGTTTTAAATAAAAAGAGAAAGCTTGCATTGAGAATCAACATGTATTTGTCCTGTTTGGTTTTGACACCTTTGGTGTTCTTGCCCCCGACGCTGTACGATTTCTGAAACGGGTTCAGAAAGTTGTTAATAGTAATTCCTCGACTCTTAAGGCCCAAAACATTGTATTTAGTAGAATCGGGTTTGCTATTCAAAAGGGGTAACGGCGCAACTTGTTGCCTGACTACCTGTCATTGTAATGTAATGACTTTATGTGAGTATCTCAAAATGAGGTTAATATATTTTATTTAATGTTATTTACTTATTTACATACTTATATAGTTGTTTTGTATTTAATACTAACCAATTATATCAATTAAGTCTTAAATAATTAGTTAATCCCACAAGCTTTTGGTCGTCACTTGATGTAGCCCAACCGATTTGGTGTCCAGTTTGATCAGCCCAACCAAAATAGAGTTAGAACTCCACGAAAAGGGTGTTAAGTGAAAGAATCTAAAATACAAACCGTTTGCAACTTTTTTATATATCTAACATATAAGTCTTAAATTAATTTGTTAATCCCACCAGCTTTTGGTCTTCACTTGATGTAGCTTAACTGACTTGGTGTCCAGATTGATCAGCCTAACCGAAATAAAGTTGGACTTCATGAGAAGGTGTAACACTTCAAGATTTTAAAATTACCATATTATCTTTCTTTTTATTTAAAACCGTTAATTTAAACATTTTCATTTAATATACCTAGTGAAATAATTTGATTGATGCAAAAGGTTCCTTAGCACAAAATTTTTGATTTCATTAACGAGGTTTTAAATAAAAAGAGAAAGCTTGCATTGAGAATCAACATGTATTTGTCCTGTTTGGTTTTGACACCTTTGGTGTTCTTGCCCCCGACGCTGTACGATTTCTGAAACGGGTTCAGAAAGTTGTTAATAGTAATTCCTCGACTCTTAAGGCCCAAAACATTGTATTTAGTAGAATCGGGTTTGCTATTCAAAAGGGGTAAGCGGCGCAACTTGTTGCCCGACTACCTGTCATTGTAATGTAATGACTTTCTGTGAGATCTCAAAATGAGGTTAATATATTTTATTTAATGTTATTTACTTATTTACATACTTATATAGTTGTTTTGTATTTAATACTAACCAATTATATCAATTAAGTCTTAAATAATTAGTTAATCCCACAAGCTTTTGGTCGTCACTTGATGTAGCCCAACCGATTTGGTGTCCAGTTTGATCAGCCCAACCAAAATAGAGTTAGAACTCCACGAAAAGGGTGTTAAGTGAAAGAATCTAAAATACAAACCGTTTGCAACTTTTTTATATATCTAACATATAAGTCTTAAATTAATTTGTTAATCCCACCAGCTTTTGGTCTTCACTTGATGTAGCTTAACTGACTTGGTGTCCAGATTGATCAGCCTAACCGAAATAAAGTTGGACTTCATGAGAAGGTGTAACACTTCAAGATTTTAAAATGTATTAAATAAATCTTTATTGTAGTTTTAACATTAAAATAATTTCCTATTATTTAATTTTGAAATATGGGATTAAATTAGTTGTAACTTTAATGGTTAGCAGGTGCAATACCCTATCGTATTTTGGAAATAGGCGTGGCATCAGGAAGATGTGCCAGAGGAGGTGAGGGGCCCACCTCCAGTCTGGGCACATTTTTTAAGGGGACACAAACATGTTAAAAATTTCTACATATAATATTGCATATATATAACTATAATGTATTATATATATAGATATATTTAATTCCAATAATGGTTATGATAATCATAATAAGAGTAAATTACTGAAATGGTACCTGTGGTTTGGTCGAAATTACTAGTTTCATACCTGTTAGATTTAAATTACGCCCATCATACCCATGGTTTACAATTTCGCACTCGGAAGATACCTCACGCTGACGGTCGTTAGTTGTATCGTTAAGTAGCCAACGTGCCTTGCACGTGAGGTATGAAACATGTAATATTATACAAACTATAGGTACCATCTGTGTAATTTACAGTTATTATTTATCAAAAAAAATTATTTTATAAAAATTATTACTATTTTAAAATAATTTATTAGTATTTTAAATTTACAAAATATATATTATTTATATTGTATAAAAACATAATTAATATGTTACATAATTAGCTACAATTGATAGTCTATTTTATTTTATTTTTATTAAAATCGCATTGAATGTTTAAAATAGATAAAAAAAAAATTTCATGTAAGAGCATTTAAATATTACATGTTTCATACCTCACGTGCAAGGCACGTTGGTTATTTAACGATACAACTAACGACCGTCAGTGCGAGGTATGTTCCGAGTGCGAAATTGTAAACCATGGTATGATGGACGTAATTTAAATCTAACAGGTATGAAACTAGTAATTTCGACCAAACCACATGTACCATTTCAGTAATTTATTCTAAATACTATGATCTTGTTATTGTTATAAAGTCTCATTTATAAAATTTTTTGCTTATATATTTGAATTCCCTAAGAGCAAGGGGTACATTTTTCTAAGACTCGGCCTGGGCACTTGAATTTTTAAGGACGCCACGGGCACTCTTCTCTTTTACTTTATAACTATCATAGTTCTAATGAAGTGATCGATAGCTTCACATCAACGTTATGTTTTTGCTGGTTTTGTTGCAGAAAAATTAGGACGAGGTTGTTAAAAGTGACATGGAAACATATAAGTTTCATTGAACGCCTGAAGTAATCCATTGAACGGGCCTCCTTATAGAACCAGCAGCCCAAACACATGCCAATTTCACTAAAAAAGGAGTTCTATGATCAGATGCAAAAATTTCAAGCATAGAAAGTGAAGTTTAGAGGTAAAAGTCCGGTATTTATTCTCTTAACTGTTTTGAGATATACAAATTGGATTGCCTTAGAAGTTAAATACTTCGTATAAATTTTATAAACCAACTCAAGAGACAAGAGATATGTAATGCACGCAAGTTGGCTAACGTTTAGATCACTAAAAAATAGATCTTTGTATTGCAATTTAAAGTTAACGCAGTCATGTAAATATATCAAAGTTAGCTTTATCATTGTATAACTGTACAATGTGCTTATGATACATTTCATTTTTTCTGATGATAAAGTGTTAAATAGACCCTTAGCCCATTTGGTTGCATTAGAATTGAATTGATAGTTTGCGATGTTAACTGCTAGATTTTGTGTCGTATTTGTACTGTTATACTGATAAAGCATAACACTTTATGGCTAGGTGTTTAATTAGTGAGATATTTTACATTTAGTATTTGGATTATTATGAAAGATTAGACATTAATGTGAAGGATTTTTATTTATTAGTTTGTGATAAGTTGTTAATGTTTAGCTACATGATGATGACGATGTGTGATTATAGGGAGAGGATTCCCTCAAGTTACCCCTAACATGACAATCTTGACCTTTAGATGAAAATCAAGGGCCAAGATTTAAAGATGATCTTTGAATTTTGGCATTTGATTTTCAATCAAGGGTCAAGATTTCCTCAACTTGACTCAAGTTGGGGAATTAACTTGAGGAAATCCCCTTCCGTGATTCTAAGCTTAGATTTATTATTTGTTTATGATTTTTTTTTATTTGGGTTGTTTTAAATTAGGATTTGGGGGTTGAATAGGTCAAAAGTTCCTTCAAGTTTTGATTTAATAGTGTTGTCCATATATGTTTTATATGGAAATTGATTGATAGATCTAAAACATGGATCTAAAGATATGCCTAATGTCTTAGATCTTTGACACATGTATCATGAGTTTTCTCTCTTATAGTCATTAGTTAATATTACAAATTGCTATTAATTTTAATTCACAATCTTGTTAATCATTTGTATCATGATATTTAGTTTTTCGCATGAATTTATTCTTTGAATATGCATGATTATTACTCAAGACAATGTTATTATAAACATGCTTTTAATTACCATCATTTAGTTTGTTATACTTCAAAGAAATAAGATATTAAAAATTGCATTTTTTTCATGTGCTTACTGTCAAAATTTTGGCTTTAATGAAAAGTTTATAAAGATATCATTTTGTAAGGTAAAGTAAAAAAATTAAAAAAATTAAAAAAATAAAAAAATAAAAAAATTAAAAAAATTAAAAAAAAAAAAAATTAAAAAAATAAAAAAATTAAAAAAATTAAAAAAATTAAAAAAATTAAAAAAATTAAAAAAATTAAAAAAAAAAAAAATTAAAAAAATTAAAAAAATTAAAAAAATAAAAAAATTAAAAAAATTAAAAAAATTAAAAAAATTAAAAAAAAAAAAAATTAAAAAAATTAAAAAAATTAAAAAAATAAAAAAATTAAAAAAATTAAAAAAATTAAAAAAATTAAAAAAATAAAAAAATTAAAAAAATAAAAAAATTAAAAAAATTAAAAAAATTAAAAAAATAAAAAAATTAAAAAAATTAAAAAAATTAAAAAAATTAAAAAAAAAAAAAATTAAAAAAATTAAAAAAATTAAAAAAATAAAAAAATTAAAAAAATTAAAAAAATTAAAAAAATTAAAAAAATTAAAAAAATTAAAAAAATAAAAAAATTAAAAAAATTAAAAAAATAAAAAAATTAAAAAAATTAAAAAAATTAAAAAAATTAAAAAAATTAAAAAAATTTATTAAAAAACACAAAAACTATAATTTTCTTGTTCTTTTTCCCCCGGGGGCATTTTTTTCATGTGCTTACTGTCAAAATTTTGGCTTTAATGAAAAGTTTATAAAGATATCATTTTGTAAGGTAAAGTAAAAAATGATACCTTTAATAACACTGATTAATATTATATGTATGGTTACCAAGACTATCATTATAGCTTTAAACTAGCATTTTACCGACGCAAGTTGTGGCGGCAATGGTTGGTAGTGGTGTGGTGGCGTGACGGGTGGCGACAGTTTGCTTATTATTGTAAAAGTAATTGATGTAAAAAATGTAGTGTGGTTATTTTAAAAGTTGAGGGATTTATGTTATAAATTATTTCACTAAGAGTATTGTAGGTATTTTAGGTTGAAATGTTTAAACTAGTTAATAAAAGAGAGAGAATTTAATTCATTAAGGGTAAAATAATCATTTCGCATGAGTACATTTTCAACATTTTGTCTTGTAGTATGGTGGCGGATTTTTATATATATTAATATAGATGTATAGAAGTATAGATGTGAATTAAATACGAGTTAAATGAAATTAAAAAAATTAAAAAAAATTTATGTAAAAAACACAAAAACTATAATTTTCTTGTTCTTTTTCCCCCGGGGGCATTTTTTTCATGTGCTTACTGTCAAAATTTTGGCTTTAATGAAAAGTTTATAAAGATATCATTTTGTAAGGTAAAGTAAAAAATGATACCTTTAATAACACTGATTAATATTATATGTATGGTTACCAAGACTATCATTATAGCTTTAAACTAGCATTTTACCGACGCAAGTTGTGGCGGCAATGGTTGGTAGTGGTGTGGTGGCGTGACGGGTGGCGACAGTTTGCTTATTATTGTAAAAGTAATTGATGTAAAAAATGTAGTGTGGTTATTTTAAAAGTTGAGGGATTTATGTTATAAATTATTTCACTAAGAGTATTGTAGGTATTTTAGGTTGAAATGTTTAAACTAGTTAATAAAAGAGAGAGAATTTAATTCATTAAGGGTAAAATAATCATTTCGCATGAGTACATTTTCAACATTTTGTCTTGTAGTATGGTGGCGGATTTTTATATATATTAATATAGATGTATAGAAGTATAGATGTGAATTAAATACGAGTTAAATGAAATTAAAAAAATTAAAAAAAATTTATGTAAAAAACACAAAAACTATAATTTTTTTGTTCTTTTCCCCCCGGGGGCATTTTTTCGTTACCCATACAAATACAACAAAAATATCTTTAAATCTTTATATTTATATATTTTTTTCCTCTCATATCATTTACTTTGCATTTATGTTAAATTAACAATGAAAAAATGAGTTAATAACTCATTTAATTAATTAAAAGTGAATTAAATGATATGTTTTTATTTTTTTACTCATACGATTTCTTTTTCTCTTTTTCTTATTTCTCTTTCTTTTCTCCCTCATAATCAAATAATTTCAACGTTGCACATACAAATAATGGTATCTTCCAATCCTCAATTAGTATACAATTCTCACACTAAAGTTTCATGTCTTCATGAGTAATACAATATATAACAACTTTACATCTTTCATAATATATGTTTTTCTCAATTAATTTATGTGCTTAAAGATAATACGATATTATACAATATCAGTACCTAGAAGTATAACCGCACAATATACGGCGGCGGATGAGTTCTTAAAATACTTTAAATTATGTGTAATAAATTTCAAAAATATAATTGTAAACGTTAGTTAGTACTTGAAACAAGTGGTGTAGCTAGCGGAAGCTTAGCTGGTTGTCGGCTTTAGGGTGTCTAGCATACGAGAATATAAAAATTGTGATTTTTGGCAAGTTTTATTGATAGAAATCAATAGATAGAACTAGAGAGGTACCACGTAATGCAGAAGCAACGGTGGTGGCGGCGACCGAAAACTATTAGTGGTTGTAACATCCGAACATTTTAATTAATTGTTGACTTGAGTCGTTAAGTCAACACTATGTGTCCGTTAAGTCTCTAGGAGATTTAATGCTTATGTGTGATTAATGTGCTATAGGTGTAAGTTTTAATGCCTTTATAATGTGTATGTTAATGTGTTTAAGTTAGTGAAGATGTATTTTAAGTGTCGATAAGTATTCCTATTAAGTCGTTTAAGCCTTAAACGTAAATAAGTAAAGTCGAGGGGCCTAAGTGTCAGCTTATGAAAGTTGCTTTAAGTTACTCTGCTCCAAGCCCTAGGCCGCCCCCTACCTTCCCTTGATCAATCCTTGCATGTTTCGATCGTTTCTTGGTTTTGATCCATAGTTTGCATTCCTTTTGTTATCTCCAGGTATTTGAGGTGTTGTTACATTCACTTTTATGTCATTTCAATCCTTTGATTCATTTTATATATGGTCTAAGTCATTAAAGGGTTGATTGGAGTCGAAATCGTGTGTTTTGATCAATCCGGTGACCTAAAATGTTTGTTATTGTGCTGCAAATCAATCGGGGATTGATCAAAGATTTCATTGCATCAATGGAGTCTTACAATGTTGTATTTAGGGGTAGAATGGTAGTTCATAAGGTTTGGGATCGTTTTGGGTGTGTTTGGTTGAGTTTTGGAAGCCAAACAAAGAGTTTTGTGCAGAAACAGGGCCCGATGCGGCGCATCCATAAGGATGTGACGCACTAAAAGTGGCTAAAGGTTTGGATGCGGCGTACTAAAAGTGACATAAAAGTTTAATTATTTTACTCACTAATTTAATTATTCACTAATTTAATTATTTCGAGACTTTATCTACCCAAACTATCATTTTCTTTTATTCACTAATTTAATTAATTTCACTTAATATACGTATAATACCCCTAATAAAGTTATTTGCAACATACACCTCTCAACTCTTAATATAACTACACTAACCCATTTTACGTCAATTAACTTTACGTTAATAACCACACCGCTACTGTCAATGCCGACGCCGTCACCAGGTTGGACTTTGGGGGTATGTATGTAATTTAGTATTCCATAAGGTAATTACAAAAGCTACCAAAATTATTATCAAAACAAAAGTTTAAAAATAGAGCGCAAAAAATATATGATTTTCCCGCTTAAAAAAAGAAAGCCGAGAAGGATCCCGTTTTAGACTAACCGGGGAAAGTCGAGCCTTGGCTTTGATGTACACGGTCTAATCAGTATTCTTGTGGTTGTTTACACACTTTTTCCCTGGCCATTTTACCCAGTGAGGTTAAAACTAGGCCACCTTGGAGATGGTTAAGCAAGTTGCTTTCTTACAATGCAAAATCTGTTTTCTATTATGTAGTTCAAACACTCTCTAAAATTTGATATGGCTTACGCGTTAAGTTTTTTGGGAAGTTAAAAAAATTGTCATTACAGATCAATGAGATTTGGGTAATTGCGAAATGAAATGTAAGGGGACAAAAGGCAGGATGTGGTATACGTTTTATGATGTATATTTTCAACCGGTAGTTTTTGGACAATTTTTGTGAAATGAGTGTTTTTAAACTCTGTACAACTATTGCTCCGATATCAAGTTGAAGATGAACTGTTGGGGGGTGAGGTGGTGGTTGTGATTGGGCAACTACTGTGTTAATGTCTTTCTGGTGAAGTCTATGTCTTTGCATTATGATTACTCCATAAGTGATTTTGCATTCTGTAACAAAGCGTAATTGTTATATCTGAATTTGTAATTATAGCTAACATGATGCCTACTCTTACCGAGACAAACAATGCAAAGCAGAAGAAAAAGAGAGGCCCTGTTATCTACTATTGCACGTAAGTTTTATTAAATTATAGCATCTGAGGTTCTATTGTTATTGTCTATTTGTCTTCTGTATGTTTGTAGAGATTATTCATGAACCTGGCATCTTTTATAATTTTGTTTTCAGTAGTTACAGTTTTAGGACCTGCCGACCTGAGGATTTTGAACTTTGTATAATAAATTTATGTGTAAGATGGAATCTTCTTATATAGATACAATGACATGATAGCTTACGATTGAATCAACCATATTGATAAGCTATGCGGACTCTCTCACATTCTTTAGATTGAAGGATAGATGTGAGTCTTTCATAGTGGTTATGTCAAAGTATATGCAAGCTTGTACTTTGTAGACATATTAAGAGGCTGAAATGCAACTACTGTGTTAATGTCTTTCTGGTGAAGTCTATGTCTTTGCATTATGATTACTCCATAAGTGATTTTGCATTCTGTAACAAAGCGTAATTGTTATATCTGAATTTGTAATTATAGCTAACATGATGCCTACTCTTACCGAGACAAACAATGCAAAGCAGAAGAAAAAGAGAGGCCCTGTTATCTACTATTGCACGTAAGTTTTATTAAATTATAGCATCTGAGGTTCTATTGTTATTGTCTATCTATGTCTTTGCATTATGATTACTCCATAAGTGATTTTGCATTCTGTAACAAAGCGTAATTGTTATATCTGAATTTGTAATTATAGCTAACATGATGCCTACTCTTACCGAGACAAACAATGCAAAGCAGAAGAAAAAGAGAGGCCCTGTTATCTACTATTGCACGTAAGTTTTATTAAATTATAGCATCTGAGGTTCTATTGTTATTGTCTATTTGTCTTCTGTATGTTTGTAGAGATTATTCATGAACCTGGCATCTTTTATAATTTTGTTTTCAGTAGTTACAGTTTTAGGACCTGCCGACCTGAGGATTTTGAACTTTGTATAATAAATTTATGTGTAAGATGGAATCTTCTTATATAGATACAATGACATGATAGCTTACGATTGAATCAACCATATTGATAAGCTATGCGGACTCTCTCACATTCTTTAGATTGAAGGATAGATGTGAGTCTTTCATAGTGGTTATGTCAAAGTATATGCAAGCTTGTACTTTGTAGACATATTAAGAGGCTGAAATGCTGAATAGATAGAGGTTTTGTTTGCATTCTCATATGATTACTCGCAAGTCAATCAACCCTCGCTTAAGAGGCTTTTTAATAGCCGTTGAAGTCAGTAATGGTGTTTTGTATAAAGATTTGTTTGAAGTCATAGTGACAAAAAGGAATCAGTAGCATACTATATGATCATTACTTGTATGTCCTCTATAAGTAAGAAAACTGCAATCCATTCGGCTTATGATCTCTCGACGATTAAGCAAGTTAATAAATTGGAGTCTTGTAATAGTAAGTGAGAATATCTTTTGTTTAACAAACAACAATCATGTTTCCCTGTTAAACGTAAAATAATATAAATTATTTAATATGTATTGCAAGTGGATTAGGTGGTCAAACTAGTTCTGGGATCGATCAACTTAAACAGTCTATATTTAGGTGGTGATGGTATTCATACAAGTAGGTAAACTATTTAGGGAATGACTAGTATTTGACATGAGTGGATATATAATTATTATCAACAAAAGCTCTTTATGAAACAACAGTGGAAAACAAATTATGCATGCTTTTATTCTGAATCAAGTTTCATTTAGTTTTCCTATAAAATGATATTCATACATTGTTTTATTTTTGCTATTCAGGAGGACACATTCACAGATTAGTCAAGTGATAGGCGAATTTCGGAAAACAAATTACCATGCGCCTATGGCTGTTTTGGTTCGCTACTTGGACCTTATCTGTTGTTCTACAAGGCTACATTTTACTTTTGGTCTACGGTTTAATATATTGTTTTAAAGGATTTCTTGTATATATAGGATTTCACATTCCCTAAACTGATGAGTTTTCTTTTACAGTAACTAGTTGTCATTAAGGTCTCCAATGCCTTTCTTTGATCTACATCCAGTCACAAATATTTATCAGAAGATAATTTTGTTTTTTTACAAAATGATATTATAAAGTTCATTCTTATTCTCTGGACTTCTTTGGCCCATTTCGATCTTAAAACACACAAATGTTCTTATTCTAATGGCTAAGAAACATATGTACTATTAAGCAATTCATTTAAAACTTGGTCTTAACATTGATCTTGACTGTTTGCTCGTATAGCTAACAGCTTTTTACTGTATTATTTATGAGAAAAGTTGACTGATGTTGATCATCATAGTCTTCTACCAGCTTGAAGGGGAGCCTATATTGTAAATTCAATCAAGTAAAAATGCATTGCGTGTCAAATCTTTTCAAAATTTGAAAGTTCTAGACATGTTTTCATTGTTTTGGGTCATCTTTCAGGGATCTAGAAAACGCTACTGCACCAATGCTAAAGTTCGTGATCAAGATAATATAGATGAGAAATGGTACCTGTCTATATCTGAAAAACTCATTTACATTATTTCCCACTTCTTATGTATAACATATATGATTCTTTATTTTATTTCATTTTCTTTGGATATTTAGCAAGCTACTTCTCAAAGAGTTAAAAATAAAGAAAGTTGGCTGCCGAGAATTTGTGTGAGTTTTTTCATGTCCATAGATCTTGTTACTCTTTGAATAGGATGCCATCAGAATTTATAATGATCCGTGAGCCTTAACAGGAATGCACCGAAGATCCGGGCCCACCCTTCTCTCAGAAAAGGAGGCACCCATGAAGTTCATGATATTGAAGATCTTTTAAAAGTTGGAGAGATGGTAGAAGGTTTGGTCTTCTATCTTTATAACTTTCTTCCGCCTAAGGTTATTACCTAGTAAATAATTTTTTGTCCCGAATTTCCAGGCTGCCCATATTTTGCATCTCAAGACATGGCTGAAGTGGCAGATATTGTATTTTGCCCATACAACTATATAATCAACCCACAAATCCGGAAAGCAATGGACATAAAGATTAAAGGAAATATTATCATTCTTGATGAGGCTCAGTGAGTAATTTCATCTTTCAAATGTCAAATCACGATATTCTCATTACTACTTTCTTAAAAATGTTGAGATTTATGATTCCTATGTCCATTTGTAAGCTGTTGCGTGGTACTTTGTTAAGTTCCTGACTGGATTTTTATAGCAAACAAGCAGAACACGAACAATAACTAGAAGTAAGAGAACTCAGCAAGAAAAACAATAATTATGCAATGCTGGAAATACTAAATTTTTGGACTCTTTGCTTTTATATTTTACCGCTCTAGTGATATATTCTAAACTAGTTATATTAATTTGTACCTCTTGTCAGTAACATAGAGGACATAGCACGGGATGCTGCTAGTATAGATGTTGAAGAAGATATTCTTTATCGTGAGTGTGTCTTACTCTATGAAGTATTTTAGTGTTTCCTTTTATGTACTGGCTGGTTCTTTATTCTGTTTGTACATATGGAAGAATTACTTAGGGAACTTGAAGATCTCTCTCAAAGTTATCGAGTTGCACCAGCTGACCAAGTAGAGATTTACAGGCCTTTACATGAAATGATGGAGGTACTACCCTTTCTTTGGGAACTATAGCATATAGTTTATCAGTATAGATATTTAGTTTTAGTTTTTTTATGCTTTCAGGGCATTTTGGGTTGGATCAGGCAGAGGAAAAAATCACTGGGGAAGCATAGTTTTCAACATAATGCATCATGGTCAGCTTTTTGAGATATTCTTGAAGTTTTCTTTATGTTTATGTTTGGGTGCTTTGCTTGTAAGAACTGTATTAGTAGTTACGATGTACGTGACTAGTTAACTGTCTGAACCTAGATAATTAGCTCTTTAATCATTAAGGAACATTATGGACATGTGGTGTGCCTAATATCTATATTTTTATGAAGTCAATCTTTGTTGCATGGTATTGTACTTCTTGTGTATACAAAGGTATGCTTTGAACATTTTACTGAAATTGTGTCAAACTGTCATTTATTTTAGTTGGGCTGCTGATAAAGCTGTAAAAGAACTTCAAGAAGCAAACATATCAAAGCAGTGCTTCCCAAGCTTACAAGATTGTGCCACAAGGGTAGTCTTGTTAGGCAATTCCTGTTGAATTCCACATTTTCTTAAAAGTTCAGATACCATTTCATTTGGAAGCTGAAATATATTGTGTTACAGGCGATTGGAATTGCCACGGAAGCGGACCCAGAGGTTGATCACTTAAGTGGTATGCCTTGCACAGTATTAGAAGGTATTTAACTCTATTGTTAATCTTCTAATCTTCCATGGATTTAGGATAACGGTATTAGAAGGTATCTAACTTTCATGTTGATCAGTTATTAAAATCGCATTCTTATGTTGTTTTCCTTCATTGCATAGGCCTATTTTCTTCGCTTACCTACTTTTTCTCTGAAGATGGGGCACGCATCTGTGATTATCTGCTTGCATTGCAATGTCATACCAAAAGTGGTGCTGGTAAGTAGTTGTGGACATCAGTAAGTCTTTGATTTGTTATGGGAGTTTGATTGGATTTCCCAGACCTTGCTTCATGTCTATGTCTGGAGATCATGAAACTTATGACGGTTGTTCTTGTTTAACTTTTTAACATACAATATATTTAGAGAATGCTTCAATCATATATAATTGTGGAGGAGCTCTGAAAATCACCAGAAAAAGTATCTACGATGAACATCACAGATATCACGTGTTAGATTCATGTCAGTTTTTGAAATGTTAAATGCACGTTGAGATTCAGAATATTTAAGTGTTTGTTTGTGATGTGGTCACAAACATTTTTTTTAGCTTTTCCTCTAATCTAGATGTCTTATTATTTTTTTTGTGTGTAAGTATTGGATTTCTGTTTGCAACTGTTAAAAATTTCATTTATACTCAAAGGATAAATATATGGCCACATCTGACCTTGTACTTGCTTCTTAGCTGTTATCCTGCTAACATTATTCATGCAGGAATCGCTGATGACGACTGGCCCTGTACTTTTAGTCTGTGGTGTTTAAATCCAGCTCTTGTTTTCAAGAATATTGCTGACAGTGCTCTTTCAGTGATTTTAACGTCTGGGTAGGTGCATGATGCATGTACATTCTATTTAAACTTACTATGGTAGAACATCATTCAATTTAACATAGTGTTATGTGAAGCTGCATGGATTTCTGAAATTATACTTTCTGTGTTTTTGTATATCTGAAAGTACACCTTTTAATGATGTATTCTTTGGGTGACTTTTCAACCGTTTACCTATTTTTTTAAAAGGAAGGCCGAAAGGATATTTTTTTTATTTGTAATTCCATTAGCTTTCACTACTGGAAGAAGTTAAAGGCATTTAAGCATGTGCATACATTCTTACTCTAAATGTGGTATAACATTAAGATCCAATAGGTTCCGACTATCATCTATGATTTAATGTAGAGTGGTTGGTGGTAGGCAACATCTTCAGATATATCTTGTTTAGCCTTCTTGTTGATTATCCTTTAGTGCTGCCTTTGTTGTGATTGTGGTATGCCCATTATACGAATTAAACGTTTCTCTTTTGCTTCCATTTTTTTTACCCTTTAAAAGAAAGGCTGCAGAGTACGCATGTATATCGGTATGCATTACAAATTCACTTATGCTGGAGACCACACATTTGCATTCAGCTATTGAAGCTTGAAATTACCTCCGAACATAAATCAAATGGCTTATGCCTCTAGATGAGCTGGTGACTTTATATAATAGTATGAGATATTTGGCTCTGCAAAGTTATGATGTATCCAGTAATCCCGTTTGAATTCACTTCTACACATCTTATTACTTGAATTTGTAGTTTTGTGGTCCCGACATGTAAAACGATGGGATCTTTTTGAGCCTATGGGGTTGTTATGTCACTACTGTATCTACTTAGAATTATATATTAGTTTGTGGTTTGGCACTCTGCATGGTCCAGATTTGATGATCTTTGTAATCATTTGTATTTCCAAATACAGGACTTTGTCACCAATGAACTCATTCCAATCTGAACTTGGGGTTCAGTTCGGAAACTCTCTTGAGGCTCCACATGTTATTAATGTTGATTCACAGGTGGCGACCTTTTCTTTCATCTTTTGTTTTTATTGGTGTAGTTGAAATATCATCTATAATATGTTATATTGCATTTTCTACACTGCAGCTATGGGCTGGTGTGATCCACAGTGGGCCAGATAATTACCCACTGAATGCAAGTTACAAAACATCAGAAGGCTATGATTTCCAAGTGAGTTTTAAAAAACAAATATGGGAACAATTCTCTTTTTGTTGAGTATGACATCATTGTTTCTTGTACAGGATGCACTTGGCACATCTCTGGAAGAAATATGCAAAGTTGTCCCAGGTGGATGCTTGGTATTTTTTCCGAGCTATAAACTTATGGACAAATTACGCAGTCGTTGGTCTCAAACAGGTCAATGGTCTCGCTTGAATGCACAGAAACCTGTTTTTGTTGGTGAGGTTCACTTCTGCTTTATTGATGTTCCAAGTAGAGGTGGGAAAACGGGTGGGTCAGACGGATTTGGTAACCTGACAAAATGGGTTTGACTCAAGGTGGTTAATAATGTGGTATGGCTGTACCGGTTGAAATGGGCCAGACTGGTTTGACCTCAAACATCATTTCTTATTTATAAATATTTCATGTGTCAAAGCTAATTAGGAAGATTGCTTAATGACCCGAAACTGTTTGACTCTTGAGGTTTTATACGGGCTATTTACCCGTTTGACTTGGAGATAAAAACTAACCCAAACTGACCCCTTCATAATTAAGAGGTTAAAACTTACCACTTATAGTTTCAACGTTAGTTAATGAAATACACATGAAAAGCAACACATTTTTCTCGCTGAGTTCATCTACATCTCTAATTCTTCATATTAGCGTTAATCTATGTAGTTATATATTTTCTACGTTAGGGGATTAGGGCTAAATATTTTCAGTTCTGCGAGTTCTTGGAGATGTGCGATTGTATATTTGCTTTGATACTAGTGTATCATTTGTTTTACCTTTAGAGCCAAGAGGAGGCCAGGAGGATTTTGAGCAATTACTTAAAGATTATTATGACACAATTCGTCATGGCAATAAACCCACGAATGGAAGGAGAAGAACTAAAAAGTGGGATGCTAATTGTACTAATGCAACAAAGAGCAAAGGGAATTCTATGAAGGGAGCTACATTTCTTGCTGTCTGTCGAGGAAAGGTATATTGTATATGTCATCTAGACCATATATCTATACTATTATATAAAGCATTCAAAGCCCCTTAAAATTCAGCATCACCAATCAAGTTATCCCACATCATCCTCTATTTGTTTCTCCCCTCACCACTGGTAGAACCACCGTAAACCTAAAAAAAGCAAGAAACCACATCAATATCTGCCACGACCACATTGCCTGAGTATCTTGCTAGCATGTATACATATGTATCTATATTTTTGTGTGTGCATGTGTATATATAGTGGATTGTTTCATTGTAGATATGGTGAATCACACTTCAATAACAGATTTAAGGATTCTTCTTATAGTGATTTTGTTCACATTGAGTTGCATTTTATATACGTGACATTCCCTTGATAAGCTAAAGAAGTTGGCTAAAAAGAGTGAGATTCAATTGGATTTGGAGGATTTAAATGATGGCCAAACAGACTCAAGTGTTTACAATAACCTATCAGTTTTATACAAAGAACTAGATGGTTGGGGTTTCAAAGGTTGGTGAGCGACTTTTAAGTTAAGATTGGTGACAGTCTTAGGTTGCAGGTTTCTAGGGGATTTTTTTATGATTAAAAGTCAGGTTCTGCTTCTTAGAAAACTTCTATTCACAGCAAAACATCATTCTTATTGTTTACATATGTGGTACATGGCCCGTGATTATAGTAAAACCTATGTAAAACATGTCAACATATTGGAATACCTTTTCTGGTTTTACCTGAGTACCATGCATTTGGTATTTTGGCTTTAATTGTTTATCAGGTTTTATCTGAGTACTTGTCTTGCTAAACATCTCGACTTATATTCTCATGCTCACGGGATCACAAAGCAAAGGTTGAAAGTATCGCGTCATATTGTTTGCCTTTTTGTTGCAACCAGGCTTAGGTGTTTTTTTTTTTATCTATGCTTGGGAGTTCTAGGTAGGTTTAGAATCCTCAGGATTACTAGATGTTAATGAAAGCTTCTGCTTCTGTGAAGTAGAGATCAGGTATGGCGTGGGACTGGTACCGTCCTGTACCTGTCCCGGTACCGACGGGACCGGGATTGGGACGGTAACGGGACTGCACCTGGACTTGGGAAATTATACTCATTCCTATTAGAGATATAAATCCAATGCTCATTATCTAATTGGAGAACATTTTATTGAGATTGCGGAAATATTGGAAGACTTTTTCCATCTATGTTCTTCTTGCAATGTTCTTCACGAAATCCCAGGCTTTTGCAGCTGCCTAATTTGTCTTCCATTGTTTATGTTAATTATCGATCTTCAATATTCTGTGGAGTTATAAATTATAGTGAATGTATTATTCATCACATTTTCTTCAAGTAATCGTATTTTAGATTTTTAAGACGTTTGACAATAGAACCTTTCTTGAACTTGTTAAACTAAAATAATATTTGAACCTCACCCTTGCTGCTTTGAAACTTTCACTAATGAGTAATGTTACTATCTGCCTATACAGGTCTCAGAAGGAATTGACTTCTCCGATGAAAATGCTCGAGCGGTTGTATCCTTATTTGCTCCTTGTAAACAAGTTTTGCATTTATTCTTGCAAGGTTATAGATTTGTATTCCATCTACTTTTCCAAGATGATCCTTGACTACCACCTTCTACTTGAAAATCTCAGATAATTGTAGGGATCCCTTTTCCAAATGTGTGAGTTTCACTTTTCTTGTTATCAAGTACATTTTGAATTTTATAAAATATACTGTATACCTCTTACTAATTGTTGGTATTTTTTTTTCATCAGGACTGATATACAAGTAGCTGAAAAGAAGAAATACAATGATACACATAAATCGTCTAAAAGCCTTCTTAGTGGCAGCGACTGGTACTGCCAGCAAGCTTTTCGAGCACTTAATCAGGCAGCAGGTATTATCCCACTTGCTGATAACATGGGTTACTATGTAATGACTGTTTAGTAAAATGAATCATGCTCATGAGTAAGTAGAAGTTTTAAGTTTTCTTATACTCCTTGATGCACTTTTAGTGCATGTATGTTCTATTTTTGGTCAAAAGTCTTTTTATATGTAATCACAGTCCATGAGGATTTCCTTATCATTTAGTCAGTGCCAAACATCGCATGATAAAATGATGCACACACTACGATCTAAGCCACAGGTTAAATACTCAAGACCACAGGGGTTTCAAGTTTCATTCAAGATCTAATTGTAATGCCTTCATATACAATTGAAGACCTAAATTATTTATGGGCGAAATAGTAGTTAACTAACAGATTTTTACTTTTGAGAGATAAGCTTCTCTTCCTGATGCCTATTTTTATAATCAGTGAGTTCTATCAAATTAAGCGTATTACTGTTCTCCCCTAACCTAGGGGGACATCTGTGTAATTGTGTATACTTGGCTGCTATTCGTTGTATACTATATTTACCTAGATGGATGTCCGTTTATACTTACATTTTTATGTTTTGACATTAGCCCTAGATTATACGAGTGTTTCACAAGAGTGAGCAATTCGGACAGTTTATGAAGTTGCACATGAAAGAAAATGACATCGTGTTCGACATTTGTTCAACAGCACAAATTTTTTACAAACCGCAGTGTCTATCCAAACGTTTAAAGAAAAATGGTTTGTTTGCAAAAAAGGCCAAGTATCATGTTCAGGAAAAAGGACATCTAAAGATTTGAAAATGGACATTTTTCAGAGTTCAGATTGAAGCTGGAATCTTTACATTTGAAAATGTACATCTAAAGACATGAACAATGCTCACAATAAAATTATAAATAAATAAATTTTAGCGTAACCGCTTTTAATCAACTAACACCATGAAAGATCAGTCTTTGCTGGTTCATTATAACTCAGGAAGTGAAGCGCGTTCGATAAACTGAGTGGTTCCAAAATTGGTTGGTTTTTGTCCAGCTTTTTTACTTTTTTACCAGAACTGTTCATATCTTATAGTATAACTTTATTGTAGGCCGTTGCATCCGACACAGGTTGGACTATGGAGCCATAATATTCTTAGGTAAGGGTTCTCAGTATATTTTATTTATAGTTTTATACTCAAACAATTGTCAATTACTTCTGATCTCTGTTTACATTTTCTTTTATATTCTGTTTTCTTTTGGGCAGTAGATTCTTTTAGCACTTACAAAAATCAAGTTATTTCTTGCTTGTGTTTTTTTAAGATGTTGGAGTCCTAATCATGGTTAGTTCTGAAACAGATGAGCGTTTCCGCCAAGAAAGAAATTTAACTTACATTTCAAAGTGGATAAGGAAATCCATTAGAGAGTATGATGATTTTGGTCAATCATTAGAGGGATTAAAGTCGTTTTTCAGAGGCATTAAGGTTCTAATACCTTTACTATCTCATATCACTTAATAGTTTAGGATGTTCATTACTGACAGTGCTGTTGTGCATTTTGTGAAACAATTGAGAACAGGTTGAGAATGATGCAAGTTCTATGCAGCCAATTGATGTTAAAGCTATTGACTTGGAGGAGCCAAGTAATTGGTTCACAGACATGAAGAACCACAAGGTCACTAAGTCCAACCTAAGAGGACAAAAATCCGTTTCAAATGAAGTCGCGGCACCTGAAAAGCGGCACCAGACAGAATCTAAGTGTCAGGAAAAAAGGGCAGCCAATAAGAGTGACAGGAAAATTTATGCTGCTTTCACTGACTTAGAAGCTGATTTGGAGACTCCAAACAGGTACGCCTTGCTATTTTAACTGGGAGTCTGATTTTTTTTTATAGATGCTGAAGATATGAATGTCTAATTGTTGAGGGTTAGTTGGTTCAGACTCATGTTGGCGTTGGCATACAGTTTCTGAAACCTGTTTAAATTATTAAGCTTTTGCCAATTCCATAATTGTTTCTGTTTACTGACCAATTGGTGGAAATCTTATAGTAATACAGTATTAGTTTCAGCCACCAAAATGAAAAGATAGAAGAAGATGACATATAAGACTACAAAGTGGATGGGTCAGGGATGTTCGCTTGTTGCTAATAGGTTAAACGGAGTAAATTTTTTATGGGTCAGGATGGATGAGTTGAACCTTCTCTTTTGTTGCTAAATTCGTTGATAATTAGCGTCAATATGATTTTTCAAAAGTTGATTTGCTTCATTCATAATTTTTAACGTTTGAAATAAAAGTATTTAAGAGGTTAATGCATTAAAAATACATTTTGGACAACTTTGGACAATTGTCCGTTTAAATTATTTGTTACTTCTGATCATTGGGTGTCTTACAATACTTTCATTACACACAATTACACATCTGTAAACTTCCAATTGCCTTCAAGTCTGGTAGTTGTGAATAAGGATATTCTGTGCATTCTGATCAGCATATTGGTACAGGTGTTCATTACCACCATTATCTCCTAATGATTATGAGCTATCGGTTGTCAAGGAAACCCCAGTGAATGGTAGCAGTGTTGCTAATGCCTTGCCAATTCCTGATAATGACTATGAGCCATTCATTGTGAAGGAAACACCAATCAAGGAAACTTGTCCTATTACTCTTGAATCTGTCTCTGACGATGAGTTCTCTAATTCAACCATAATCCAAACCAAGTTTCAAGATCAGCAGTTACCACATTCATTTTCATCCCCTTGCTCTACTTCTACTTCTGAATGCATGAATGGATTTGTCACTCCTAGAAAAGAGCATATATCTCATAATAGATCACCGTTATATTCTAGTGTCAATTCACATGCTCATAAAAGAAGAAAGTCTTCAGCCTCTGTGTTGGTTAAAATGGAGCAGTGTGGTTCTCCTAATCTTAAAACTCCAACTGAAGTCATGAAGTTTGGTGTTCCTCGATCCTGCACTCTGGATAGATCAGATATATCATCCATAACTAGTGGTGATGTGATGAAGAAAGATCTACGAATATCATGCTCACTTTGTCGAAATTCCTTAGGTCTAGAGGAAAATAATTATATTATTTCTTCTTCATTGATGTCATTATCTAAGGTGCACCTGACATCTCTTTGGAAAGGGAAGTTGGAGGAGACAGCAGAGGGTCCTACAAGTATACCAGTTGTGGTAACTGACATTACATTGGTTGATAGGAGAATATGGGAAAGAAGTCCAGAAGGTAGTATTGGACAAGGAATATGGAGTAAAGAAGATGGTTGTGTATATAATACAATTTTCTGCACTGGCTGCAGCAATCAAGACAATTGCCTTGGTTTGCATGTGGTTGCAACCGATTCATCTAATGTGCAGTTCCTAAACAAGGTACTTTTAGTTAAAACTAATATAATCTCTCTTCGAACATGTGATGTATGTAGGATCCATGAGTCAGTTTACTGATCTCCGTTTTGGGAGTTATGAACTGTTTCAGTAGCGTTAGTGTGATTTAGGTTACAACACACTTTTTTTTTGGTATTGTCATGCTGGGTTGGGTCGACTTTGAAACATTTTTTCTTCCTTTTGATTTCTAAGTTAAATATGATTACCAAAACCATTGTTATGATATTCTGTTTTCTTCTTTCTTTCAACATTTTAGGAGGCTATATGCATTTAAATACGCCTAGAGTGTTTTTGACCTGATTCGATTTTAAGCTATATTTATAAATTTCTATATATTTAAACTGTTGGAGATAGATAAAAGTATAAAATCCAATTTAAGCCATGTAAGTACTTGTGATTTGTGAATACCTTTGGTTGTCAATGTCATATGTGAATACCTTAAATATACTTATGTAGCTGAAAGAACAACTCACAATGGTTTTAATACTTATGTAGGAGTTTATTCATAGCTGTCAATGTTTTTATAAGTGTGTCTAGCTCTCTGCAACTTTTCTGCTTTTAACTAGTCTAATATATTCCACTATATTTCAGGTGCTCTTATATTCCAACAAACTTGAAATGCAGCATATTGATTCATTAACGAATAAGGTGAGTCAATGCATCTTAGCTTGTTTTAATGAGATTTCCATGAGTTAATTGAGCTGCACACTTATATATCTTGACTTGTATCTAAAACCCAATTGCAGGAACTCTCGCCCTCTTGTGCTACGAGTGGAACTGAAACCACAGGACAACATCCATTTGACAAATTTGCATATGTTCCACAAGAAACAAACTCCTCAGGATGGCGATCCACAAAATCGAGGGTAAATATCTTAACGCTTTTATCTACTTCCAATTATATATGTAATTTTACAGCCTAATTAATCTTCAAAGGGTTATGATTGACTGTATGCAGATGCGACTACCAAAAAAGGCTCAAAGTTCGACTGCAAATTATTGACGCCTGTAAATCCGGAATTTGGCTATATCCGTTTTCTTGACATTAGACAGAGTAGAGTTATGGTTGGTTTTTGTATAGATTGATTGAGCCTCAAACAGGCCGTTGGAATAATGTATTGGGGAGATTTTGGTTCTATATGCTAATTTCTAGTCATTCATTATTTTCGTTTCTTTTTTTTAATCTTATTTTCTTAAACCAATAAAACTCACTTTCATATAAAAACACTTGTATAAAATATACTAGATACCCGCGCAATGCGGCGATGTTTGTGGCGGCGAAGGTGTGTTGGTGGTAGAGGCGGTGTCGAGTGTTGTAGATAATTGATGTAAAAGTAATTGATGTAAAAATAATTGATTTAAAGGGTTAATGTAGATATTTTAAAAGATAAACGACTGTTAGTGTTAAAATAATTATTAAGGGTGTTTTAGACATTTTTCCCGTCACTTTTAACATGTATAGATATTCAACTTTTTTTATTTATTTTATTTTATGCATATAAAGAACTTGTTCGCTTGTTGCGATTCCTACTCTCATCGTCCAATGTTATTGTCAATCTACCATTTTAATTTTTCACAAATATGGTGAAGTTAATAATCAATTCTGTTTTAGTGAACTTATATCAAATTAAAGAGCATGTGTTAGTTGTTACATGATGATATACCAAAAATTTTTTTGGATATACGAAAAGATAGTCTATACATCATGTTAATAAAAGCATTAATCAATAGATTAATTAAAATCTTTGATAACATACAAATTAAATCGGTGATTATTAATACATATATACAAATGCTTTGATATACGTTACAGATGATCACAACAAAAGTAACCGACGACACCATTCTTCATGGGGTGTGAATTTGAAGAGTCCGCCGTTACAGTTAAACTAGCCCTTGGTTCATTCTATATAAGGTGCGTTTGTTGCTTCCTTGTTATTCATACGCCATTTTTGCTCTCTTTATAGTATTGTAGCTAGCAAACATTTGTTGTTGAAAATTTGTCAGATTTCATTCCATTTGATATCCAAACTGAAATCATTAGCAGGCTTCCTGCCAAGTCATCTGTTAAATCCAAACTTGTTTCGAAACGCTGGAATTCTTACATCGGCAGTTCCGCGTTTATTATCGCTCATAGCCGTCACAACATTCACCGCCAACAACCACACCGTCTACTTGCTTGGTGCAACGGCCCACCAAGGTCCCTCCGAGTCTCACCAAACCGCCATGTCATGATTTTCGATGACAAGCATGTTACCGTTTTCGATGACGTTGACACTTTCTATCAGCAAGACTTTACTCCCAAGGCTCCGCGTCTCAATAAACGACTTACTAGTTCTAGAGTAATTGATTGCTCTTTTGGGTTGGTGTGCTTGTATGACTATGATCACCCTGACTACATTGAGTATCATTCCAAAGTCGTTATTCTTTGGAATCCGTTTATCAATAAGTGTGTTCTGCTTCCTTTGCCTTATTCCCCTAATACAAAAGTTATAGGCTTTGGGGTCTGTCCGGTCACTTTTGACCCTACTGTTGTCAAGATTTCATTTGGAAATCTTGCAGATAGCCTGCATTGGGAAGTTGATGTTTTTACATTGAGCTCGGGGACTTGGAAGACCCTCAAGTCGAGCAATCTGCCTCGTAAAACAGTTTATTTTTCTCGTAAAACAGTTGATTTCCAATGCTAGCATCAATGCCCTCAGGTAGTTCTAGACAGGTTTATTTATTGGGATGCCTATGAAACGAGGTTTGTTGTTGGCAACGCAGAAGCTCAGAAGGTTAATTTGATTGTATCGTTTGATATGGTTACCCATGAGTTTGAGGTGATAGACCTTCCAAAGAGTTTATCGCACCCCTTTTACATGAATTTGTCTAAGATACGGGAGTCACTTGCTGTGGTTGTATACATAAGGGGCAGCATGACAGACGTTTGTGCTGTTTGGGTGATGGAAGATATCGTCACGAAATCATTCACAAAGCTATACACCGTTAAAAGACCAAATCTATTATTGAAGAGGGTTCTATTTTTTAGAAAGAATGGGGAACCTATAATGCAAACACGCCATAAAGGCGAAGAAACTGCCATACTTGAAGTTTATGAACCGTGCTCAGAACACATCAGTAAGCTTGGGATTAATGGACAAAATTTCTTTCTTTGTGAGCTCTTACGTGGAAACTCTACTTCTGCTTGATCAAGAAGATGGTCATATTGTTGCCGACAACAATTGAGGTAGAGATATCACTTTCATCTCTTAGCAACAATGTTGCATTGCTAATAGTTTGGGCCTTTCTAGCAAGTTTATGGTAATGATGCATGCTGATTTTAATCTGTTTTTGGGTTATTCGGGCATATTAGTTTACATGAATTAAGTATCCGTAGATTATGATAAGTTTACAATAATTTTTTTTGCTTTAAGTAAGTAGCAGTGGAAGTCTACCTATTTATATTGTATTTTTGGTTTGGTTTATGCAATCAGAAAATTAGTGTGAAATCCACTGTGTGTGCAAGCGTGTTGTATTTCTGTTTCAATCTCCCTGCCCCAGATTCCAGGTTGATGGGTAGCTTCATATTAGGATTTTCTACATTCCCCTGTTTCCTACTATATTTCAAGCAACCCATTTCCAGTTAATCACAGTTCCAAGGGTACTGATTAATAAATATGTGACGTGTCATTACTAGCAGACGAGTAGGGTCCTTTATATTAGATGATGTCCCCCCCCCCTAAAAGTCTTTCCTTATTACATCTGTTCATTAATTGTATCTGTATATACCAATTAGTACACTACCAAAAATCATATCTTACCCCTGGTCCTGTACTACACAGATCTCTACTGCATAAAATCAATAGATTGATGATGCATATTCTTGACCCATTTATTTGTGCACCTTCACGTAACATGTCTCATCCATGCGTTGCTAGTCAGAACCCAACCAGCAATCTATGAGCCCATGCTGATTAGTGTCCCTTGTTGTGCTATTGATTAACTTTGCATATTGCATGAACTGGTATAAGTGTACGAGTAGCGAGTAAAATCCAGTAGATATGTCCATTAACCCGAAGTAGTATATCCATTATTCTTCCAATGATTACTTGGTTCTTATATACTCGATCATTCCAACATTTCATATAAGCGGCCGTGTAATTTATTCATATTGCATTAAAAGTTGCATTGGTCCCCTAGCGGAACACGTGTCACCATGTAAGTTATAATGTAGTGGTCTCCTGAGTAACTTATATTGCTAATGAGATAGCAATATACAGGGTATGGGGATGGGGAATGAGATCTTTGATAATCTCCAACCCAATGGCATCCTTATTAACAAAGTGACTAAAACACCACTAAACTAAGAAAATAAAAGAGTGTAAAGGATGATATATTGTCTCTTTATCTTCTTGATTATAAGTTTCTTCCTTTCTGCATCAGTTTCCCTTTTCTTTTAATTAATTTAGGTAGCTTCTCTCTAGTGCATTTTTAAAAGTACTATTGTAACATCCTTGAATCATTAATATTTAATAGGGAATATGTTTTTGGAACGGTATCGGTCATTTCTCTATGTACTAATCTGTATTGGAAGTTGGAACACAGTTATGTTAGTAACATCAGTGCAATAAACCACTCTAACTGAACTTGATAGAGCCACCCGTATAAAATCAATGTAATTATGGACCCAAATATCAGGGAGGCCTCTTGTGTGGTATAGGGACTACATGCTTGCAGGATTCAGGGTTGTGCCTGGAAACCTCAAAAGAATTAGAATAGTCAATTTGTGTGGAAACCAACATGTTTCATGTTGCTCATTCAACTTGGTGTCTGAGGGAGCTTGTGAAGATCCTCAAATGCAAAAAGTTACATGACAGATATGAAGATCAGACACTCTTTTGCAATGTCACACCCCAAATGGTACTTGATCAAAGCGGTAGCTACAAAGAAGCATCCATGAAATATGAAGCTTTAAAAAGAATAGAGATTCCGGAATGGAAGGAAGCTCTGAAATTGGCATCCAGCTTATCCGGTTGGAACCTGCAATCTATGTCCAATTGGTAATCATCCATTCCTATGTTTCCGTTTTTATTTTGTTACTTATATTTACGAAACATACCTAAAAAGGTCACCCAAATTTTGCATGAAGTGTCAAGCAAGTCAAAATAAGATAAGAAAAAATAAAAAAATTCAGAGGCCATAAACCCTTTGCCAGGCAATGTTAAATTTATCGTTTTCTTGCTCTCCTTTCAAGTTGGTTATCGTTTTGTTAATGATATTAGTAATATATAGACTCGGATATAATTAATGTTAACAAAACGCACGAGCCAACTATAATGAAATAAGTTGACTAAGACTTGGAGTGTTCAACAAGTAGTGTTTGGAATCCACTCGTATCACCTCGGTGCAGGCTCGTATCATACAAACACAAATTTATAGAATGGTTTGTTTCTTTGTTTGTATCAAGAGTGTAACGTAGACACAAGAATGTAAGTAATCCCATCGATCACATCGTGTTTAGAAGTTGATTAATCCGAAAAGTTGATTAAATAATCTAATTACTCCAAATGTACACACGTGTGTAAATGCGAAAGTTATACTGTAATTACATACCGTTACTCTGAATATATCAAGTACCTATCATTGCAAATGAAGGACAAGAAAAAGATGCCAAAAAAGATTTATTTTCTTTCTGTAATAATACCTTTTTCTTGACTTTGGCCTTCTCCATACTCTATTCCCACGCGTAATATATTAATTAGTTATCTAAAAATATAAAATCTTAAGATTCCATTCCATGTATATTAGTTAGTAACAAATATTAATTAGTAAAAAAGTCATCTCTAGAATGTCAACTCTTGTAATTCCCTGTTTCTGTCTAATTTGACTTTGTCCTTCATTGATCATTAATCTGTACTCTTCATGGTTGATCATGACATATATTATATACACTTGAAAATTATAAAAGAATTAGAAACCAAAAGCATCTATTAATCATTGTATATCATATGAATTTCTTTCTTCATTATATATCTATATATATATATATAATCACTTCTTATGGCAAATTTATGTTCTGACATCTTACTATATGCAGGTAGCTATATATTCTTTCATCAGTTGGAGCAGTGAATAAATAATATCCGTCTATCAGTCTGTTCGATCAGATGGCATCATTATCTTCACATTCTGGTGGTAGATGGAAATACGACGTATTTGTGAGTTTTAGAGGAGAAGACATCCGCAAAACATTTGTGGATCATCTTTTTAGTGATTTCAGAAGGAAAGGAATTTATGCATTCAGAGATGATAACGAGTTAAAGATAGGAGAAGAGATATCATCTGAACTTTACAAAGCTATTGAACAGTCGAGGTTCTTGATAGTTATATTCTCACATGACTATGCTTCATCAACCTGGTGTCTGAGGGAGCTTGTGAAGATCCTCAACTGCAAAAAGGTAGACGACAGATATGAAGTTCGGGCACTCTTTTACAATGTCGCCCCCGAAATGGTGCTTGATCAAAGTGGTAGCTACAAAGAAGCGTTCGTGAAACATGAAGCTTTGAAAAGAATAGAGATCCCGGAATGGAAGGAAGCTCTGAAATCGGCATCCAGCTTATCTGGATGGAACCTGCAATCTATGTCCGATTGGTAATCATTCATTCCTTTGTTTCTGTTTTAATTTAGTAATTTATATATAGGAAACATACCTACTATAGTATGGTCACCCAAATTTTGCAGAAAGTATCACCCAAGTCAAAATAAGAAAAAAAAAATTAAAATTCACAGGCCATGTTACTTTTGCCGGACAATGCTAAAATCATCGTAATTTTGTTCTCCTTTAAAGTTGGTTATAGTTTTGTTAATGATATTAGTAATATATAGACTCGGGATGTATTTGTGTTTCATGACACTATTTGTAGATCTATCCACTCTTATTGTTACCATTTTTTATACGGCCGGTTTTGTAGGCATGAGCCGAAGTTAATAGAAACAATCTCAAAGGAGGTTTTTCTTAAGCTAACCAATGGGCCCTTAGATGTTGGTGACAACTTGGTGGGCTTATACACGCGGGTAGAGCAAATGAACCTTTTGCGATTTGTGGATTCAGAGAAGGTACACATGATAGGCATATGTGGTATTGGTGGAATAGGAAAGACAACAACTGCCAAAGCTATCTTCAATTTACTGCATACACATTTTGATGCATACAGCTTTTGTGAAGATGTTAAAGGGGTTGAAAAAAGGTTTGGGTTAGTCCATCTCCAGACAAATCTTCTTGAGGATCTTACAAATGTCAGAAATCTTAAAATACGTAACGTAAGTCATGGTATGGGTATAATAGAGAGAAGTATGCTGACCAAAAAGGTCCTTGTTGTACTAGATGACGTAGATGATTACAACCAACTTGAAGCACTAGTTGATTCGCCTTCTTGGTTTGGTCCTGGAAGTATTATTATTGTTACTGGTAGAGATAGACAATGGCTCAGTCCTCATGGAGTTGAAGAAATATACGAGGTTGATCTTTTGGACGATAGTGAAGCTCTTGAGCTTTTTAGTCGTTATGCTTTCAGAACCAAACATCCAAACGAAGAGTTTATAAATCTTGCTAACCAGGTAGTTAACTATGTCAAGGGACTTCCTCTTGCTCTTAAGATTTTGGGTTGTTTCCTGTTTGGGAAAACCGTTAAGGAATGGGAAAGTCAGCTGAAAAAGCTTCAGAGATACCCTCATTCACAAATACAGCAAGTACTCCGAATAAGTTATGATGCGCTAGATTATGATCAAAGGGATATCTTTCTTGACATTTCATGCTTCTTTAAAGGGGAGAAGAAAGATTACGTCAGGAAAATATTAGATGCATGTGATTTGTATTTTGCTACGAATATCAGAATTCTTATTGACAAGTCATTAATATCAGTTCGTAATGATCGACTGTATATGCATGATTTGGTCCAAGAAATGGGATGGCAAATTGTACATGAAGAATCTGAAGAGCCAGGGCAACGCAGCAGATTATGGTTTCCAATGGATGTGCTTTCCGTGTTAAACAAGGATAAGGTGAGCATTACAACTTAGTTTGCCTTTTTAGTTATCCAACTTGCTTCTTGAATTGTTATCAAACATGCGATAGTGTTTAAAGTCTAGAGTAAATTACACTTTTCGTCCCTGAAGTTGGCACGTTTTTCACTTTTGATCCCTAAAGTGAAAAAATTACAATTTTGACCTTAAACTTGGCCAATTTTTTCAATCGTGGTCCTTTGTCCAGACGGAGTTAAATTTTGGCCGTTAACGTCACACCCGAGGGACTAAAAGTGAAAAACGTGCCAACTTTAGGGACGGAAAATGTAATTCATTCTTCCATTCATCTTCTCCAACAAGATTCCGGCCTCCGGTCATCTTCTCCGATGGACTCACAAACTTATTATTTACACCCAATGACCAACTCCATTTCTAGCTAGCCATTGACCGACGAAAAGGGTGGTTGCCCCCTCTCTCTTTATCACTCTTTCTTGCCACTTCCATGATACGTTGTCGTTTTCATGTTTGAGCCAATGATTTCTAAACTCCCCATTCATCTATCAATCAACAACCCTTCAAAATTATATATTATGTGCTCTATCATCTGCTGCTGGTGCTCAATTATATTCATATCTATATTTATATTTCTATCTGGCTGGCTGGTTTGATGTTGAATGTACATTACTGGCGATGATGATACTTATCTGCAATTCGGGCATAAATCGGATAACGGGTGAATTCGGGCCGTATCTTAAAGTTTTGGTTGTAAACAAAAATCCACTCGTACGTATGAAATTTGATATCGTATCATTTGAGTAAATGATTTTGTTTGTGGTTTAGATTTGGATTGAAAGTCACGTTTTTATTAGGTATCATCGGAAAATAAATGTCTAGTCGGAAAATTCCATCGGAAAAGATGATCGGAGAAGATGACCGGAAAAAAAAGAATGGAAGAATAAATTTATTTGTATGATTTTCATTTTTCGTCGGTCAATGGCTAGCTAGAAATGGAGTTGGTCATTGGGTGTAAATAATATGTTTGTGAGTCCATCGGAGAAGATGACCGGAGGCCGGAATCTTGTTGTAGAAGATGAATGGAAGAATGAATTACATTTTCCGTCCCTAAAGTTGGCACGTTTTTCACTTTTAGTCCCTCGGGTGTAACGTTAACGGCCAAAATTTAACTCCGTCTGGCCAAAGGACCACGATTGAAAAAATTGGCCAAGTTTAAGGTCAAAATTGTAATTTTTTCACTTTAGGGATCAAAAGTGAAAAACGTGCCAACTTCAGGGACGAAAAGTGTAATTTACTCTAAAGTCTATCTAAAGTTTAAGTTGTTTTTTTTTTTTACTTCTAATATTAATGTTTTCAAAAGTTTATTAAGATTATGTGCTATCATATCCTCATTATAAGCATGCTTAGTATATCACACCAGATTTCTAATACATGACTGACTGTTTTCTCTAATATCTAGGGAACTGAATCTGTTAAAGGCCTGGCTTTGGATGTTTCGCTTACAGAAACCAATGTCTCTGGTGAAACCTTTGCAAAGTTGAACAAATTACGGTTACTAAACCTTTATATTCGCAACTGGAATAACCTTAGAGACGCCAATGGCAAAATACGAGAGAGTAAAATGGGGGTAGAAACGAAGGTGAAAGCAACTTCTGGAAGGCTTGCATTATTGTCAAGTGAACTCCGGCTCTTTTGTTGGAACGGGTACCCTTTCCAGCATTTACCATCAACGTTCTACCCTGAAAACCTTGTTGTTCTTGATTTGTCTTATAGTTACATAAAAGAAATTTGGAGCGGATCACAGGTATACCTACAATAATCTAGCCTATAAATTGTGCGCTTTGACATGTTATTGCATAACTTCTGTTAAGTTTAAAAGTTTCAATCCAGATAAATTGTGAAGGAGTCAATTGTGAGTATGATCTACCTCAAACAAGTCAGATGGGGCAACTTAGACAAGTTATCTAAGGGATTTTAAGAGCATACTACCTTTTTAAACTGTTTTGTAAATAAAAAAAACAGATTCTATTCTGAATGTATAGTGTTTCTAATCATATTTAATGCATGTTTTATATTCAGTTTTCTATAAAAATAAAAAGAAATGAACATAAAGTTTATTTGTGGGTCGACCCAACCCTAACTTGTTTTGATGCATACTAATATAATTACCAGTTCTGACCTGGCTCCGTGAAACCAACTGGGTTGGATAAAGTGGTTGGAGCCCTTGCCTCTGGAGACAGAGGTCAAGGGTTCGATCGTCATGCCCAGCAAGGTTGGAGGTCCTTTTCTAACTTTGGTAAAACCTGGAAGCAGCCTCTCTACCTTTGGTAGGGGTAAGGCTGTTTATATCTCAACCTCCCCCATACACCGTCGAGGTATTAGAACCCAAAACCCTTGGAAGACGGCATTGGGGGTTACTTTACTTTACTTTACCTTGCTCCATCACAGAATTCTCCTGAGGTAACCAACCCATTATCTAAGGAAACACGTCAAATGGGTTAAAAGTCATCCAAAGTGTATTTTTATTGCATACAACCTTCTTAAATTGTTCTATTAAAACTTTAAATGTAAAATATTCCAATTATCCCAACTAGTTATTTCCTGTTTTGACAATTACTAGAAACCTACCAGTTCTGACTCAAACCCAATTTTGACCAATTATCTAACTCGTCCAACACTCCCATTATACCGCCTCTTCATTCGTTATAAGCTGGTTCGTTTTTATTGTTATACACAGGGTTTCATGAAGTTAGTGTCGATAAATCTTGGTCATTGTCATAACTTAACAAAGACACCAGATTTTACTAGATATCCGAATCTTGAAGAATTGGTACTCGATGGTTGTGAGAATTTGAATGCAGTTCATGCATCTGTTGGAACACTTGCGAGTCTCATTGTCTTGAATTTGAGAAACTGTACAAGCCTTGTGACCCCTCCGAAGTGCAATGAATTGAAATCTCTCCAAGTTCTTAATCTTTCTGGTTGCAAAAAGTTGGACGCATTTCCTGAAGAACTTGGTAAAATGAAAGCTCTAGTGGAGCTTCATGCTGATGGCACTCGCATCGACCAACTCCCTTCTTCTATATTATCTCTTCAAAACCTTCAGGTGCTCTCACTTGGAAGAGGAGCAGAGATGGAAAATAAATCATTGAGTTCGTTTCTCTGGCCTTCATTCTTACACAGAAATACGCACCATCCACCAAGTTTGGCATTGCCATCTTTTTCAAGTTTGAGGTACTTAAGAGATATTGATGTTAGTCACTGCAACATAACGAAGGCCAGCCTGGATGGCATTGAATGTTTGTCAATGCTTGAAACCCTGAACCTGAGCGGGAACGATTTCACAAGGTTGCCTAGTTTTGCTAAACTTTATAAACTTGAAACACTTGGTCTGGTCGGGTGTAAGCAGATGGAAGCACTGCCAGAACTTCCACCGAACATTCAATTAGTTGAGGCACAGGACTGCGTATCATTGAGGGAATTACCCGTGAATTCATCCCTGTACAAAAGTAGTATTCAGTGCTTTGACTTCACCAACTGCACAAAAGTGATTGAGAATCAATCAGTTGAAAGTCTGGTAACCATGTTGCTGCCACAGGTTGCCCCCTATCATTAATTACCTCATACTATACATGTTTCTTTATTTCACTTTTATACATAGTCAAGTATTATTTACAATTACATAACTTTTTCTAGGGTAAAAGTCATAAACTAGCAACGTACTTTCACTTTTGTCCCAAGGTAGGTAATGGCGTAATGCACTCTATAAAATACCGATATAGGTAATGTAACTTTATGTTTATGTGTTAGAACATTCACTAACTTATTAACCGGATAAAGTTTTACTTCATTTATATGGTCAACACGTGGCACACACAAGATTACCTATATTGAAACAAATATGAAAGTTTACTACTAGAGCGGACAAATTTTGAAAGTTAAGTACCTCAAAAATCAAGTTTACCAATTGAGCCGGTAATTGGTAAGTTACCTTGTAACAAATTTTGAGAGTCTACTACTATTTCACAGAGTACATTACCTTACCTTTGGAAAAAAGTGAAAGTACATTGCTGTTTTTTTTGGCATTTCCCGTTTTTTCTATTAGCAAAATAACGTGTTTGTGATGTTTGTTTAACAGGGACGCATTGATCCGTATAAGATAGTGAGTGTATTGCTTCCAGGAAGTAGGATTCCTGACTGGTTTACTAATCAAAGTATGGGAGATTGTGTAAGGCTGGACTTACCTCCAGAGTGGTGTTATGAGAAGTTTAAAGGAATAGCATTTTGTCTTGTTTTTACTTCTAGAAATCGCAATGGTCGCAAGAGTAGCTACGGATCAATTGGATATAGATTCAAGAACTTTGATGGTACTCCCATTGGCGTCGAGACTCCCATGCCAGATTCAATATTTCAATATGAAAACATAGGGATCAAGTCAGACCAGATGCTGCTGAGTTACCATCAATCTGAACCGGATTGGAAGAAAGCCAAGGATTTCATTTCAGTTTCCTTTGATATTTATGGCGCAGATTGTATGGTGAAGAGGTGTGGTGCAAGACTGGTGTTTGAGGAAGACGAACAGCAAGAAGAAGGTAGTAGTTCAAGAATGATCCAATGGCTACCTCCTCCTTCACTTGCAGAACATGAGCCTGTGGTTAAGAAACGACATGTGTAACATTCGTGTTTTTGGTTTCTTTAGACTGGGAGTCTTCTGGTTTGAATGACATTGTTCGATCAGTTTGAGAGTGTGATGAGGAACAAACAAGCATACTACAAATCACCATGACTTTTGGTACATGTGGTTTTGCCAATTTCATCATCTACGGCTCTAATTCAAGAGATGGTCGAACTTAAATATTTGTTTCGTTTCATTTTCATGTAAACCAATAAAAGCAAATCAGGGATCTATTATGTATTTATGGCTTTGGCCTGCTGTGAAGTAACTGGTTGTAATAATCAGGATGCAGTACATACTATAGCTGCTAATCCTACTTTTCGTTATTGGCTTTAACATATTGACATTGAGTGTCATTATGTGCGAGATCAACGTGAAGTCAGTATCATTCATCTAACATATGTTTCTGCTCAACGGTTGTTTATGTTGATCAACATCATAAACTTTTCTCAAGGTTAGGAGTTTGGACGGCATAAAATGTTGGATAATTCATAAAATTATTCGTTATTTATAATTTTTTTTTTTAATTTGTTTCAATATGAAAACATAGGGATCAAGTCAGACCAGATGCTGCTGAGTTACCATCAATCTGAACCGGATTGGAAGAAAGCCAAGGATTTCATTTCAGTTTCCTTTGATATTTATGGCGCAGATTGTATGGTGAAGAGGTGTGGTGCAAGACTGGTGTTTGAGGAAGACGAACAGCAAGAAGAAGGTAGTAGTTCAAGAATGATCCAATGGCTACCTCCTCCTTCACTTGCAGAACATGAGCCTGTGGTTAAGAAACGACATGTGTAACATTCGTGTTTTTGGTTTCTTTAGACTGGGAGTCTTCTGGTTTGAATGACATTGTTCGATCAGTTTGAGAGTGTGATGAGGAACAAACAAGCATACTACAAATCACCATGACTTTTGGTACATGTGGTTTTGCCAATTTCATCATCTACGGCTCTAATTCAAGAGATGGTCGAACTTAAATATTTGTTTCGTTTCATTTTCATGTAAACCAATAAAAGCAAATCAGGGATCTATTATGTATTTATGGCTTTGGCCTGCTGTGAAGTAACTGGTTGTTACAATTACTTAGGCCTTGTTGATCTTTGTTGTAATAATCAGGATGCAGTACATACTATAGCTGCTAATCCTACTTTTCGTTATTGGCTTTAACATATTGACATTGAGTGTCATTATGTGCGAGATCAACGTGAAGTCAGTATCATTCATCTAACATATGTTTCTGCTCAACGGTTGTTTATGTTGATCAACATCATAAACTTTTCTCAAGGTTAGGAGTTTGGACGGCATAAAATGTTGGATAATTCATAAAATTATTCGTTATTTATAATTTTTTTTTTTAATTTGTTTCAATATGCTAGGTGGCTGGCTTGAGAGGAAAAAAATTCTTTTACGAGGTTCTTGGTAGGTGGATAGGGTTGTTTTTTTTTGGCTTAACCCAGTAAAAAAATCCCCGGGATGTTTTATTTTTGTTGTTATTCAATTTAGTTCTCAAATCTGATCATTGATCAAGTCAATACACAGTTGACTTTGCTTAGCGCTGTTGATTTAGTAAACTACTAGTTATTGTACCCGCGCGTTGCCGCGGAGTACGCTTTTTATACGACAAAGTTTTGGACCCAAATTTATGTCAAATATTCGAACTAATAACAATAAAAAATGTAAAAGAGTAATAAGATGTATAAAAACATAAACAATAACTATATTAATGCTTTAAATGTTACATGAACGTAAGACGTAACGATAATGAAAGTTATTATATATTAAAACGTTATTTATATAAAAATACAGATGAAAATAATCAAAACCAAATGTTTAAAAGTAAATCCGTAACTGTGTGAAAGTTGTCTGATGAAAATCCAAAAGTTTAGTGTCACGAAAATGAAAACTTTGATGCAGGGCAAAAGTTAAAAGATAGAAAAAATTGGTAAAAATTATTATGTGCTATGAGAACTTGTACATTCCATGCATAAGGCACTTGTACATTTGTATAGCTTTTTAGTATATTATAAATTGTAAAGTTTATAAAGATCGTGCATATATAAACTCCGTATCCATGCTATAAGAACTTGTACATTCCATGCATAAGACACTTGTACATTCCATGCATAAGAACTTGTACATTCCATGATAAGCACTTGTACATTCCATGAAAGATCGTAACCATGATAAGGAACTTGTACATTCCATGCATAAGACACTTGTACATTCCATGCATAAGAACTTGTACATTCCATGATAAGCACTTGTACATTCCATGATAAATCTTGTACATTCCATGCATAAGCACTTGTACATTCATAAAGCTGTAAATGAAAGGTATTATTATGTGCTATAAACTTGTACATTCCATGCATAAGACACTTGTACATTCGTATAGCTTTTTAGTATATTATAAATGTATAGACTTTTTGTATAAAAACATAAACAATAACTATATTAATGCTTTAAATGTTACATGAACGTAAGACGTAACGATAATGAAAGTTATTATATATTAAAAATGTTATATATATATATAAAAAGACGGATAAAAATAGTCAAAACCAAATGCTTTAAAGTAAAATCGTAACCATGTGAAAGTTATTTGATGAAAACATGAGAACCAAAAAATTTAGTGTCAAGAAAATAAAAACGAAAACTGTGATTTGTGGCAAAAGTTAAAAGATAGAAAGTTTAGAGGGTTAAAATGAAAAATGGTAAAAATTATTATGTGCTATGAGAACTTGTACATTCCATGCATAAGGCACTTGTACATTCGTATAGCTTTTTTAGTATATTATAAATGTATAGACTTTTTGTATAAAAACATAAACAATAACTATATTAATGCTTTAAATGTTACATGAACGTAAGACGTAACGATAATGAAAGTTATTATATATTAAAAATGTTATATATATATATAAAAAGACGGATAAAAATAGTCAAAACCAAATGCTTTAAAGTAAAATCGTAACCATGTGAAAGTTATTTGATGAAAACATGAGAACCAAAAAATTTAGTGTCAAGAAAATAAAAACGAAAACTGTGATTTGTGGCAAAAGTTAAAAGATAGAAAGTTTAGAGGGTTAAAATGAAAAATGGTAAAAATTATTATGTGCTATGAGAACTTGTACATTCCATGCATAAGGCACTTGTACATTCGTATAGCTTTTTAGTATATTATAAATGACATTAAAACGCAGCAGATTCGATAGATAATGCAATGTAATTTAAAAAGCCTATTTTATCCGTGTGAGAGATATAAGAAAAGGTCAACAAAAGATTCTCATGAACACCGTCTAAATACTTGTAATTTAAGAATAAGAGTGTCATAGTTTGTTGTATAAAATAAAATTATTTTCTAGTTATTTATAACAAAAAAAGAAATATAGAATGACAAACAAAAATTTAAACAGATTTTACAAACTTACTAGAATTATCTTTCTTTCTTCTTTCTCTTATTGTTTGATTAATCCACATGAATTTGTAAAGTATGTTTGTAAGATTTTTATAATATATGAAATCTTCAATACTTATTAGTCAATTAAATATTTAGTAATTTCTTATTATCTTAGAACATTTTTTTTAATGACATACTATTCTACCCATATTCCTAAATTACACGAATGTCTGAAATAAAACCATTGACTCGAAAACCACCCTATTAATCAATCCCCACAAATGTGAGAAGTGAGACTCGAACTCAGATGGATCCTCCAAGGTCCAAAGACCTTCCATGAACACCGTCTAAATACTTGTAATTTAAGAATAAGAGTGTCATAGTTTGTTGTATAAAATAAAATTATTTTCTAGTTATTTATAACAAAAAAAGAAATATAGAATGACAAACAAAAATTTAAACAGATTTTACAAACTTACTAGAATTATCTTTCTTTCTTCTTTCTCTTATTGTTTGATTAATCCACATGAATTTGTAAAGTATGTTTGTAAGATTTTTATAATATATGAAAGACGGATAAAAATAGTCAAAACCAAATGCTTTAAAGTAAAATCGTAACCATGTGAAAGTTATTTGATGAAAACATGAGAACCAAAAAATTTAGTGTCAAGAAAATAAAAACGAAAACTGTGATTTGTGGCAAAAGTTAAAAGATAGAAAGTTTAGAGGGTTAAAATGAAAAATGGTAAAAATTATTATGTGCTATGAGAACTTGTACATTCCATGCATAAGGCACTTGTACATTCGTATAGCTTTTTAGTATATTATAAATGTATAGACTTTAATATGCATAAGGCACGTGTACATTTCCATGCATAAGGCACTTGTACATTCCATGCATAAGGCACTTGTACATTCCATGCATAAGGCACTTGTACATTCCATGCATAAGGCACTTGTACATTCCATGCATAAGGCACTTGTACATTCCATGCATAAGGCACTTGTACATTCCATGCATAAGGCACTTGTACATTCCATGCTATAAGAACTTGTACATTCCATGCATAAGACACTTGTACATTCATAAAATCGTAACCATGTGAAAGCACTTGTACATTCCATGCATAAGGCACTTGTACATTCCATGCATAAGGCACTTGTACATTCCATGCATAAGGCACTTGTACATTCCATGCATAAGGCACTTGTACATTCCATGCATAAGGCACTTGTACATTCCATGCATAAGGCACTTGTACATTCCATGCATAAGGCACTTGTACATTCCATGCATAAGGCACTTGTACATTCCATGCATAAGGCACTTGTACATTCCATGCATAAGGCACTTGTACATTCCATGCATAAGGCACTTGTACATTCCATGCATAAGGCACTTGTACATTCCATGCTATAAGAACTTGTACATTCCATGCATAAGACACTTGTACATTCATAAAGCTTTAGATTATGAATGGTAAAAATTATTATGTGCTATGAGAACTTGTACATTCCATGCATAAGGCACTTGTACATTCGTATAGCTTTTTAGTATATTATAAATGAGAACAAAAAAAAAGTAACTCCCAATGCCGTCTTCCACGGGTTTTGGGTCCCAATACCGTCTTCGATGGTGTATGGGGGAGGTTGAGATGTAGACAGCCTTACCCCTACCAAAGGTAGAGAGGCTGGTTCCATGTTCTACCATAGGTAGAAAAGGCCCTCCAGCCTTGCTGGGCATGAGGATCGAACCCTTGACCTCTGTCTCCAGAGGCAAGGGCTCCAACCACTGATCCAACCCAGTGGTTTATTGAATATATAAATAACTAAATTTCATAAAAAGTGTAAAAAATTTTGTTAAATTAATCACATTCAAAAGTGTGTAAAAATAATTTTACATTTAAAAGGGTGAAGAAATTTAAAAAATCATAATATTTCATGACCTGCTCCACATAAAATGTAGGGCTAATTACTTGGAAAGTCCTCAACTTGTCACTGAAACCTTTTCTAGGGCTCGAAAAAAAAAAGTTCTATTCGGGGAAGGAAAACGGCTAAAATAACTTTAGTGGGGACTCGAGTAAGTAGCCGGACAAAAATTTTTTTGAAAGTTAATTTTATTTATTTTTATTTCAGTAATTGATCATATGTTATTTCCATGTCATTTTCAGATCCCACTAACTTTCCATGTCATATAATACCATTTAATCATTTTACATGTTATTATCATCATCATCTATCATATTCACACAAAACCAGATCTAAAAATAATCTGAGATTTTGTAGGATCATCATCATCATGAACAACAACACCCCATAGCCTTCAACCATCATATACAACCCTTTATATAAATAAATCTTATCATGAACAACACCCCATAACCTTCAATCATCATATACAACCGTCAATATACCAAGTATCAAAGTTTCACATATCTAACATTCACATTACATTTACATATCAATCAAATCTTTTGTTATATGTAACATCCGTGAATTTTGACCCGTTGACTTTTTGTGTAATTTGACTAACAATTTAAGTATGAAATATTTGGGTTCATTTGTGGTTAAATGACTATGTGGTATGTTGTAGGGTCGAGTGTATGACTTAAACGGTGTATAAATGTAAAACGATGGGTAAATTAACTTGAAAATGGAAACGGGTCGACCCATACCCGTACCCGACCCCCCAGCCGACCCAACCCTTTCCCCCTTAACCCTACACTTCACAAACTTAGTCTTTCACTCTCTTCCCTCTTTTCTCTTACCCTCTCTATTGCAAGAACATCACAAATCTTCCTCTCTTAATAATTCTTGCATCAATAAGTGATATTGAATCCAAATCTATACAAGATAATCATCATCTACATCTCATCTTCCTCATATCTAAGGATTGAAGTTCATAGTTCAAGGTTTTTAACCATTTTTAGTCAATTTCGGGTTCTAGCTCAAGGAGGAGTTTTGGTAAGTCTAATTCATCTCATTTGTACCTACTTATGTTTGTTTATGCATTTCTAGTCATCTCGAACGTTTACAAGTCCTAAATCGGCTTAAATCTTGTTTTGGGTCAAATTAGGGTTTAATTAGGGTTTGAATGATTTGGATGTGATTATGATGTTATGAATCGAAACTAAGATATGGGTTATGTTTATTTATGTTGAAATATGTTTGTATAAGCTTCAAAATGAGTCTTGAAACATCACTAGTCGATTTGGTGATCAAAAATTGAGTTTGGGTTGAGTTTGGTTCGTGTTTGGGTTGATTTGGAACTGATCTGGGCAAAGGTGCGCCGCACCTCCTCCTTGGTGCGCCGCACCTCCTCAATGGTGCGCCGCACCTCCTTTGGTGCGCCGCACCTCCTTGGTGCGCCGCACCTGCCTTGGTGCGCCGCACCTCCTCAATGGTGCGCCGCACCTTTTCTCCAGTACAGCAAAACCTGATTTATTTTGAAAGGTCGTAACTTTTGATCCGTAAGTCCAAATAAGTCGTATGACCTATCGTTGGAATCGTGAGAGAGTCTAGTTTCTTATAGTAACAATCATTTTGTATGAATCTTCTTCCATTTCTAAAAATGTCGAGTCAAAGTGTCTTGTTTCTTACTCGGTAAGGTTGAAGAAGTGTTTAGGGGTTTGTGACTCAACTTAGACTAAATAAACCAACTTGTTTAAGATTGTAAAGTTGACATTATGGTATTATGATGTATATTTATAGGTTGTGGCCGTGTGGATCCTAATACTCGCTATTAATCTTTTATTAACTCGACTTAAGCTTCTTTGCCGATCAAGGTGAGTTTCGTATCTCCCTACTCGCTTGAGATTCGGGCTGAAAAGTGTAAACCTTTCGTGTTTACTTGCATTTATTGATTGATTGATTGATTGTTTTGATTGTTGGATTGATGTGACGGTTCATTTCGTTCGGTTGACTTGGTTTATGTTTTGTTAAGTATTTCGTTTATATTAGGATAGACGTACATACATGGAAGTCGGTTATGCCTTCATTGGGTTTTAGATGTGGTGGGAAGGCTGCGGGTGACCCTATATATAAGCATCTGGGGCTCGAAGGAAGTAGAATCTCTTAAGTGTATGTACGTATAGTTGGTTTAAGTTGTGATTATTGGTTTATGATTGACGATTATTGATTGATGGCTCAGGTTTGGCGAATATTGATTATTGGTTCATATTCATCGTATATCTTGTTGTTGGTTCATGTTCAGCGTATATTGATTGTTGGTTCATGATTGATGCATTTACGATTTATTGTAAGCATTGCATTCATTGTTGATGGTCCCTCGGCAGGGGTTTGCCGACATCCTGGTGTATAGATGTATGCACCCATTTTGGATGTAGATCTTGATCCCGAGTATATAGACATATATATCTCGATGTTTTTGAGATGCCGCCTTGTTCATTGTGATGACAGGCGAGTATCGTTGCATAGGTGACCTGAGTTCACGCATAGGATAGGCATGTTGGCTTATTTATGCATTTGGCACTTACTTCGATATTTACATCATTTGTGCACTCTTATTACACGCCTACTTACTTGTGTAATCTTGTTGTTGGACGATATTGTGTTGCTTAGAGGCTCGCTGTAAGTCATGTCTAGCCTTTACTCATATATTGTGATTATTGTCGATGGTTCCTTATGGACTATTACTACGAACTCACCAACCTTGTGTTGACTATGCTTAGTACACTTTTCAGGTATCCAAGTTATTCCAAGGCATGAAGTATGATCGATTTGTTAGATTGCTGTGAACCCGGACTTGGACTTATATGGATCAAGGATCCATTTGCCTTCTTTTGCTTTGTACTTAGACCGTTAGCCATCTTTTGATGTTCTGTTGTAATCTTTGGTGATGACTTGCTCTTATGTATTTTGGTATTTGTTTATCTTATTGTACGGATTCACTGAATCCTTTAATTGCATATAGTTCATGTTCTACATTAATTCCACCTTGTGCTATATGATTTCCGTAATATTTCGAGCCCTGGCTTGGGGTGTTACAGTAATGGTTTAGTGATAAGTTGAGGGACTTTCCAAGTAATTAACCCTAAATTTACCTATTGGAAGTATATATAAGTTAATGTTTCTCCTGCTTCATCAATCTTCTCACATCTAAAATTCATGGCTTTTTTTATAATGACAAAACAAAATTACAAACTTTATAAACTTACTTGTCATCACTGTGTACCAATAGAATTATCCTTCCTTTTTCTTTCTCTTTCCTTGTTCAATTGGTCCACATAATTTGTAATTTGTTTTAATTATTGTTATTATTACGAGTCATATGCTCGCGCTATGCGGCGGCGATGGGATGTGTGCGCGGGTGGCGGTGGCGGTGGTGATGGGTGGTGGGGCGGCAATGGTGGTGAATGTAAAAGTAATTGATGTTAAAGGAGGTAGTGTAGTTATTTTAAGGATTGAGGGATTTATGTTGTAAATTATTTCATTAAGGGTATTATAGGTATATTAGGTAGAGATGTTTAAATTAATGAATAAAAGAAAAAAATAGTTTGGGTTTATAATAATTTTTGAGAAGTAAATGCTTTTATAGAATAGATAATAAAATACTTCAATATTATAGCAATTAAAATTTAGAAATATGTTTTATACTCGGCTTTTTTTTTAACGGCATACTATTCTACTCCTACTTCTAAATTACACGAATGCCTGAGATGGAACCTCATGACTCTTGAAAAATCCCCTATAAATCCACCTAAATGTAGGAAGTGAAGTGACACTCAAACAGACGGATCCTATTAAAGTCAAACCTTTATCAATGAACCACCAAAACCCAATGGCTATTATCTTAAACAATGGGTGATCCAGTGATTGATTAAGTTTTTTTTTTTTTTTTTTTTTTTTTTTTTTTTTTTTTTTTTTTTTTTTTTTTTTTTTTTTTTTTTTTTTTTTTTTTTTTTTTTTTTTTTTTTTTTTTTTTTTTTTTTTTTTTTTTTTTTTTTTTTTTTTTTTTTTTTTTTTTTTTTTTTTTTTTTTTTTTTTTTTTTTTTTTTTTTTTTTTTTTTTTTTTTTTTTTTTTTTTTTTTTTTTTTTTTTTTTTTTTTTTTTTTTTTTTTTTTTTTTTTTTTTTTTTTTTTTTTTTTTTTTTTTTTTTTTTTTTTTTTTTTTTTTTTTTTTTTTTTTTTTTTTTTTTTTTTTTTTTTTTTTTTTTTTTTTTTTTTTTTTTTTTTTTTTTTTTTTTTTTTTTTTTTTTTTTTTTTTTTTTTTTTTTTTTTTTTTTTTTTTTTTTTTTTTTTTTTTTTTTTTTTTTTTTTTTTTTTTTTTTTTTTTTTTTTTTTTTTTTTTTTTTTTTTTTTTTTTTTTTTTTTTTTTTTTTTTTTTTTTTTTTTTTTTTTTTTTTTTTTTTTTTTTTTTTTTTTTTTTTTTTTTTTTTTTTTTTTTTTTTTTTTTTTTTTTTTTTTTTTTTTTTTTTTTTTTTTTTTTTTTTTTTTTTTTTTTTTTTTTTTTTTTTTTTTTTTTTTTTTTTTTTTTTTTTTTTTTTTTTTTTTTTTTTTTTTTTTTTTTTTTTTTTTTTTTTTTTTTTTTTTTTTTTTTTTTTTTTTTTTTTTTTTTTTTTTTTTTTTTTTTTTTTTTTTTTTTTTTTTTTTTTTTTTTTTTTTTTTTTTTTTTTTTTTTTTTTTTTTTTTTTTTTTTTTTTTTTTTTTTTTTTTTTTTTTTTTTTTTTTTTTTTTTTTTTTTTTTTTTTTTTTTTTTTTTTTTTTTTTTTTTTTTTTTTTTTTTTTTTTTTTTTTTTTTTTTTTTTTTTTTTTTTTTTTTTTTTTTTTTTTTTTTTTTTTTTTTTTTTTTTTTTTTTTTTTTTTTTTTTTTTTTTTTTTTTTTTTTTTTTTTTTTTTTTTTTTTTTTTTTTTTTTTTTTTTTTTTTTTTTTTTTTTTTTTTTTTTTTTTTTTTTTTTTTTTTTTTTTTTTTTTTTTTTTTTTTTTTTTTTTTTTTTTTTTTTTTTTTTTTTTTTTTTTTTTTTTTTTTTTTTTTTTTTTTTTTTTTTTTTTTTTTTTTTTTTTTTTTTTTTTTTTTTTTTTTTTTTTTTTTTTTTTTTTTTTTTTTTTTTTTTTTTTTTTTTTTTTTTTTTTTTTTTTTTTTTTTTTTTTTTTTTTTTTTTTTTTTTTTTTTTTTTTTTTTTTTTTTTTTTTTTTTTTTTTTTTTTTTTTTTTTTTTTTTTTTTTTTTTTTTTTTTTTTTTTTTTTTTTTTTTTTTTTTTTTTTTTTTTTTTTTTTTTTTTTTTTTTTTTTTTTTTTTTTTTTTTTTTTTTTTTTTTTTTTTTTTTTTTTTTTTTTTTTTTTTTTTTTTTTTTTTTTTTTTTTTTTTTTTTTTTTTTTTTTTTTTTTTTTTTTTTTTTTTTTTTTTTTTTTTTTTTTTTTTTTTTTTTTTTTTTTTTTTTTTTTTTTTTTTTTTTTTTTTCACCTATGCTTTTGTGCGGTGGGTTGGTAGAGCCGAATTGCTGTCATCTTCATGAGACGAAAGCCGCCCGATACGTCGGAAAACAGTGGTAGCAGATGGTCTTCGGTGTTGGGTAGCAGTTGTGGGTATCGACGCCTGAACGGGTAATGGTGGTGGTGTGACTATTGATATAAAGGTAATTGATATAAAAACAGTAGTGTTTTTTCAAGAGTTGAGTGATAATTAGTAAATTATTAAATTAAGGGTATTTTATGTATATAAGTTAATTATAAAAGAAAACTTTTGAAAAAGTAAGGGTATTATGTGTTTTTTAAAGGCTTAAAGTTTTTATAGAAAAAAATGGGTTTGCTTTATTAAGTAGTATAGATACTGCAAGGAGTATTATTAATGTTGAAAATTGGAGAAAAATTCTAGGTAGCTAATTATAATTAATCTTTACACAATCAAGATAATTGTATCAACAAATAATGTACGTACATTCATCGGCCTGTTAAGTTAAATAGAAAATTATTTGTACATGAAGAGAACATGGAACAAGAAACATAACTTTATTTGATCAGCTCAAACTTATCGATCACACTTTAAGTCGTTTAGCTAAGCACGGACTGCGCGCAACGTATTATGCAGGCTTTCGTTTCTTATTTAGCGAAAAACGTGAAATAAGCTCTTGAATGTCATCAGTAGGATACCTTTGAAGTCTGCTTAATTCACTTTCCCATTCACATAAACCCTTGCCAAAAAGAAAGCAACCCAAAACTTTAACTAATCAATAATACAATAAGAAAATAATATTACGATTTCAACATTCAAATAATCAATAAAAATACATGTGACTCTCTTACAAGGTATTGCATGTCTTAAATATTAGGATAGTTGGTGGGCCCCTCGGAGGGAGTGGGTCCGGCTCGATTGTGCGGCCCCGCACCCCCTAAGAGTCATCAGTAGGATACCTTTGAAGTCTGCTTAATTCACTTTCCCATTCACATAAACCCTTGCCAAAAAGAAAGCAACCCAAAACTTTAAGTGCTAACGGGTGACCCTTCATATACGGAACCATTTCTTATTGTTTGATTAATCCACATGAATTTGTAAAGTATGTTTGTAAGATTTTTATAATATATGAAATCTTCAATACTTATTAGTCAATTAAATATTTAGTAATTTCTTATTATCTTAGAACATTTTTTTTTAATGACATACTATTCTACCCATATTCCTAAATTACACGAATGTCTGAAATAAAACCATTGACTCGAAAACCACCCTATTAATCAATCCCCACAAATGTGAGAAGTGAGACTCGAACTCAGATGGATATATACTCCAAGGTCAACAAATCTTACCAACGAAGGAACAACCCTATTGACTATTATCTTAACATTGAACAGGTACACATGCATTCTCGAGTCTAAAATAAAAGTTAAGAATAGAAAGGGTTGGATATGATAGTAAAAAAAATTATATACATGAAATGCATTTTCGAATTAAAAGAAAATGAAAGATATAAAAAATTTAGTTAATTACATTTTTGAGTTCAAATAAAAAAAAAAAAAAAAAAAAAAAAAAAAAAAAAAAAAAAAAAAAAAAAAAAAAAAAAAAAAAAAAAAAAAAAAAAAAAAAAAAAAAAAAAAAAAAAAAAAAAAAAAAAAAAAAAAAAAAAAAAAAAAAAAAAAAAAAAAAAAAAAAAAAAAAAAAAAAAAAAAAAAAAAAAAAAAAAAAAAAAAAAAAAAAAAAAAAAAAAAAAAAAAAAAAAAAAAAAAAAAAAAAAAAAAAAAAAAAAAAAAAAAAAAAAAAAAAAAAAAAAAAAAAAAAAAAAAAAAAAAAAAAAAAAAAAAAAAAAAAAAAAAAAAAAAAAAAAAAAAAAAAAAAAAAAAAAAAAAAAAAAAAAAAAAAAAAAAAAAAAAAAAAAAAAAAAAAAAAAAAAAAAAAAAAAAAAAAAAAAAAAAAAAAAAAAAAAAAAAAAAAAAAAAAAAAAAAAAAAAAAAAAAAAAAAAAAAAAAAAAAAAAAAAAAAAAAAAAAAAAAAAAAAAAAAAAAAAAAAAAAAAAAAAAAAAAAAAAAAAAAAAAAAAAAAAAAAAAAAAAAAAAAAAAAAAAAAAAAAAAAAAAAAAAAAAAAAAAAAAAAAAAAAAAAAAAAAAAAAAAAAAAAAAAAAAAAAAAAAAAAAAAAAAAAAAAAAAAAAAAAAAAAAAAAAAAAAAAAAAAAAAAAAAAAAAAAAAAAAAAAAAAAAAAAAAAAAAAAAAAAAAAAAAAAAAAAAAAAAAAAAAAAAAAAAAAAAAAAAAAAAAAAAAAAAAAAAAAAAAAAAAAAAAAAAAAAAAAAAAAAAAAAAAAAAAAAAAAAAAAAAAAAAAAAAAAAAAAAAAAAAAAAAAAAAAAAAAAAAAAAAAAAAAAAAAAAAAAAAAAAAAAAAAAAAAAAAAAAAAAAAAAAAAAAAAAAAAAAAAAAAAAAAAAAAAAAAAAAAAAAAAAAAAAAAAAAAAAAAAAAAAAAAAAAAAAAAAAAAAAAAAAAAAAAAAAAAAAAAAAAAAAAAAAAAAAAAAAAAAAAAAAAAAAAAAAAAAAAAAAAAAAAAAAAAAAAAAAAAAAAAAAAAAAAAAAAAAAAAAAAAAAAAAAAAAAAAAAAAAAAAAAAAAAAAAAAAAAAAAAAAAAAAAAAAAAAAAAAAAAAAAAAAAAAAAAAAAAAAAAAAAAAAAAAAAAAAAAAAAAAAAAAAAAAAAAAAAAAAAAAAAAAAAAAAAAAAAAAAAAAAAAAAAAAAAAAAAAAAAAAAAAAAAAAAAAAAAAAAAAAAAAAAAAAAAAAAAAAAAAAAAAAAAAAAAAAAAAAAAAAAAAAAAAAAAAAAAAAAAAAAAAAAAAAAAAAAAAAAAAAAAAAAAAAAAAAAAAAAAAAAAAAAAAAAAAAAAAAAAAAAAAAAAAAAAAAAAAAAAATAAAAAAAAAAAAAAAAAAAAAAAAAAAAAAAAAAAAAAAAAAAAAAAAAAAACAAAAAAAAAAAAAACCAAAATTTAATTTAATTATTCAAAAAATATATATATTGTTTTTTGAACGGGAAAAACTCACAGACTTGTTACTCCTAAGAATCGAACCCAAGACCTGTGGGAAAAACCAAGATGCATCTGCCAGTTGAGCTAGCTTCATTTGCAACAATATAAATATAATATTTACTAAAAATATCTCAAACCACAAAGCTTTAATGAGATGATATAGATGTTCACAAATAGGTCTTATTGGTGGTGCTTCAAGCTTCATATAATTAAGATGATCTTTTTTTTTGAACATAAACTAAGATGATCTTAATCCACTGTTCTATATGGGCACTTACTCTTATTGGTGCCTTGGTGGTGCTTCAATAAAAAAGAAAAAAGAAAAAAAAAGGAGTACGTAATAAATATGCTCTACACACTAAGCATCTTTGGAACAATTCATATTTCTCCTTTTTGAAAAAATAAAAAAATAAAAAAAATGGAAAGAACGTACATTTGGATTAATCGGGCATTGATGGGTAGACTGGTAACGAAGTTACGATCAAACCGGTTTTAAATTTAGGATTTCGGTCGCTCTAGCAAGAAGAAGTGCTTGTCAAAATATTGTTGATTTGGGTATTCGTTTAATTAACCAGAATATTAAACATAAATAATTAAGTGGCTTCAAAAAAGACCACATTATGTTTCTATCGTGTTACAAGAACACAAAGTATTATGGTTTAAAAGATTTATTATTGGTGATCTAGATTATATTTACGTTTTTGTGAACTTAATTTATAGATTTTTAGCTTCTGGATAGATTTGATTAGTTGTAGATTAATACTGTATAGTATATTTTGGATTAGGTATGAGCTTAGTATAGATTACTATATTCGTGGTTTCATAAATTTGAGATAATATTTGGCTTTCTCTTTCATAAAATTAGAGTGCAGCGCATGACGTATATACCACATGTAGATGTAGATGGGTAATTGTTGATTAAAAAATTGGAGTGCATCGCATGATGTATATACCACATGTAGATGTAGATGGGTAATTTGTTGATTAAAAAAGGTTACGTGCGGTGGTTGGTACATTTTTAAATATTGCAGTCATCCTTAATTAGCTGCAAGTTTTATGTTATTACTCCCTCCGTCCCATTTTAATTGTCTAATTTTGACTGGTCAAGTCTTTTTCTTTCGACTTTGACCGTAAATATCTTTGTTTGTGTTATATATTAGTTGATAAAAGTTATATCAATGAAAAGTACATTTAAAACTCAATCAATTCATATATGTTATATCAAGTGTTATATAACACGAACAAAAATATTTACGGTCAAAGTTGAAAGAAAAAGACTTAAAAAGTCAAAATGTGACACTTAATATGGGACGGAGGGAGTATTATTAATGTTGAAAATTGGAGAAAAAAAAAAAAAAAAAAAAAAAAAAAAAAAAAAAAAAAAAAAAAAAAAAAAAAAAAAAAAAAAAAAAAAAAAAAAAAAAAAAAAAAAAAAAAAAAAAAAAAAAAAAAAAAAAAAAAAAAAAAAAAAAAAAAAAAAAAAAAAAAAAAAAAAAAAAAAAAAAAAAAAAAAAAAAAAAAAAAAAAAAAAAAAAAAAAAAAAAAAAAAAAAAAAAAAAAAAAAAAAAAAAAAAAAAAAAAAAAAAAAAAAAAAAAAAAAAAAAAAAAAAAAAAAAAAAAAAAAAAAAAAAAAAAAAAAAAAAAAAAAAAAAAAAAAAAAAAAAAAAAAAAAAAAAAAAAAAAAAAAAAAAAAAAAAAAAAAAAAAAAAAAAAAAAAAAAAAAAAAAAAAAAAAAAAAAAAAAAAAAAAAAAAAAAAAAAAAAAAAAAAAAAAAAAAAAAAAAAAAAAAAAAAAAAAAAAAAAAAAAAAAAAAAAAAAAAAAAAAAAAAAAAAAAAAAAAAAAAAAAAAAAAAAAAAAAAAAAAAAAAAAAAAAAAAAAAAAAAAAAAAAAAAAAAAAAAAAAAAAAAAAAAAAAAAAAAAAAAAAAAAAAAAAAAAAAAAAAAAAAAAAAAAAAAAAAAAAAAAAAAAAAAAAAAAAAAAAAAAAAAAAAACAAACAAGAAAAATAATAACAAATGAATATTAAAAAGAAAATAAAAAAAGAAAAATAAAAAAAATAAAATAAAATATTGATATAAATATGTAACCTCCCTAACTTTTAGCTATATTTTGTTATTAGATAGACATTATGCAATAAAGTATTAATTATTTTTAAATTGGGTTAAAGTGTAAATTGGTGATGGAAAACCAAAAAGTGTAAATTAATTTAGACATGTGTTGATTTAATTAATTTTAAGAAATTGAGAGTTGTGATTGGTCAATTGAGGTTAGGTCAGTTGCCTTTTAGTATATATTAGATTAGATTAGATATAAGTCCTAATACCCGTACGATGTACGGTAGCTATATAGATTGTATCATAAAGAAATTCAAATATGTCTTATACATGATTCGTGAGTATGAAATAAATTATGGTTAAAGTAAACCGATGATCGAAACTAAATTATAATAAACAGTAATGATAAATATAATATATGTTTAGTTAAGTTTTGAATTTACCTTAAATTTTAATAATCACATCAAAATCGGAACTTGTAAGCATAGTGGATGACGGCAAATAGCCTTGTGATTTCGGATCGTAAACTCAAAATTTTGAAGTCTTCATGTTAATAACTTATTATAAGTAATATAAGTAATAGGAGTTGAAGAATTGAGAAAGAAAAAGATACAATTTATTAATGAGAAAAGATCAATCAAATAAGGTTATAATGTCTTTTGTATTAATAAGCCAAGAAGTTAGAGTTTAATTCTAAGTCTAATAAGGAAATTGAATCTATATACAATTAAAAAAAGCTAATTTAATAAAATAAATAAATTAAAAGGACACGTGTCGATCAAAGATATGTCACGTGTCGTTTCAAGAATATCTTTTATTGATAGATATGTACCAATAAACTAAAACAGGATTGAGATGTTCTTGAAACGACACGTGCGTAATCCTTGATCGACACGTGTCCTTTTAATTTATTTATTTATTAAATTAGCTTTTTTAATTGTATATAGAGTCAATTTCCTTATTAGACTTATAATTAAACTCTATCTTGCTTATAGATACAAAAGACATGTAACATCCGCGAATTTTGACTCGTTGACTTTACGTGTAATATGACTAACAATATAGGTTAATGAAGTATTCGGGTCGTTTTGGTGATTAAATGACAATGTGGAAGTATTTGGGTCGTTTCGTGAATTAAATGGCAATGTGTTGTATTCGGGTCAATAATGTGTTTTGATCGGTGTTTAAATGCCTAACGATTGTAACTTGGCTTGAGAAGAGAAACGGGTCGGCCCGTGGGTAGTCCACGACCCACCAGCCACCCAAGACCCAATCCTCTCCTTATCTCTTCTTTCCCTCTTTCATTTCTATCTCTTTCTCTCATTTTCTCTCTAGGTAAAGAAAGCAAAGGAAACCCAATTCATTTCTTCTTCTTACATCGACTTGGTGTTTGGAACTAGAATAACATTAGAATCATCTTCATCTATACCTCATTATCGTCATATCGAAGAATCAAAGGTTGGAGTTCAAGCATTTTTACCCATTTTGACCTAATTTCGGATTTGAGCTCAAGAAGGAGTTTTGGTGAGTCTAATTCATCCCATTTACTTCTATTTATGTTAGTTTACTCATTTCTAGTCATCTTGAACATTTACAAGTCCTAAATCGGCTTGAAACTAATTTTGGGTCAAATTAGGGTTTATTTAGGGTTTGAAGAATTTGGGTGTGATTATGATGTTTTGGTCGAAATTGTGGATTGGGTTATGTATATTTATGTTTATTGATGCTTAGTTATGCTTCAATTTAAGTTACAAGTTCCTACAAATCGATTTGGATTGGTTTGGGTCGAGTTTTAAGGGTTTTGGTTTGGTTTTCCTGCATATGATGCAGCTGCTGCTTCTGGGTTCAGAGCTGGGCCACTGCGGCGCAGTGGCTTAGGCTAGCCCACTGCGGCGCAGTGGCTAGGGTCTGGTTGCACGTGGTTAGCTCACTGCGGCGCAGTGAGCTTGGCAATGGCTCACTGCGGCGCAGTGGATTCCTTCTGGACATTCGTGCGCGTCAGTTTTCAAACGTTAATAACTTTTGATCCGTAAGTCCAAATAAGTCATATGACCTATCGTTGGAATCGTGAGAGAGTCTACTTTCTCATGGTAAAGTCATTTTGATCTGAATCCTTTTCCATTTCTAAAAATGTCGGGTCAAAGTGTTATAGTTCATGCTCGGGAGAGTCATTAAGGCGTTGTGGGACTTTGACGCGACTCAAACTTACTTAACCAACTTGTGTAGGGTTATAGAGTTGATTTTGATGACACCATGATATATATTGATAGGTTGTGGGCTCGTGGCGGTCGTTGGACATTTATAGCTCGATATTAACTTGTCGTTTGCTTGGAAATCAAGGTGAGTTCCGTAGTTCCCTACTCGCTTGAGATTCGGGCTGAAAAGTGTAAAAATTATGTGATTACTTGTTATTTGTGTTTGTAAATGATTGTTGGTGTTGTTTGATTTTACTCACGTACAAACGTCTTGTTGGTGACATTGGATGAATGATGGATAGTTTTGCTTTAGTGTTTGATGGGTTTGTATGAGATGGTGATATTGTTAAATAAATTAGGATAGTAGTGTATACATAGAGGTCGGTTTTACTTTCAAAAGGTTGTAGATGTGGTGGGAAGGCTGCGGGTGACCCTATACATAAGCATCTAGAACTTGATGAAAGTAAAATCCTCCAAAGTATGTGTACGCGTTGTTTAGAGAAAGCGATAAATTTTGGAATTATGGTTGGAATGAACATGTACGTCTCGCTATACTTGGTTCGTGTGTTACGCACTCAAGCATACCTTTATCGTTGTATTGACGAACTTATGAATTAATGTTTGACGATTGAATGATTGATTGAGCGATGGAATAATGGGTTATTGGTTACGTTTATTTGATCTTAGTAAAGGATTGTGATATATTATTATTATTATTATTATTATTATTATTATTATTATTATTATTATTACTGCTAGGATAGACGTGCATACATGGAAGTCGGTTATGCCTTCATTGGGTTTTAGATGTGGTGGGAAGGCTGCGGGTGACCCTATATATAAGCATCTAGGATCCGAGGAAAGTAGAATCCTCCTAAGTGTATGTACGTATAGTTTAATTTAGGTTAATTATTGATGGTTGATGATTGTTGAATTTGTGGTTGGTATTTATACGCGGTTCACACGCAAGCATATATATATTTATACGCGGTTCACACGCAAGCATAATATATATTTATACGCGGTTCACACGCAAGCATAATATATATTTATACGCGGTTCACACGCAAGCATAATATATATTTATACGCGGTTCACACGCAAGCATAATATATATTTATACGCGGTTCACACGCAAGCATAATATATATTTATACGCGGTTCACACGTATTATTATTATGGTTATTGTTATTATTATTATTACTGCTAGGATAGACGTGCATACATGGAAGTCGGTTATGCCTTCATTGGGTTTTAGATGTGGTGGGAAGGCTGCGGGTGACCCTATATATAAGCATCTAGGATCCGAGGAAAGTAGAATCCTCCTAAGTGTATGTACGTATAGTTTAATTTGGGTTAATTATTGATGGTTGATGATTGTTGAATTTGTGGTTGGTGTTTATACGCGGTTCACACGCAAGCATATATATATTTATACGCGGTTCACACGCAAGCATAATATATATTTATACGCGGTTCACACGCAAGCATAATATATATTTATACGCGGTTCACACGCAAGCATAATATATATTTATACGCGGTTCACACGCAAGCATAATATATATTTGTACGCGGTTCACACGCAAGTATAATCTATTACATACGCGGTTCACACGCTTGTATATTCTGTTTAAGCGGTCTTCATGCAAGTACACCCTATTTGGTGCAATTGTGGCATGGTTGTTATGATTTTGATTTACGATATGATATGCATTATGACTGTTTATGCTTTTGGCACATGCATTGATATTTACATCAGTTGTGCACTCTTATTACACGCTTACTTGTTTTGTGTGATCTTGTTGTTGGACGTTATTGTGTTACTTAGAGGCTCACTGTAAGTCATGTTTCGCCTCTATTAGTATATTATGATTTTGACGATGGTTTCTTTATGGACCATTACTACGAACTCACCAACCTTGTGTTGACTATGCTTAGTACACTTTTCAGGTAATCAGGTTAATCCAGGGCGTGGAGTTTGATTGTTAGCTTGCTGTTGAACCCGGACTTGGACTTATATGGATCAAGGATCCATTTGCCTTCTTTTGCATTGTATTTAGGACCGTTAGCCATATTTTGACGTATGTTGTAATCTTTAGTGATGACATGCTTTCTATGTATTTTGATACTTGTTATCTTATTGTATGGATTCACTGAATCCTTTATTTGCATTTAGTTTATGTTCTACATTAATCCCACCTTGTGCTATATGATTTCCGTGATATTCTGAGCCTTGGCTTGGGGTGTTACATTATTTCATTGATTTTCTCATTAATAAATTGTCTCTTTTTCTTTCTCAATTCTTCAACTCCTATTACTTATATTACTTATAATAAATTATTAACATGAAGACTTCAAAAATTTGAGTTTACGATCCGAAATCACAAGGCTATTTGTCGTCATCCACTATGCTTACAAGTTCTGATTTTGATGTGATTGTAAAATTAAGGTAAATCCAAAACTCTAACTAAACATATATTATATTTATCATTACTGTTATATATAAAAATACTCTAACTAAACATATATTATATTTATCATTACTGTTTATTATAATTTAGCTTCGATCATCGGTTTACTTTAACCACAATTTATTTCATACTCACGAATCATGTATGAGGCATATTCGAATATCTTTATGATACAATCTATATAGGTACCGTACATCGTACGGATATTAGGACTAGCAGTAATATATATTATACAATCACTCGATCAGCTCAAACTTATCGATCACACTTTAAGTCGTTTAGCTAAGCACGGACTGCGCGCAACGTATTATGCAGGCTTTCGTTTCTTATTTAGCGAAAAACGTGAAATAAGCTCTTGAATGTCATCAGTAGGATACCTTTGAAGTCTGCTTAATTCACTTTCCCATTCACATAAACCCTTGCCAAAAAGAAAGCAACCCAAAACTTTAAGTGCTAACGGGTGACCCTTCATATACGGAACCATTTCTTCAGAAATCCGTTTAAATTCATCTTTTGGGTCCTTTTGGTTAAAGGCATAGAGACTAAAGACTTCCATACCTTCACCATCTTGTAAAACTTCAACATCATACACTCTTTCCACTCCATGAGCAATTAGTATTTGTCTATCTTTTCCGGTCATTACAACCAAACTCCCCTGTCCAAACCAACAAGGCGACCCGGCTAGAGCTTCTAAATGTTCCATTTGATCGACGTCATCTAGAATTAGCAAGACCTGTTTTGTTGCCATGATTCTTTTCATCACACTACTACCTTCACCAACCGTCCTTATTTTACTCTCCGTTTTTGTGATGTCTTCAATAACTTGCATTTGAAGCTGAACCATTCCATATTTTTCAACAAACTCTTTCACGTCTTCGCAGAAGATGCAAACTTCAAAGTGAGAATACAGTCGGTTGTAAAGAGCTTTTGAAATCGCAGTCTTCCCGATACCTGCCACACCACATATACCGATCATGTGAACCTGATCACTCGACCCAACATACCTCAGCAAGTCCAAATTCTCTGCACGAGAATGTACTCCAACTAGCTTTTCACTAACATGTAAGGGTCCATCATTTAACTCGTTGAAGATTTGTTTTGAGATCATATCAATAAACTTAGACTCATATCTGCAGATCAAGACAGTACTATAATTAGATGAGTACTATAATTAGATGATCACAAATCATTTGGTGTTTGCAGTGTGGGCTCTGTCAACCATAGTTGTCAACTCGTGACTCGTGATACGACTCGTTTTTCTAGTTTTTGAGTCGTGAATCGTATCGTGACTCGTATCGTAAGAGTCATTAAGATAAATTCAAAAATATATAAATATGCATAAATTTGATATTATAATGGGTTGGTGGCCCATTGGTAAGGTCTTTGACCTTGGGGGATCTACCTGGGTTCGAGTCCCACTTCCACATTTGTGGGGTGGATTAATAGGATTTTTCGAGAGTTATGGGTTCCAACCCAGGCGTTTGTGTGAGTAAGAGTAGAATAATATGACGTTAAAAAATGAAAAAACAAAATAAAAATTTGGTACAAATATATATATTAATAGCAGTAATTAGTGATTAATTACCCGTTGGCCATTTCATCAAGATCCCATGCTGGTAAGTTTGCAGCCTTGGTCAAAGCTTCCTTCCAATGGGGCACCTCATTTGTTGACTCTAAAAATTGATCATATTTAAGAAGCGTTTCATCATGGCTTTCTGTTTGCTTAAGAAGCGTTTCTGGGTTAACATTGTGAAATATCGTGCGGATTTGATATTTATCATGATTCTTCTCCTTGCACTGGAGGATTTTTACAAGCTCTTGCAAACAGGATGGCGAGGAAGTGAAGCTTTCAGAGAAGACAACTACCAGAAACCGTGACTCTTCAATGGCTCGATAGACTTGTTTTGATCTTTCTTCTCCTCTTTGCACATGCTCGTCTTCTCTAAACGCACAAATGCCTTTGCGTTTGAAATCGGCAAAGAGAAAATCCACAAAGCTTTTAATGATATGGTCTTCTGATCCAAAGCTCACAAAGACATCATATGTGACAACCGCCAAATTTCAGGTTGGTTAAACTAGACAAACCAACTATTACATGTACTATTTTAAAAGACGCAAATTTAAATATATGATCCAACATTGTTATGGGATAACGGACTAAACAAATATTCATCAGGATGATGAACATGACATGAACAAACTTCTTACTTGCACATTGTATTTATAAATTAATTGATTGTTATTTAGTGATGAGTAAAATATCAATTGTTTTTGTTAAATTAAGCGATTGAAATTTAATGAGTTAAATTCTAAATAAAATATATTATTACATGTATTAAGTTTCATTCGAACCATATAAATTATATATAAATACACAATGTAATCACATACTTAAGTATATTTGTATAAAAATACATACATATATCATATGATATACATAGTATATAATAGAGAGTATATAGATATAATATAGAGTATGTATATTATATATATATATAATATATATAATAAATATATATATAATATATATATATATTATTAATTAAGGAATATAGATAATTTATTAATTACCTAATTTAGGTAAAGTTGATATATTATATAAAAGACATGGCCTAACTTTGCCACTAAGAATGCATAATGATTTATATATATTTTTATACATTTATTGAATATTAATATTGTTGGCTATAAATAGAGTCTTAATCTCACATAAATTCTCACACCAAAACATTCTTTCTCTCTTCATACAACACTCTAAACCAATCTCCTATCTTACTAAATCATCCTCTATTAACTAATTGATTCAAGCAAGTATCTAACCATTGGTTTTAGATACTTAAACTTTGGTAAGAAAAGAATACAAAAGTATTCTTACATTGTTACAATATTTTCATCACCCAAAGGTATGTGTCAAATTTATAAAACTTGTGTATTTTTAGTACATGACAATGTAAATGATATATATATATACTTATACACATATCATATATATAATATACTATATATGTATATGATAGAACCATACATGTACACCGGATGGTGCAACGAAGTAGGTATATGATCATGTGTATAAGTATATATATATATATATTTATCTATCTCATTATGTTATATTCCGAGGATCAAAACTTGGAATCTTTAACAAATGGGAAACAGTTGTACAGTATATACGAGTTCCAAACCCTTTGTATAAAGGTTTTTACAGTTTTACAGAAGCTTTAACAGCAGCTAGAAACCAGTTTGGTTTACAAAATTATTTTATAGAACCTGAAGAAGTTAAATCTTTTTCAGAAATGGCAAAGACTCATCCTGAGCAAATTATAAAAGCTCAAGAAGAAACTATTGCAAATTTACAAAAACAACTTTTGGAACAAAAAACAGAAACAGAACTTTCACAGTATGACATAGAAAACAAAGTTTTAAAAGAAAAAGAAAAAATTCTTTTAGAAAAATTAGAAGTTCTTCAAAAGAAGCTTGAAGAAAAAGAAAAAGAAACAAATACATTTATCTACAGAGATTTCAATAGTTTTAAAGCAAGAATCTTAGATGTTCCTTTTCAAGAAACTCTAAGACCACTCCTAGAAGAATTTCCAGAAGCAGAACAAATGATATCAGACAACATCAATTAGAAATACTAAATCCAAGAGTATTATATCAAATAGGAAGGTTACAGATAAATACATTAAACTCCAAAATGTAACACCCCAAGCCAAGGCTCAGAATATCACGGAAATCATATAGCGCAAGGTGGAATTACAATAGAACAAACTAGATGCAAATAAAGATTCAGTGAATCCATTACAATACGAAACAAGTACCAAAATACATAAGGAGCAAATAACCATCAAAGTTTACAAAGGAGCATTCAGAAGATGGCAATTAATCCTAAGTATAATGCAAAAGAAGGCCAATGAATCCTTGATCCATAGAGTCCAAAGCCTGGGTTAACAGCATGCAACAATCAAACTCCACGTCCAGGGATAACCTGATTTCCTGAAAAGTGTACTAAGCATAGTCAACACAAGGTTGGTGAGTTCGTAGTAATGGTCCACAAGGAACCATACACAATAATCATAATGTACAAGTAGAGGCTAGACGTGACTTACAGTGAGCCTCTAAGTAACACAACAATATCCAATCAACAAGATTACATAAGTACGAAATGCGTGTAAATGAATGCTCAATGATATAAATATCAAATGCAAGTACCAAATGCATAAATAAGTCAACATGCCTATCTTATGCGTGAACTCCAGTCACCAATGCAACGATACCCTTCTGTCATCACAATGAACAAGGCTGTATCTCAAAATCATCGAGATATATATGTCTATATACTCGGAGTCAAGAACTACATCCATCAGATGGGTGTATACATCTATACACCAGGATGTCGGCAATCCCCTGCCGAGGGTCATCAACAATGTATGCAATGCTTACAATCAATTGTAAATGCATCAGTCATGAACCAACAATCAATATACGATGAACTTGAACCAACAATCAATAATCGTAAGTTATAAGCCAATAATTAACATTCGACAAACATGAGCCAACAATCAATAATCATCAATCATAAACCAATAATTACAACTTAAACCAACTATACGTACATACACTTAAGAGGATTCTACTTCCTTCGAGTCCCAGATGCTTATATATAGGGTCACCCGCAGCCTTCCCACCACATCTAAAACCCAATGAAGGCATAACCGACTTTCATGTATGTACGTCTATCCTAATATTACTAGATACTTAACAAATATAAACTAAGTCATTCAAACGTGATAATCGTCTCAACAATTCAATATTCAACCAAATTAACCAATCAATCAACAATGTAAGTAAACACGCAAGTTTACACTTTTCAGCCCGAATCTCAAGCGAGTAGGGAGATACGAAACTCACCTTGTACGGCAAAGAAGCTAGTATAAGATTACAAACGAGTAATAGGATCCACACGTCCACAACCTATAATTATACATCATAATACTGTAATGTCAACTCTACAATCATAAACAAGTTGGTTTAGCACAATTAAGTCAAGTCACAAACCCTAAACACCTTTACAACTTTAACGAGTAGGAACAAGACGCATTCGACTCGACCTTTTTAGAAATGAGAAAAGATTCATACAAAAAGAGTGTTACTACTAGAAACTAGACTCTCTCACGATTCCAACGATAGGTCATACGACTTATTTGGACTTACGGATCAAAAGTTACGACCTTTCAAACTAAATCAGGTTTTGCTGTACTGGAGAAAAGGTGCGGCGCACCATTGAGGAGGTGCGGCGCACCAAGGCAGGTGCGGCGCACCAAAGAGAAGGTGCGGCGCACAAGTTGATCAGGGAGCCCAGTCCAGACTTTGGTGCGGCGCACCAAGGAGGAGGTGCGGCGCACCTTTGCCCAGATCAGTTCCAAATCAACCCAAACACGAACCAAACTCAACCCAAACTCAATTTTTGATCACCAAATCGACTAGTGATGTTTCAAGACTCAATTTGAAGCTTATACAAACATATTTCAACATAAATAAACATAATCCATATCTTAGTTTCGATTCATAACATCATAATCACATCCAAATCATTCAAACCCTAATTAAACCCTAATTTGACCCAAAACAAGATTTAAGCCGATTTAGGACTTGTAAACGTTCAAGATGACTAGAAATGCATAAACAAACATAAGTAGGTACAAATGAGATGAATTAGACTTACCAAAACTCCTCCTTGAGCTAGAACCCGAAATTAGGTCAAAATGAGTAAAATACTTGAACTAAGAACTTAAATCCTTTGCTAGATGAAAATGAGATGAAGATGCTAGTGATTCTCGAGTTAGTCTAACCCAAAACAACAATTATTGCAAGAGAAAAGAAGAGATGGGGTTGGATAGTCTTGTTTACTTGGAGAGAAAAGAGAAGAGAGAAAAGAAGATAGAATGAAATGAGAGGATAAGGGGGGAATGGGTCACTAGTAGGCTCATGGGTCATGGACAACCCATGGGTCGACCCGTTTCCTTTTATAAGCCAATTTACAATCGTTAGGCATTTAAACACCAAATCAAAACATATTATCGACCCGAATATAACACGTTGTCATTTAATTCACAAAACGACCCAAATAATTTATTAACTTAAATTAGTTAGTCATATTACACGTAAAGTCAACGGGTCAAAATTCACGGATGTTACATTATTCCCCCGTTGAAAGAATTTCGTCCCGAAATTCAACAAGACACTAATTATTAAATAAGTGCGGATATTTAGTTTTCATGTGATCCTCTCGCTCCCAAGTGAACTCGGCTCCACGTCTAGCGTTCCATCTTACCTTCACAATGGTGTAGCGCTTCTTCTTGAGTTTCTTTTCTTGACGATCCAAGATCTCTACCGGTTCTTCAACAAAGTTTAGACTCGAATCCACCCTAATTTCGTCCATGGGCACATGATGGGTAGGGTCCGCCAAACACTTACGTAAGTTACAAATATGAAACACATCGTGTACACCACTAAGCTCTTGTGGTAACTCCAATCGGTAGGCAACTTTTCCAACCCGCTCAAGAATCTTGAAAGGACCAATATACCTTGGCCAAGTTTACCTCTCTTCACAAAACGTACCACACCCTTCCAAGGCGACACTTTCAAAAGTACAAAGTCACCAACTTCAAACTCCAATGGTCTCCGCCTCACATCGGCATACTTCTTTTGACGTTCCCGGGCCAATTGCAACTTCTCCTTGATTTGAGAAATCACTTTTGTCGTTTCAATTACAACTTCCGGCCCGAGGAGTTGACTCTCACCAATTTCCGCCCACGCTAGAGGAGAACGACATGTCCTACCATACAAAGCTTTAAAGGGCGCCATGTCAATGGTAGCATGATAACTATTGTTGTACGAGAACTCAACTAGTGGCAAATGGTCTTCCCAACTTCCACCAAAATCAATTGCACAAGCCCTCAACATGTCTTCAAGTGTTTGAATGGTTCTCTCGGTTTGCCCATCCGTTTGAGGGTGAAATGCCGTGCTCATATCGAGTCGAGTGCCCATTGCTTTTTGGAAAGCTCTCCAAAAGTCTGATTTGAAACGGGCATCTCTATCAGAAATGATAGAAATCGGCACTCCATGCTTAGATATCACTTCCTTGATGTACAAACGAGCCAAAGTGTCAAATTTATCGGTTTCACGAATGGCTAAAAAGTGAGCCGACTTCGTTAACCGATCCACTATCACCCAAATCGTGTCACGACCGCTTCTCGTCTTCGGTAATTTAGTAATGAAGTCCATTGAGATATGTTCCCACTTCCATTCGGGCATCACCGGTTGTACCAACAATCCGGGTGGCTTCTTGTGATCGGCTTTGACTTGTAAGCAAGTAAGACACTCACTCACATACCTAGCCACATCACGCTTCATGCCCGGCCACCAATACAATCTTTCAAGTCAAAGTACATCTTATCCGACCCGGGATGGACCGAATAAGGCGATTGATGAGCTTCATTCATGATAAGCGTTCTTAAGTTACCGAGGATAGGAATCCAAAGTCTTTCACCCATGTATAACCCATTATCCCTTTTTCTAACGAATAGTTGTTCCATACCGTCTAGGTTTTCATTTCCAAAGTTTTCCGGTAGGGTGGCTTGAATTTGGGCTTCAATAATCCGGTCACGAATACTTGGCCCCACCGTGAAGTTCATAGCTCTAGCCCGTCTTGGTTTCACTCTCTCCTTTCGGCTCAAGGCATCGGCTACTACATTTGCCTTGCCCGGGTGATATCGGATGTCACAATCATAATCACTAAATAGCTCAAGCCAACGCCTTTGTCTCATATTCAATTCGCTTTGGTTAAAGATGTGTTGAAGACTTTTGTGATCGGTATAAATCACACATTTGGTGCCATAGAGATAATGTCTCCAACACTTCAAAGCAAACACAACCGCTCCCAACTCTAAATCATGTGTCGGGTAGTTCTTCTCATGCACCTTCAATTGACGAGAGGCATAAGCAATGACTTTACCCCTTTGCATAAGAACACAACCCAACCCTTGTCCCGAAGCATCACAATAAACAACAAAATCTTCAATTCCATCCGGTAGCGTCAAAATAGGAGCGTCACATAACATATCTTTAAGAGTTTGGAAGGCGTTTTCTTGTTTTTCTCCCCATTCAAAGTTTCTATCTTTTTGAGTCAAGAGGGTGAGTGGTTGTGCAATACGGGAGAAGTTTTCAATGAATCTTCTATAGTAACCCGCCAATCCAAGGAATTGACGGATTTCGGATGGCGTTTCGGGTCTTCTCCAGTTCTTGACCGCTTCAATCTTGCTTGGGTCCACATGAATACCATCCTTGCTCACTACGTGACCAAGAAAGTGGACCTCTTCCAACCAAAACTCACACTTGGAGAATTTTGCATACAACTTCTCCTTCCTTAGTAGTTCAAGCACCTCACGCAAGTGCTCAATATGCTCCTCCTTCGTCTTCGAGTATACAAGTATGTCATCAATGAACACAATGACTGACTTGTCTAAGTATGGTTGACACACCCGGTTCATCAAGTCCATGAACACCGCCGGTGCATTAGTCAACCCAAAAGGCATCACGGTGAATTCAAAATGGCCATACCTTGTGCGAAAAGCCGTTTTGGGGATGTCATCTTCATGCACTCGGAGTTGATGATAACCCGAGCGAAGATCAATTTTTGAAAAGTGCTTAGCACCTTGAAGTTGATCAAATAAGTCATCGATTCTTGGGAGGGGATACCGGTTCTTCACTGTGAGCTTGTTTAATTCCCGGTAGTCGATACACATTCTGAAGGACCCATCTTTCTTTTTGACGAAGAGAACAGGAGCACCCTAAGGAGATTGACTAGGGCGAATGAAACCCTTCTCTTGGAGTTCCTTGAGTTGAGTTTGTAGCTCTTGCATTTCGGTTAGAGCTAGTCTATAAGGAGCTTTTTCTACGGGCGCGACTTCGGGGATAAGATTAATACGAAAGTCTAGTTCACGAGTTGGAGGTAACCCCGACAAGTCATCCGGAAAAACATCGGGAAATTCACAAACGATAGGAACGGTCTTCAATTCTACTTTCGTGATGGTAGCACTAAAGACTTTAGGATTAGAGGAATCGGAGATTTCACCTTGAACCCTAAGAATTCTACCGTTAGTCAAAGGTATCTTAACAACTCTCTCACCACAATCGATCGTCGCATTTACCGCCGCTAACCAATCCATACCCACTATAATGTCAAAACTACCAATGTCAAGAGGCATGAGGTCAATGAAGAAGTCAACATCTTCTAAAGTCAAGACACAGTCGCGAAGTATTTGACTAATCCTAGTTAGTGACCCGTTTACCATTTCAATGTCAAGCACATAGTTTAGAGCACAAGGATGCACATCAATCAAAGGAACAAAGTTAGAAGACACGAGGCTATAATCGGCCCCGGAATCAAATAGGATGGTGGCATAGTGACCATTAAGGAGAAAGGTACCTGCTACTACGTTGGGATCATTGCGGGCTTCATTTGCATTGGCCGCAAAGGCTCGGCCGCGTGGTTGCACTTGATGGCCTTGTTGGCCCCGGTTTTGGTTAGGCCCGACCATTTGGAGTTGATTGGGATGAACGGCTACTTGAACTTGTTGCCCCACCCATCGGGGACAATTATAACGGTAGTGGTCACGGCTACCACATTCATAACATTCTCCTCTTCGTTGGTTGCCTTGAGGAGGGACGGCCCGAACGGGAGCCACATTCATTGGACCCGCCCTTGGAGCTCTACAATTTCTGGCTTCGTGCCCGACTTGATTGCAATTATAGCATGCCCCACATGGAGCATTGGCGGGATGATGCCTGTTGCATCTCCCACAAAAAGGATGAGGCCCAGAATAAGCCTTCTTAGCCGGTTCCACCGCCGCCATCACTCTACCCCTATTAACATTTTTGGGATCAAACCTCCCCACTTTCTTTACCCCACTAGACTCCGCTACCTCTTTCCTTTTGTTTGATGAGGACTTGCTCAAAACACCACTTCTCAATAAATCTTCAGTCACACTCCCGGCTTGGTTAACCGCATTAGCCAAAGAAGTAGGCATGTTGGAGTTTACATAAGATCGGACTTGAGGATTCAAGCCCAATACGAACTTCTGGATGGCCTAAGGCTCGGTACCCACCAAGTGAGGAATGAGGGTAGACAACTCTTGAAATCGTCTAACATAGCCCTTGTAATCGGCTCCCTCCATGTTGAGATTTGCAAACTCAATGGTTAAATTTTGTAGTTCATACGGAGGACAAAACTTTGCTTTCACTTTGTTCTTGAAGTCAATCCACTCCAAATTATAAGTCCGCCCCAACGTTATTTCTTGGTTCCACCAACTCAAGGCGTCATGTCTAAACATGCCGGATGCATAGGAAATCCGGTCATCATAGGTGCAATGACTCCTTTCAATCACCGCCTCTATCGCCTCAAACCACCTTATACATTCCGTGGGACCACCTTTCCCATCGAACTCTGGTGCCCCACAACTTTTAAAGTCTTTAAATATACACCCTTGACGGTATCCTCCATGTTGATTATACATGGGCATACCGTTACCAACTCCCACTGGTCCCTCTTCTTCATTTTCTTCGGCATGAGGTTGAGCATTTTCGTTATTCACATTTTCTGGGGCTTCATTGTTTTGCCCAAGACTTGTCGTGACTTGAGCAATGATGGTTGGCATGATACCGGCGACCGTTTGAGCGATTACCTCAGCCAAGTTTGGCTCAGGAGCTTCACCACGACCCCTTCCTTGGCCCCTACCACGACCTCTACCACGGCCCCTACCACGGCCCCTACCTCCTTGTACTTCCGGTTGAGGTTCTTCCTCTTCAGCCCTATAGTTCATTCCGGTTCTCCTGGGTCTCACCATTTCTATAAAACAAGTGACACGTTGACCCGAGAGTTAGTCTCAAATGCTCACATGTTAGTCACACAAGTAGTCAATGCTCTCAAACCGATACCACATACTCATTTCATATCGTTAAGCTAAAGCAAGAGTGTTAGAATCATAAGGGATTTTTACATATCATAACATCAAGTAATCATGCTCATTACATCATGCAATCAAACAACTAACACGAATGATTCAAAGTATAATCCGAATTTGATATGCTCTCTAGTTATTGACCGGGTATGTATACAAGGTGTACCAACGGCTAACCTTCCACCTAATCAACTTCCATTAAGCATATCGGTTCCTTATTATACTTTAAGCCACACGTGCGCAATCCATGATGTCATGAACTTGCTATAATATCGGGTAACCATAAAAGAGTTGATCAGGTTCTTTTAGGGTTGCCACAATATTATACTAAGTTAATGGCATCCCTTCATTTTGCCCTAAATCATCAAATTAGCTTCAACCAATAACAACAACAACCATATTAACTACAATCCACATTCATCACCTTGAATTCAAGCTATTACACAGGTGGTCTTAACTACGAACTCACACGGGGATTCACATAATTCACATTGCACACCAATTTCCTAACCATGCATGCTATATGAAGAGTTTTAACTTAAGCCGTAGTCTAGGTCAAACCGCCTAATTCTCTACGACCACGCATGGGCCACCATTCTGTAACACCCCAAGCCAAGGCTCAGAATATCACGGAAATCATATAGCACAAGGTGGAATTACAATAGAACAAACTAGATGCAAATAAAGATTCAGTGAATCCATTACAATACGAAACAAGTACCAAAATACATAAGGAGCAAATAACCATCAAAGTTTACAAAGGAGCATTCAGAAGATGGCAATTAATCCTAAGTATAATGCAAAAGAAGGCCAATGAATCCTTGATCCATAGAGTCCAAAGCCTGGGTTAAACAGCATGCAACAATCAAACTCCACGTCCAGGGATAACCTGATTTCCTGAAAAGTGTACTAAGCATAGTCAACACAAGGTTGGTGAGTTCGTAGTAATGGTCCACAAGGAACCATAGACAATAATCATAATGTACAAGTAGAGGCTAGACGTGACTTACAGTGAGCCTCTAAGTAACACAACAATATCCAATCAACAAGATTACATAAGTACGAAATGCGTGTAAATGAATGCTCAATGATATAAATATCAAATGCAAGTACCAAATGCATAAATAAGTCAACATGCCTATCTTATGCGTGAACTCCAGTCACCAATGCAACGATACCCTTCTGTCATCACAATGAACAAGGCTGTATCTCAAAATCATCGAGATATATATGTCTATATACTCGGAGTCAAGAACTACATCCATCAGATGGGTGTATACATCTATACACCAGGATGTCGGCAATCCCCTGCCGAGGGTCATCAACAATGTATGCAATGCTTACAATCAATTGTAAATGCATCAATCATGAACCAACAATCAATATACGATGAACTTGAACCAACAATCAATAATCGTAAGTTATAAGCCAATAATTAACATTCGACAAACATGAGCCAACAATCAATAATCATCAATCATAAACCAATAATTACAACTTAAACCAACTATACGTACATACACTTAAGAGGATTCTACTTCCTTCGAGTCCCAGATGCTTATATATAGGGTCACCCGCAGCCTTCCCACCACATCTAAAACCCAATGAAGGCATAACTGACTTTCATGTATGTACGTCTATCCTAATATTACTAGATACTTAACAAATATAAACTAAGTCATTCAAACGTGATAATCGTCTCAACAATTCAATATTCAACCAAATTAACCAATCAATCAACAATGTAAGTAAACACGCAAGTTTACACTTTTCAGCCCGAATCTCAAGCGAGTAGGGAGATACGAAACTCACCTTGTCCGGCAAAGAAGCTAGTATAAGATTACAAACGAGTAATAGGATCCACACATCCACAACCTATAATTATACATCATAATACCGTAATGTCAACTCTACAATCATAAACAAGTTGGTTTAGCACAATTAAGGTCAAGTCACAAACCCTAAACACCTTTACAACTTTAACGAGTAGGAACAAGACGCATTCGACTCGACCTTTTTAGAAATGAGAAAAGATTCATACAAAAAGAGTGTTACTACTAGAAACTAGACTCTCTCACGATTCCAACGATAGGTCATACGACTTATTTGGACTTACGGATCAAAAGTTACGACCTTTCAAACTAAATCAGGTTTTGCTGTACTGGAGGAAAGGTGCGGCGCACCATTGAGGAGGTGCGGCGCACCAAAGAGAAGGTGCGGCGCACAAATTGATCAGGGAGCCCAGTCTAGACTTTGGTGCGGCGCACCAAGGAGGAGGTGCGGCGCACCTTTGCCCAGATCAGTTCCAAATCAACCCAAACACGAACCAAACTCAACCCAAACTCAATTTTTGATCACCAAATCGACTAGTGATGTTTCAAGACTCATTTTGAAGCTTATACAAACATATTTCAACATAAATAAACATAACCCCTATCTTAGTTTCGATTCATAACATCATAATCACATCCAAATCATTCAAACCCTAATTAAACCCTAATTTGACCCAAAACAAGATTTAAGCCGATTTAGGACTTGTAAATGTTCAAGATGACTAGAAATGCATAAACAAACATAAGTAGGTACAAATGAGATGAATTAGACTTACCAAAACTCCTCCTTGAGCTAGAACCCGAAATTAGGTCAAAATGGGTAAAATACTTGAACTAAGAACTTAAATCCTTTGCTAGATGAAAATGAGATGAAGATGCTAGTGATTCTCGAGTTAGTCTAACCCAAAACAACAATTATTGCAAGAGAAAAGAAGAGATGGGGTTGGATAGTCTTGTTTACTTGGAGAGAAAAGAGAAGAGAGAAAAGAAGATAGAATGAAATGAGAGGATAAGGGGGGAATGGGTCACTAGTAGGCTCATGGGTCATGGACAACCCATGGGTCGACCCGTTTCCTTTTATAAGCCAATTTACAATCGTTAGGCATTTAAACACCAAATCAAAACATATTATCGACCCGAATATAACACGTTGTCATTTAATTCACAAAACGACCCAAATAATTTATTAACTTAAATTGTTAGTCATATTACACGTAAAGTCAATGGGTCAAAATTCACGGATGTTACATTATTCCCCCGTTGAAAGAATTTCGTCCCGAAATTCAACAAAACACTAATTATTAAATAAATGCGGATATTTAGTTTTCATGTGATCCTCTCGCTCCCAAGTGTACTCGGCTCCACGTCTAGCGTTCCATCTAACCTTCACAATGGTGTAGCGCTTCTTCTTGAGTTTCTTTTCTTGACGGTCCAAGATCTCTACCGGTTCTTCAACAAAGTTTAGACTCGAATCCACCCTAATTTCGTCCATGGGCACATGATGGGTAGGGTCCGCCAAACACCTACGTAAGTTACAAATATGAAACACATCGTGTACACCACTAAGCTCTTGTGGTAACTCCAATCGGTATGCAACTTTTCCAACCCGTTCAAGAATCTTGAAAGGACCAATATACCTTGGCCCAAGTTTACCTCTCTTCACAAAACGTACAACACCCTTCCAAGGCGACACTTTCAAAAGTACAAAGTCACCAACTTCAAACTCCAACGGTCTCCGCCTCACATCGGCATACTTCTTTTGACGTTCCCGGGCCAATTGCAACTTCTCCTTGATTTGAGAAATCACTTTTGTCGTTTCAATTACAACTTCCGGCCCGAGGAGTTGACTCTCACCAATTTCCGCCCACGCTAGAGGAGAACGACATATCCTACCATACAATGCTTTAAAGGGCGCCATTTGAATGGTAGCATGATAACTATTGTTGTACGAGAACTCAACTAGTGGCAAATGGTCTTCCCAACTTCCACCAAAATCAATTGCACAAGCCCTCAACATGTCTTCAAGTGTTTGAATGGTTCTCTCGGTTTGCCCATCCGTTTGAGGGTGAAATGCCGTGCTCATATCGAGTCAAGTGCCCATTGCTTTTTGGAAAGCTCTCCAAAAGTCTGATTTGAAACGGGCATCTCTATCAGAAATGATAGAAATCGGCACTCCATGCTTAGATATCACTTCCTTGATGTACAAACGAGCCAAAGTGTCAAATTTATCGGTTTCACGAATGGCTAAAAAGTGAGCCGACTTCGTTAACCGATCCACTATCACCCAAATCGTGTCACGACCGCTTCTCGTCTTCGGTAATTTAGTAATGAAGTCCATTGAAATATGTTCCCACTTCCATTCGGGCATCACCGGTTGTACCAACAATCCGGGTGGCTTCTTGTGATCGGCTTTGACTTGTAAGCAAGTAAGACACTCACTCACATACCTAGCCACATCACGCTTCATGCCCGGCCACCAATACAAGTCTTTCAAGTCAAAGTACATCTTATCCGACCCGGGATGGACCGAATAGGGCGATTGATGAGCTTCATTCATGATAAGCGTTCTTAAGTTACCGAGGATGGGAATCCAAAGTCTTTCACCCATGTATAACCCATTATCCCTTTTTCTAACGAATAGTTGTTCCATACCGTCTAGGTTTTCATTTCCAAAGTTTTCCGGTAGGGGGGCTTGAATTTGGGCTTCAATAATCCGGTCACGAATACTTGGCCCCACCGTGAAGCTCATAGCTCTAGCCCGTCTTGGTTTCACTCTCTCCTTTCGGCTCAAGGCATCGGCTACTACATTTGCCTTGCCCGGGTGATAACGGATGTCACAATCATAATCACTAAATAGTCAAGCCAACGCCTTTGCCTCATATTCAATTCACTTTGGTTAAAGATGTGTTGAAGACTTTTGTGATCTGTATAAATCACACATTTGGTGCCATAGAGATAATGTCTCCAACACTTCAAAGCAAACACAACCGCTCCCAATTCCAAATCATGGTCGGGTAGTTCTTCTCATGCACCTTCAATTGACGAGAGGCATAAGCAATGACTTTACCCCTTTGCATAAGAACACAACCCAACCTTGTCCCGAAGCATCACAATAAACAACAAAATCTTCAATTCCATCCAGTAGCGTCAAAATAGGAGCGTCACATAACATATCTTTAAGAGTTTGGAAGGCGTTTTCTTGTTTTTCGCCCCATTCAAAGTTTCTATCTTTTTGAGTCAAGAGGGTGAGTGGTTGTGCAATACGGGAGAAGTTTTCAATGAATCTTCTATAGTAACCCACCAATCCAAGGAATTGACGGATTTCGGATGGCGTTTCGGGTCTTCTCCAATTCTTGACCGCTTCAATCTTGCTTGGGTCCACATGAATACCATCCTTGCTCACTACGTGACCAAGAAAGTGGACCTCTTCCAACCAAAACTCACACTTGGAGAATTTTGCATACAACTTCTCCTTCCTTAGTAGTTCAAGCACCTCGCAAGTGCTCAACATGCTCTTCCTTTGTCTTTGAGTATACAAGTATGTCATTAATGAACACAATGACAGACTTGTCTAAGTATGGTTGGACACCCGGTTCATCAAGTCCATGAACACCGCCGGTGCATTAGTCAACCCAAAAGGATCACGGTGAATTCAAAATGACCATACCTTGTGCGAAAAGCCATTTTGGGGATGTCATCTTCATGCACTCGGAGTTGGTGATAACCCGAGCGAAGATCGATTTTTGAAAAGTGCTTAGCACCTTGAAGTTGATCAAATAAGTCATCAATTCTTGGGAGGGGATA
>CM067169.1:13131755-13139951 GCA_034093135.1 Erigeron breviscapus | reverse complement strand
ATATATATATATATATATATATATATATATATATATATATATATATATATATATATATATATATATATATATATATATATATATATATATATATATATATATATATATATATATATATATATATATATATATATATATATATATATATATATATATATATATATATATATATATATATATATATATATATATATATATATATATATATATATATATATATATATATATATATATATATATATATATATATATATATATATATATATATATATATATATATATATATATATATATATATATATATATATATATATATATATATATATATATACGAAGAAGATGATAAACATATTTTTGTTTTTTCTTTTGATGTTTTAGTCCCTAGAATATAAATATATACACGCTTTCAAATACATGATATATGTATTCATAAATACGAGAAATGTACCCGTGCGTTGCGGCGGTGATGGAAGTGGCGGCGATGGTGGTGATGTAATGGCAGCGGCGGTGGTGGCGGTGACGGGTGGTGGTGCGGCGGTGGTGGCGGTGGCGCCGGTGAGTAGTGGAAGTTATTGATGTAATGTGGCTATGATGTATGATACATCATGCATTAAAATGTGTATATTGTTAAAACTTAAAATCAATATTTGAAAATTAAAAGTAAATTTGTTTTATAATATAGTATAGATAATTTAACCCTGAAGCATGTATATAGTTTAAATACTAATCAAAGAATGATTTAGTTGTCATTTTATTTTATTCTATGTTGTTAGTTATTTTGTTCTATGAATAAATATTTTATAATTTATATTTTTACTTAATTGACATTTTTGTTTTATTAATTTGAAGCTAGCTATTGTGTTTCTACTAATAAATTATTTATGTAATAATATTATGGTGATGTGTTTATTATTACGAATATGATATGTTTCCTGGGTGTTGATTGATGATCCATCAAATAGTATTACCATTTTATGTAATCTCCACATAAACAAATTGTATATGGAGTGAAAATGAAACTTCAAATTGCAAATTTAAACTTTCAAACTTAGCAAAAATTTGATAATTTATTATCTATGTATTGATGGGCTCATGGCCGTCATCTAAGTGTGCATGTTTGTGTGCCACTAAAGAATGAGATTATTCGACATATGTTGTATAAAGAAATCCTTATTTTGTCGTAAAAAAAAATGTTGTATAATATATATCATTATATAATATTTTACGAGTAATTCTAGGCTTACAAATATTATACAAACAAATTTTTACAAACTAAATTTCTACCAATTAAATCATGCCAATGTATTCTCCCTACTTAAACTATCTCTTTGTTGATCGACCACCTCGTCACATGTTTTTTTAAAATTTTGTTTGAAAAAGGTTTATTACTCAAACATTGCTTATTACAGTTAAAAAATTCTAAATAAAATAATAAAAATACAAGTTAGTTTGAACAAGTTTAGTTTTAGTAATTGATAAATACTCCGTAATTAAATACATTAGTTATTCAGTTTATTATCCTTTTAGTTACCAATAATAAGTGGAAAATTTTGAATTAGGTAACACTTGAATAAAAAAATATTGAATAAAAATGGAGTACCAAATATAACATCTAGATATTACATTCTATTTGAGTTGTTATTTAGTTATATTCAATTATATGAAACATGATATCTTTTATATTTAACTTTTATCAAAGCATAAAATATGTTATGTAAGTTATAAAAGATATCTATTTATACATTGTGGCATATCTATAATATAACTAAAAGAGGGGGTTGGGGGTACACTTGGCACCCCTAATCCCCCTCCTAGAGCCTAATCCTCCCTCCTTATTAATCCTCTATTTTTTTAATATTTATTTAATAGTTATATTTATTAAGGCCGACCTTTATATTATTAATAAAAAAAAGACTCCCAATTATTTTATTATTTTATAATTCAATATATTATGAACTTAAATTATTATTATCATTATTAATATTATTATTATTAGTATTGTAATTATTATTATTATTATTATTATTATTATTATTATTATTATATTGTTTCTCTTTTTGTTGAGCTTAACTCTAAATCGTTTAGTCTAAAATTGTTGTTTGTGTTTGTAGTAAGTTTAGATATAACAAACTGTAAACTTTTTATTTAACTAAAGTTGAAAAAAAGGGGTAAACTGAAATCAATATTTATATGGAGTTAATTTTCATATGTCTCTTCTTTAGTTTTCGTATTGATTAAATTGTGATATTGGTCATAGGGATTTAATATACTTGAATTCCAATTTTTTAGCTTTTGATTAATATATTTTGAGACTACCCGTCCATTGGACGGGCCTGAGCACTAGTCTATAATATAATTAAAAGAGGAGGTTGGGGGTACACTTGGCACCCCTAATCCCCCTCCTAGAGCCTAATCCTTCCTCCTTATTAATCCTCTAATTTTTTAATATTTATTTAATAGTTATATTTATTAAGGCCGACCTTTATATTATTAATAAAAAAAAAGACTCCCAAAAATTATTATTATTTTATAATTCAATATATTATAACTTAAATTATTATTATATTATTAATCATATTATTATTATTATTATTATTATTATTATATTATTATTATTATTATTATTATTATTGTTGTTGTTGTTGTTGTTGTTGTTATTATAAAGTGTTTCTCTTTTTGTTGAGCTTAACTCTAAATCGTTTAGTCTAAAATTGTTGTTTGTGTTTGTAGTAAGTTTAGATATAACAAACTGTAAACTTTTTATTTAACTAAAGTTGAAAAAAAGGGGTAAACTGAAATCAATATTTATATGGAGTTAATTTTCATATGTCTCTTCTTTAGTTTTCGTATTGATTAAATTGTGATATTGGTCATAGGGATTTAATATACTTGAATTCCAATTTTTTAGCTTTGATTAATATATTTTGAGACTACCCGTCCATTGGACGGGCCTGAGCACTAGTTCTATAATAATATAACTAAAAGAGGAGGTTGGGGGTACACTTGGCACCCCTAATCCCCCTCCTAGAGCCTAATCCTTCCTCCTTATTAATCCTCTAATTTTTTAATATTTATTTAATAGTTATATTTATTAAGGCCGACCTTTATATTATTAATAAAAAAAAGACTCCCAAAAATTATTAATTATTTTATAAATTCAATATATTATAACTTAAATTATTATTATATTATTAATCATATTATTATTATTATTATTATTATTATATTATTATTATTATTATTATTATTATTGTTGTTGTTGTTGTTGTTGTTGTTATTATAAAGTGTTTCTCTTTTTGTTGAGCTTAACTCTAAATCGTTTAGTCTAAAATTGTTGTTTGTGTTTGTAGTAAGTTTAGATATAACAAACTGTAAACTTTTTATTTAACTAAAGTTGAAAAAAAGGGGTAAACTGAAATCAATATTTATATGGAGTTAATTTTCATATGTTCTTCTTTAGTTTTCGTATTGATTAAATTGTGATATTGGTCATAGGGATTTAATATACTTGAATTCCAATTTTTTTAGCTTTGATTAATATATTTTGAGACTACCCGTCCATTGGACGGGCCTGAGCACTAGTATATAATGTAACTAAAAGAGGAGGGGTTGGGGGTACACTTGGCACCCCTAATCCCCCTCCTAGAGCCTAATCCTCCCTCCTTATTAATCCTCTATTTTTTTAATATTTATTTAATAGTTATATTTATTAAGGCCGACCTTTATATTATTAATAAAAAAAAGACTCCCAAAAATTTTTAAAGATCATCACTTTTATAAAATTCAATATATTATGAACTTAAATTATTATTATCATTATTAATATATTATTATTATTATTATTATTATTATTTATTATTATATTATTATTATTATTATTATATTATTATTATTATTATTATTATTATTATTATTATTATTATTATATTATTATTATTATTATTATTATTATTATATTATTATTATTATTATTATATTATTATTATTATATTATTATTATTATTATTATTATTATTATTATTATTATTATTATATCTATTAAAGTTTTAAGGAGGATATGATTACTTATTTATTATTATTATTATATTATTATTATTATTATTATTATTATTATTATTATTATTATTATTATTATTATTATTATTATTATATTATTATTATTATTATTATTATTATTATTATTATTATTATTATTATTATTATATTATTATTATTATATGTTATTATATTTTATTATTATATTATTATACATTATTATTATATTATTATTATTATTATTATTATATTATTATTATATTATATTTTTATTTTTATTTATTATTATTAGATTTTATTATTATTATTATATTATATTATTATATTATTATTATTATATTATTATTTTAGGTCTCTTTATTATTATTATTATAACTTAATTAATATCATTCGAAACAAACTATTCTTCTTCTTTATGTATATTATTATTATTATTATTATTATTATTATATTATTATTATTATTATTATTATTATTATTATTATTATTATTATATCTATATCTTTATATTATTATTATTATATTATATTATTATTATATTTTATTATTATTATTATATTATTATTATTATTATTATTATTATTATTATTATTATTATTATTATTATTATTATATTATTATTATTATATTATTATTAATAATATTTTTTAATTTTATTAATTACGAAGATTAAATATTCTTTATGGTTTTATTTTCATATTTAATCTTCGTAATTTGTATGCCTAAATCCTAAAGGTATTATCTTATGGCCAACATCTTAACGAGTATCTTCTATCAATTCTCCTTATTTATAAAGCCAAATTAGGTACCACTAGAATAGCCATTTAAATGAAAATACCACCGGAATACATATTATTATTTTTTTGAACAGCAGTGGTGTTTGGATTCAGCGGCATGCCTCTTCATCGTCCGGTAGAGATCGACCACGTCACCAGCACAGTCAATCCGAGGGCATGACTGGCGGTGGAAGTCCCACTACCGTTCTGGAGGAAACTAGCTAAATGCTAGAGAAAACCCCCATGCTCCACCTCATTGGCAAAGACTTCCCAATATGCCTTTCAAAGGTTTTGAACCCGTAACCAACATTTGGCTGAAAGACATAAGGGGCATTAAATATCCAGTTGGGCTAAATCCCAAGGACACCGGAATACATATTATTAATTTAGGTTCCATATAGACAGTTTCGGAAAATACGATGTATAAAGCAATATAATCATGAAATAGAAATCGTGTAATGTAATCGAGAAGAACTAAAAAATTTGTGTTATTATTGTCATGATACTACAATAAGCTTTTAAACCGAGTATGATCTTTGTTTGAATATTCATAACTATTATAGATTTCAATTTAGATGAAAATAAATCATAGATTTTTCATTGGTTGAGATTTAACTAACATGAATTGATTTTTTTCTAATTACATGTAACATCCCAAACTTTTCGTGTTTGACTTGTTGACTATTCCGTTAGTTAACATTAGGTTTCGTTAAGTTATGTGCCCTAAACGGGATTATGTGATTAAATGCTTATGTGTTTAATATGATTTGATTAAAGTATGTTAAATGAAAGTAATTAAAGTAAAGCTATGAAAGTTAAGTGCTTGTTAAGTCGTTAAGTGTTCCGATAAGAAAGTTAAGCTTAGAATGTGATGTTTAGAAGTTAAGGGACTTAAGATGTAACATTAGGAGGTGATGGCCAGGGTTTTAAGGGTTAATTAGGTTTCCCTAATTCCCAAAATCTGCATTGTACGCGTGTGAGACCCCATAGCCGCCCCCTTCCCTCTTCCATAGCAATTCTTCATCAAATCTCTTCGTTCATTAGTGTTTCGGGCAAGTTTTGTTAAGATTTTTCATCCTTGTGATCATCTACAGGTAATATAGATGATTTCCCTTTGTTTTGTGATCATATGAATCAATTATATTGATCTTATTCCTGGTCTTAGGGTTTTGGGTAAGGATAATTACAATTCGTTACCGATTTCGAGTCATTCGGGTGATCAATGGAGTGGGTAATGTTTGTGATTGATTAAGGGATCAATTGATGGATTAAAGTCATCAATTATACCATAAAAGATGTTAATTTTAAGTCTCCAGGTCGTTATTGGGTGTTAAGGTCGTATAAGGATCGAATTGATGTGTGTAACAAAAGTCATGTACAGGTCGGGCAAAAGTTGCGGTGCAACTTTAAAAGTTGCGGCACAACTTTGGTCTGGGCAAAGTTTCTGACTTCAATGTTGCGGCGCAACTTTCACTAGTTGCGGCACAACTTTGTCCAGGAGTCTTGTACACCTAGTTTAAGCTTATATGTTGGTTATATACTTGTACTAGGTTGTCGGGAGCACTTAGCAAGCACTGTAAGATACTCATAACTGGTTGGTAAGCTGTACCGAGGTAAGATAACATCTTTTGTCACCTGTTGGTACAACAAAACCCGTTTTCATAAGTTAAACTTCCCGAATGTTTATGTATGCTTAAAAGTAAGTTAAAGGGTGATTATGGGAGGTTGTTACGGGATATGTGGCTTACCATTTATGTTGTATGGTTTGCATTTGCAGGTTGCAAAGGTAAGATGTATGTCCTTATGAAATGAAATGTTGATATGATAATGTTATACGATTATGAAATGATGATGTGCTTATGTTATATGTTTGTATGCATGGCTTGATCACCTAGTCACTAGACTTATGATTAGGATTGCCATGTTCACGTGCACGTCTAAGGGCCCTAAAGTAAAAGAAAGTTGTATGTGATTAACTTAGGTGAAAGTGTAGCCTAAGCTAATATAAAGTAAAGAAAGAAACATGTGATTAGTTTAGGTGAAAGTGTAGCCTAATCTAATATAAAGTTAATAAGTCTCGAGCAATATGTAAAGTCTTGTGTTAAGCTTAACCCGTGCTAGCTCCTCGGAGTTGGTGCGTACGTGGTCACGTGGTATTGGAATCATGATACCTCCCGTGGCATAGTTACGTTTGAGTATTCCGGGTGGAGTAACTAACCACCATTGCATAAAGGCATAAACGGTTTATTCAGTTGGAAATGACTTTGTCAATTCCTTAACGACGCCGATGGACCACCTGATGGTTTACCCATCATGTCGGGTGTGAGGACTCCATGTATGGTCTATGACCGCCTACACACAACCCCACATCCCTATGTAAGTGGCATAAGTCACTTAGCCTATGTCTTGGCAAAGAAATAAAGAAAGAAAGACAAAGAAAGAAAGTGTAGGCACATTTTAGGACATGATGAACTTAAAGTGTATGATATGTTGTTATGTATGTATGTGATATTAACAAGTAATGATGATTTTGTTAATGTTTTTAATTGGCAAATGTTTTCAAATTCATGTTATCTTACTTAGCTAATTTTATTAGCTAACACTTGTTCTTTGAAAATGTTGTGCCTTCAGGATAATCAAGTTTGAGCTAGGCGAAGATTAGCTTGGTGAGACTTGGGTAGAAAGAATAAAGAAGCTTAGCAAAGACATTGAATACTTAGACTTCCTTTTAGCCTTATGTTTAAGACTTGTAATAATGGGCATTTATGTTAGTGCCATTACTTGGATTTACTTTTATTGTTTTGATGATGCTTAATGGTAACACCAATTTTAAAGGTACCATCCGTTACGGATGGGGCAGATTTTAAAAGTGATCCTTTCCGCTTATTTTAATGCCGTTTGGCAAAGATTTTTGAAAATCCAAGTTTTTAAATGACGGGTGTTACATTACATTTATATAAATTCTTAACTCGTGGTTAGGGATGGCAATAAGACCCGTCCCCGATGGGGAAACCCGGAACCCGACATTTATGGACCGGGTTCGGGGCCGGGTCTACGGGTTTAGGGCTGGGTATAGGGATGGTTTTAGTTTTTTTTACTGGTCCGGGTCTGGGGATGATATTTGATGAAAACTCGCATACCCGATCCATACCCATTTACCCGACCCGTATTGCATTACATAATGATACATTGATATTATGTAATACCTTTTTGTCTTTTACACAAGATATTTGTTTTTACTTCCAATGTAACCACAGTCTCATTAAGTCATAACTATGGACAAACTAAGCACTATATTACTAGAATGACTGTGAAAGTTAGCTCCACGTATTTTAAGTATAATATTTCTATATCAGATTCTATATGTTAACTAGTCTTAATACTC
>CM067169.1:13096755-13124255 GCA_034093135.1 Erigeron breviscapus | reverse complement strand
CGGAAAGATAGGCCGACTGCTGAGCCCACTCTGGCTCAGCCGCACCACCCAGGGTGCGAGCCACCCGAGAAGCAAGCTATTACAGCGAGCGGCTGGAGCAGTATGGAGCCGAGGAGCAAGGCAGTAGATAAGATAGAAGAAGGGGTCAGGCTCCCGGTGGAGCAGAGGATACGGTTAGGATAACGAACTTGAAACGCGGAGCCCGAGCGTCCGGCGAGCGAGTGGTTAGTGGCCAATAGCGCCCTAGTTGATGGCATTCCTCTCTGCGGCTGGCACTCGAGGAACCACGGGGCACTCCATACAGAGCAAACAAGTCTTAGGGATGAGACGCCCGCGCAAGGACCTCAATTCTCATTAGGAGGTCGAACCAAGGACCTATGGAAGTCGGGGCTAGCCCGTCCCCATGGGCAACGCAACAGTGTCCTGAGGGAGGAGTTTAGAGGCCTTATAGTAGCACGGACTTCTTTTTCTTTCTAGGTCATGCGAAGGGGGCCAGTCCAAGATCGTACTGTTCCTCTACAAAGACAACAGACGCTCTCAACGGCTAGGCGCCACTTTCTTTCTGAGTTATTCCAGCTTCTTCATGATTTCGTGCCGCGGTGAACAAACAAAACAAAAAAGAGGGCCATCTCAGCGGAAGGAGAAGGACCTGCAACGGCAGAGACTACTGACCCTATTCTTGTTCCTAGCCGTCTTTTACGAGTCCGGAAAGCCTCCTCAGAGGGATCCTCAAAATAGAATAGAGAAGGGCGGGCAGGGCTTCCGCAAGAGCCTCCCCCCTCTTCCCGGTCAAGATAGATGGGAAGGAGCCCTATCAAGGCCATAGCCAGTCTCTTTATTTATGTACGTACACCTTTGTTTCAGGGTGGGGCCGCCCTTCCTCCTGCTAATCCGGCCATTTCCGAACCTGTCTTTCTCATCCCATTCAATGGAGGACTTTTAAATTCTTGCGATTCCCAGCCCCCTTAGCTTATTATTTTATATATATCTATCTATATTATTTTAAAAGGTTCCAAACCTTAGCTCGGCTAAACAGGCTCAATGATCTCTTTCTTCGCTTCGATAGGCCGGTACGGCGCTCCGCGTGGTTATATTCATACATGTTCCGACTCGCCGGTCATTATGGATCTAGTGGCATGGCGGGGCAAAAGAAAAGGGGGGGGGAAGCAACTACGAAGCTTCGTAGACTCGACAAGTCGCTCCGCTTATAGAATAGAATGAAGCAAGCTAGCGACTCTCCTAGTAGCGAAGGAAAGGGGCAGAGAAGGGGTTGGATTTCACCTATGATCTGATCAATGATCAGATCAGTGGGCAACCATAGTTTACTTTTTTCGTAGTGTTGTTAACGTTGTTGAAAGTATTTAAGTAGGCCTCGCTTTTCGGAGCTGCTCCCAGCTCACACTATGGTGGAGGAGGTGCCGTGAAGATCTAGGAGTGTGAGCAGTACGAGCTGAAAGGCTCCCATACTGTTTGGAGGGCAGGGGGCATAGATGCCAAACAAACCTGACCCCTATCTATCGTCGTAGAAGCTGTTCCTAGGAAAGATTATGGTTCTCGGGTATCCAATCAATTAATCCCCCAAACCGGGGAAGCTTAAGCGGAAATGAAAGGGTAGGGTGAGGGAAAAGAAAAGGGGGGAAGCAACTACGAAGCTTCGTAGACTCGACAAGTCGCTCCGCTTATAGAATAGAATGAAGCAAGCTAGCGACTCTCCTAGTAGCGAAGGAAAGGGGCAGAGAAGGGGTTGGATTTCACCTATGATCTGATCAATGATCAGATCAGTGGGCAACCATAGTTTACTTTTTTCGTAGTGTTGTTAACGTTGTTGAAAGTATTTAAGTAGGCCTCGCTTTTCGGAGCTGCTCCCAGCTCACACTATGGTGGAGGAGGTGCCGTGAAGATCTAGGAGTGTGAGCAGTACGAGCTGAAAGGCTCCCATACTGTTTGGAGGGCAGGGGGCATAGATGCCAAACAAACCTGACCCCTATCTATCGTCGTAGAAGCTGTTCCTAGGAAAGATTATGGTTCTCGGGTATCCAATCAATTAATCCCCCAAACCGGGGAAGCTTAAGCGGAAATGAAAGGGTAGGGTGAGGGAAAAGAAAAGGGGGGAAGCAACTACGAAGCTTCGTAGACTCGACAAGTCGCTCCGCTTATAGAATAGAATGAAGCAAGCTAGCGACTCTCCTAGTAGCGAAGGAAAGGGGCAGAGAAGGGGTTGGATTTCACCTATGATCTGATCAATGATCAGATCAGTGGGCAACCATAGTTTACTTTTTTCGTAGTGTTGTTAACGTTGTTGAAAGTATTTAAGTAGGCCTCGCTTTTCGGAGCTGCTCCCAGCTCACACTATGGTGGAGGAGGTGCCGTGAAGATCTAGGAGTGTGAGCAGTACGAGCTGAAAGGCTCCCATACTGTTTGGAGGGCAGGGGGCATAGATGCCAAACAAACCTGACCCCTATCTATCGTCGTAGAAGCTGTTCCTAGGAAAGATTATGGTTCTCGGGTATCCAATCAATTAATCCCCCAAACCGGGGAAGCTTAAGCGGAAATGAAAGGGTAGGGTGAGGGAAAAGAAAATGAAATACGAACAACCGCGCTGGTCGTTTCTCGGAATCATTTTCAGAAATAAGAAAAAATGTTAGGTCTTGACTTTTTCGCTATGATCTTCCCAGTAGTTTATATAGGAGCTATAGCCGTTTCATTCCTATTCGTTGTTATGATGTTCCATATTCAAATAGCGGAGATTCACGAAGAAGTATTGCGCTATTTACCAGTGAGTGGTATTATTGGACTGATCTTTTGGTGGGAAATGTTCTTCATTTTAGATAATGAAAGCATTCCATTACTACCAACCCAAAGAAATACGACCTCTCTGAGATATATGGTTTATGCCGGAAAGGTACGAAGTTGGACTAATTTGGAAACATTGGGCAATTTACTTTATACCTACTATTCCGTCTGGTTTTTGGTTCCTAGTCTGATTTTATTAGTAGCCATGATTGGGGCTATAGTACTGACTATGCATAGGACTACTAAGGTGAAAAGACAGGATGTATTCCGACGAAATGCTATTGATTCTAGGAGGACTATAATGAGGGGGATGACAGATCTACTAAAGGAAAGTAGCATTGGTTCGAATCCAATTCGTGAGATGGCCATCTTGGTCATATAGATGTCTTGACACCCTTATTTTATTTTATCATTTTCGAATGACTGTCCCATTCCATTTTTGGTATAACTTCAAGCCTGGACCCGCTATACGATGTATTAGTAGAATCCCTGGGATACGACGCCCTGCTCCTTGAGTATCATGGGATTGAATACCCCGACCTCCCAGAGGCTCCCGAGAAAGCTATTTCAGCCTTCCGGACAGTTAAGGGCAATTCCTACGTCCCTCATCGGTCTGAATCCCCACCCCCGCATAACACTTACTATATTTTTAAAGAAAAACTGAAAAAACGCTTCACTTCCTGACCTTATTCTCGAGTAGGAAGGGTTCTCGCTACTAAAGAAATTTCTTCAGTTGAAGTAGCTCTTTCCTGAGATGTCTTTCAAGCTGAAGAAGGAAGGGCGCTTTTCTTCGTTGAACACAAGACAGACGGGGACAAATCCAATCCCTTAATTCTTTGATCCCAATTCAATTGTTGTTTGATGTAATAATAGAGGTGTCAGGCTCAGACTCTGAGAAAGATGACATGCGGCTAGTCCCAACTACAAGTCTCGTAGTCTTGAAACTCAGCCGTACTTCCTTTGGCTGGCCTTTCGATCCCCTCGTTCACAAAGGGGCGCAACTGAAGCTCATCGTTAGATGTTATAGTGGATGTTCGCTCCTCTTTCTCTTCCTCTTTTTCTGCTTCTGCTAGGATTTTGTCCTGATAGCGCCGTGCTTGTTCAAGAAAGAGAGAGTCCCTTTGACGGAGAGAAAGACTTCGGGGATAGATAGTCAATGGCCTATGAGGAAGGCATCTCCTCTGTTTTTGCTCTTCTTTTTGGCCTTTGGGCTTTTTGACTGTCCAACTCAATATCTTAAAATATAAGTCATCTTTCTTCAAAGGCCGTTGACTCTGCTTCCTTGATTGAATAATTGAAGGTGAATCAATCAGACAGGACGGACGTGTGATAACAACACTTGCTTTCGTGCTGGAATTCCCCTTGGCGTCACTCACCTCTCTTTCCCTTGCTTTGCTCCCGTTTACCACAATGGCTGTCTCGCTGTCTACTGGAGCTCGGATCCGACTCAAAGTGGGTTCGTGTGTATGCGCCCTGCCCAGAGCTAGCCTGAAAGAAAGTTCAATAAAAATGATTGACACTTGAAAGTAAGGTGAAGACTCTTTCCCCTAATCCATCCATGAATATACTTTTTTCGCTAAGAAAGCCTCTACTGGGCTAAAACTCCAATAATTACTTTTTTTCTGAGTTCTTCCATAACATAAAGTCATCTAAACAACAGCTTTTAGCTTGCTTCTTGATTGTGGCGATCCCCTTCTTCTGTTCTTGACTCGTACCTGAAGCTAAGCCGGACTCAAGGAGGCTTCAAAGCCAGATCTTCGTCTTTCATATAGAAAGGAGACCTCTCCTTCTCAGGTTATCCCATTTTTTGCCGGCCGTCAACTTCTTCAACTGCTGATGCCGCTGACCTATATGGTGTGCTTTTCGTTCCTTTTGCTTCGAGCGCCCTTTCCCCTTCTCCGCACTCAAGTTGCTGTCTTTCCTATGGCTTGGACCCTTTCCGTGCCTCTGAGGAAAGATTCTCGCTACTCAAGAAATTTAGTAAGTGAAGTTCTCCTATCAGCTTAAAAAGGGCTTTCTCAGGTCGACCTTTCTTTAGGTTAAGTGGCGTGTAGCTAATCTCGCTAATATCTCAGATCGGGGGACAACTCTGTCTCCGCTTCTGCTCGTGCACTCGTTAAAGCAAACTCATGGCCTAGTTGGTGAATGAGCCTACAAGTGGTAACCGCTCTGTATCCGTCATCTCTTTTGAAGAAGCTGCTGAGCTAGATGCGGCGCTTTCAAAATCCCGTGACTCTCAGTCATCTATCTTCTTTTCACCTGAAAATGTTGGATTGGGGGAAGGCTTTCCTTCTTTGTTGACTTCAACTGATACCGGCCGATAGCCCAATCTCTTAGTCTCGGAACTAATTGTCTATCTAGTAGCCACTCCTTGCTTTGATGAGTTAAGTGAAATGAAAGTCGATTTTGATCCTATATCGCAGCATCATGAATCGTCAATGAAGCCGACATGGGGCTAGAGTCATCACATCAAGTATTGGGCACGTGGGTGAGTGAACTCTAGTTGTGCTTGAGTTGCGATCCGCTCCGGTCAAGTCGAACCTTGCCAATTAGCTTCTGGAGATCGGGTTCTCACTACCAGTCCAAGTGGGAATTCTTCTAAGAAAGCCCCTTCTTCTAGTCTTTATCTTGAATCTTTCTTATTGTCTTTCCCTTTCATCTTGATATCAACTCTGACATTAACAAAGCATCGGGCGGGGAAGCTTTCAATATTATGATGAAAGAGACTATCGGAGAAGGTCCCACTCTGCTTGCGTCCGCTAGCTGACGACGTGTGTAACGCATGCTCCTGTTCCGTGGTTGGTGTTATATATAGAAGTTCTTGGTTGAGAGTATCGGGTCTTCAATTAGGGCTGATCTCCTCAACGCATCCGCTGTTCAATCATCTGCTGCTGATGGTCTTGTTGTCGCAGACGGTCTTCTGTTGGCAATTGAATCAACTCTTACTGCTCGAGTAGACGGTCTTCTTGGTGAGTGAATCATCTTCATCCTATAATAAATAAGGACATTTACACCACCTATTACAGGTCAGGTCCTAAAATAGTGTAATTCCTTGTGACTATTGACAGGAGATCCTTCTATGCTTTCACCGATAATCACATCCAACTACATCCAGGAATCGCATCTGCCAGATGTGGTTTCGGGACCAGGCGTGTAACCTCGATAGCATGTGCCCTAGCCACCCAAGCCTATTAGTTGCTTAGATAAAGAAGGAAGCCCTTCGGGAGCTATTCTTTCCCTGATATTGGCAGGACTTACTAGCCCCTACTCGAAGGGTATCCATGAGATGTGTGCCCGTAAGTTGTTGAGTTAAGAAGAGCTGGAAAGATCAAATCTGCTACTTCGAGTTGCTAAGGTAAATAAAAAGAAGCTCTTGGTTTAGTGGCTAAGAGAGAGCATAAAGATAATAGGACAAGAGAAGGGAAAGAGCTAAAAAGATCAGAAAAGCAGGTTTTACGTCAACAGTTCCGACAAAAGAGTGTGTTTCCGAGTTCAGATTGGACACTCGTTCTTTTTCAAGATCTTTGAGCCGTAGGTCAGTCCCAGTGCTAATAGACCCCCGGGAACCTTACCAGAGCTACTAAAATCTTGGAAATCGACTAGCCTTACTTCTTTCAAAAGACGGAAACAGAGAGTCATTTTTCCCACTAGCCTAACTAATGATTTTACCTCACTTTGTTGTATTGTATAGACAAGCCTGACTTTATAGATAGGAATGAAGAAAAGAGTTATAACTTACCTTCCTGACTGTGCTTCCAGCTTTTGGACCTATTTTATAGTGGTAAGACTGTAGTCTACTGCAACGGGAGAAAGGAAAGCTGGCCAATATTCATGATAAGACCCTCTTTACGCTCTCTCTTTCTGCTCGCTCCTGTCAACGAATGGTTATTAGAATTCATAACATATTTTAAAGGTGAGTATGGTCGTATGATCATTCTTGTTAGCACGGGGGTAGGTTGTACAGTCTGGTACACCTTTATCCCAGGAGCGCCAGAGGTAGCTCCACCAGAAATGTGGCTGCTTGGTAGAGAGATATCTTATCCAGAATTCTATAATCTAAATTATGAGTTGCAATCTTTACAAAAAGTCTTTTTTATAGAATCAAGAAACATAGCTAAGGATGTCTATGTGTGAAATCTAGCTTAAAAATTTATAACAAGATCTACCGTTTACTGACTACCACACACTTACGGGCAGTGTACCCGTTCGTATATAATATAGTTAACTGGCAAGACCAGGATCGAACACAAGGACTGATTGTTGTACTAAAAGTTGTAATAATGTGAATCAAGAGAAAGTTTGGTTTGTGACCGAATTGTCACTTTGCGTTTCCGGAAGCTAAGAAATTAACAAGTAAGGTAAAATACTCAACCGGCGTCACTCGAGAGTATACGAAAAGATTTTTGTTGTAATCAAATGATTAAAAAGCCATCTATGTCGAATCCGCTACACAAGAAATCTAGGTTGCATATGGTTAAGCTCAAAATTCTTTATATGTTGGTGATAATAATCGTGACAAGACAAAACACATTCGGCGTGCACTCCGTTTGTAAAATCGACTCAATCACCTAATCAACTCAATTTCTTGCAACAAGTGGTACCACCATCCTTATTACAATTCCTTGAACTAACTAGTTTGTTTGATTATTTAGATAACAATTTCATCTTTGTGAAAGAAACGTGGTACCACCATCCGTTAAATCCACTTACCAAAGTAATTTCTATTAATTTGTATCCTTTACTATCATACCATGACCTAGCAAGAGTTGCTCATAGACAAACAACTAAAATAATACTTGCATTCAACTAGTACCACTATCGAAAAACACAAATATCACCAAGGACACAAGATTAAGTAGAGGAAATCACTTCAATAAGATCTTGACAAAATGTTAAGTAAAACCAACTTGAATTCAAAATATTATGCAACCATGACTAATTGTTTCACTTCATCTTCATAGATGTAAGGAGGTTTAGCTACTCATAATGAAAAAGAACAAAGATTCAATTAAATAAGAGAACATAATGTACCAAATATGAAGTAGAAATCCAAATCGAGGTTACAACCGAGCTACAATCACTAATTAAGAGCCAAATTGATCTTCAAGTCTTCAATTGATGTTGGAGTAGTGAAAACCCTAAAGAAAAACCCTTGAAAAACGGCTGGGAGAAAAGTATGGAGGCTGGGGTATCCAAGATTAGGTTTAGGGTAAAGTGGGGGTCTGTATTTATACCCAGGAGAGAGAAAATCTGTCAGACAAGAACTTCCTCGCGCCGCGACTTGTTTCCTCGCGCCGCGACTTTTGGTGAGAGCTCGCGCCGCGACTTTTGGTGAGAGCTCGCGCCGCGAGATATGGTCCTCGCGCCGCGACTTTTCTGGGGAGCTCGCGCCGCGAGACCTTCTGGTCGCGCCGCGAGTTCCTTCAGGTTTTAGCAATCTGAACTTTGTTTTCGAACATTCTTCATCCGTTAGTGCCTTTGGACCATTTCTAAGTCGTTTTCAACCATTTATGAGCTATGTACCTACTGTGGACCTGAAACCACTCGCAAATACCATAAAGCACCACAAAACATGTATAAACGGCTGTAAATCGTGTACAAAACGTCCAAATAAGATGTGGGAAATATGTATATATTGAGACACATCAAACCTCCCCACACTTAAACCTTGCTTGCCCTCAAGCAAGTATGCACTTAAATTAAATCTCAATAACCAACGATTTACGATTCCTCAAAACAAAAATAGCTAAACGAGAAGTTTCTAGCCAAGCGGAGTTGAATACCAAAAGCAAATGCATTTAAAAACTAATGAGCAAAGTTTAAGACGAAATCAGAAAATTCGACTAATCTAAAGCAAAACCATCTTTTAGTTACAATTAGAATCCCACCTATGCTTGTGTTAACACCTCTCAAACATTTCTATCGTTCCAATTGACCTTAGGCTCGTTCTTACTAAGCTTATAATCCACTATGCTTGTGTTAACACCTCTCAAACATTTCTATCGTTCCAATTGACCTTAGGCTCGTTCTTACTAAGCTTATAATCCACTAGCAAGCTTCGCAATTATTATTAGCAACATAAGCAATATTCCACAATGATTACCGGTATATTTATCCACTTAAACACTCACGCCTTTGGTTTTCCAAAAGGTTTTCATTACGTTATACTTATGAGTCCCTCGACACAACATACTCCTACGGTCTAGAATTGCAACTCTATCCACACATTAGGTGATTATACGAAAGTGCACTTTAAGCGTCCGGCCAGCGGTTCGCTACGGATACCTAAGTATCGTTAAGAGACATACGCCAGAACTCAAGGTTGGGTTGCATATCCAGAGACCATGCTCTAAACACTAACACATACGAGAACAAAATGTTATATAATTTAATACCCGTGAGTTTCTATGAGACCCGCGTAACGAACTTTCGGACAACTCATCCCAAGTTGGAGGCTTTAGGTGAGTTAGGTAAAACGAAGTTACCCCAAGGACCTACTTATTCGAATCTCAAAGCCCACATTAGTACTAGACTATTGAAAAATGTTTTGCGCGCGTTCCCGCATGTGCCACCCGTTTGATGCCGAAGCACCCCAGACACCCCGATATAAAGACCCAACATGATGACTAGAGCGACAACCTATAACATAGGAATTAAGGACCGGACATCCGGTGTGCAAACCATATGTTAAGTCAAATTACCACAAGCATATTTAATACATTTCAAGCACTTTGTGCACACAATTTGCAAAATTCAAATGGAAAACCTCAAGCGGTGCCTACCGATACATCATCTAATGAAGCTATCATTCACATTTGATTCATCATTAAGGTACAATTAGCAAGCAACCTAGATTATGTTGAAGTTCGGAACAAGCCTATGACCCCTTGGAACGATGAAATGCCACAAGCACTAGAAAAGGAAAGCTAAAGGTAACTAATCTCTAGTTTTGTCCTAAATTAGCAAAATTCAAAGTCCTCATTTTTCGTCTTTGCACAAAACCTATAGCCTCAAAAATTTAAAAACGTAACCAAAATTTGCTAGTAAAGGTAAGAAACTTCAAAATTTTCCATTTTTCCAGTTTACCATCCCCCTCCCCACACTTAAGTTGTACATTGTCCTCAATGGACGAATAACTAAGGCGAATAATGGGAAAAAGGGAAAAATGCAAAATGTAGAAAGGAACAATGAAAAACCTCCGGGTGAAAGCGTGAAATCACCATTGCAAAGTTGAAGCAAAATGGCCAAGTACTCGCGCCGCGAGTAACCTGTCTCGCGCCGCGACATTTCAAGTTGCTCGCGCCGCGAGTTTCGTTCTCGCGCCCGCGAGAATTTGTTCTGACCACGATTTCGCCAAGTCGCGCCGCGACACAAGTTGCTCGCGCCGCGAGTAACCTGTCTCGCGCCGCGACATTTCAAGTTGCTCGCGCCGCGACGTTCTCGCGCCGCGATTTCTTCTCGCGCCCGCGAGAATTTGTTCTGACCACGATTTCGCCAAGATCGCGCCGCGACACCATTCTCGCGCCGCGACTTTCAAGTATCGCGCCGCGACTTTTTCTCGCGCCCGCGAGAATTTGTTCTGACCACGATTTCGCCAAGATCGCGCCGCGACCACCAATTCTCGCGCCGCGACTTTCTTCTCGCGCCCGCGAGAATTTGTTCTGACCACGATTTCGCCAAGATCGCGCCGCGACCACCATCTCGCGCCGCGACTTTAGTTCTCGCGCCGCGAGATTTTTTTCGTCGCGCCGCGACATTTCAAGTTGCTCGCGCCGCGAGTAACCTGTCTCGCGCCGCGACATTTCAAGTTGCTCGCGCCGCGAGTTGTGACTCGCGCCGCGAGTAACCTGTCTCGCGCCGCGACATTTCAAGTTGCTCGCGCCGCGAGTAACCTGTCTCGCGCCGCGACATTTCAAGTTGCTCGCGCCGCGAGTAACCTGTCTCGCGCCGCGACATTTCAAGTTGCTCGCGCCGCGAGTATGTCTCGCGCCGCGACATTTCAAGTTGCTCGCGCCGCGAGTTTGTGCTCGCGCCGCGAGATTTCTTGTCGCGCCGCGACATTTCAAGTTGCTCGCGCCGCGAGTAACCTGTCTCGCGCCGCGACATTTCAAGTTGCTCGCGCCGCGAGTTTGTGCTCGCGCCGCGAGTAACCTGTCTCGCGCCGCGACATTTCAAGTTGCTCGCGCCGCGAGTTTGTGACTCGCGCCGCGAGTAACCTGTCTCGCGCCGCGACATTTCAAGTTGCTCGCGCCGCGAGTAACCTGTCTCGCGCCGCGACATTTCAAGTTGCTCGCGCCGCGAGTAACCTGTCTCGCGCCGCGACATTTCAAGTTGCTCGCGCCGCGAGTACCTGTCTCGCGCCGCGACATTTCAAGTTGCTCGCGCCGCGAGTTTTGTTCTCGCGCCCGCGAGAATTTGTTCTGACCACGAATTTCGCCAAGATCGCGCCGCGACACCATTCTCGCGCCGCGACTTTCAGTTCTCGCGCCGCGAGAATTTGTTCTGACCACGATTTCGCCAAGATCGCGCCGCGACCACCATCTCGCGCCGCGACTTTCAAGTAGCTCGCGCCGCGACCTTTCTTCTCGCGCCCGCGAGGATTTGTTCTGACCACGAATTTCGCCAAGATCGCGCCGCGAGCACCATACCTCGCGCCGCGACTTTTACCTTTAAGTCGGGTTTTTGGCTTTGCGACTCTAATTTTCGCTTAACGTTTCGCCCTGGATGACCTATTACCTGTACATCTCAACAAAAACACACAAAACAGAACGAAAAGTATTGAACGACTAAAAGATAGTAAAAACACACGGGTTGCCTCCCGCGAAGCGCTTTATTTATTTACGAGTCATTAGCTTGACTCGACCAAACCTCATTTATGAACCAAGTTGGGGTCTTTAACCCCCCTCCCCACACTTAGGTTGCTGGGAGTTCCATCCTTGACCGGTGGGAAGCAATCCTCTCTCATCTTTGTTCTAATCCAATCATTCGCTCGACCAAAGGCATCCACCTCCAACAACAACTCTTCTTTTTCTTTGCTTGACAAATTCGAGCATAGCTCTCTTGACAACTTCGTTTTACCATGAGAGACCGCCGACTTGACACGAGCGTACAATTTCCCGATCTTGGCACTTTGGCTACTTGTCGGTCTAGAATTTATCACTAGGGTTATCTTCCCATCACTTCCCTTCTTCTCTAAGTCATCATCCAACATTTCATCAAAAGGATAGTCACCAGAACTAACACAAACAGTCTCAGGAGAATCAACAACATTAGATGAAGAAAAAGGAAAGGTATTCGAGAATTCTACCGATTCGTCCCCCGACCTCAATGTAAGCTTGCCACGACCTACCTCAATGGTAGCATCGGCCGTAGCCATAAACGGTCTTCCTAAAATAAGAGGGACATTTAATGCTTCACCCACATCAATGATGACAAAGTCCACAGGAAAGACTAACCCACCCACTTCAACCAACACGTCCTCTAAAATACCCAAGGGTCTTATAATAGACTTATCGGCCAATTGAATTTTCATGTTGATGGGTTTAGGTTTTCCTAAGTTCAGTTTAGCATAAATAGATGAAGGCATTATATCAATACTAGCACCTGAATCGGTCAATCCCTTTTTCACAGTTAAATCACCTATTTTGCAAGTAACAGTAAAACTACCTGGATCCTTACGCTTTTCGGGTAGCTTACCCGTCACTGCCGCCGAGCAAACATTCTCCAAGACTTTTGTCTCCACCTCAACCAACTTTTTCTTGTTCATCAAGATTTGCTTCAAGCATTTTGCATATCCCGGCATTTGCACAATAGCATCCAAGAACGGAATGTTGATGTGCAACTTCCTTAGATCACTTATGAACCTATCCATTCTCTCCTTCATCTTTTCCTTAATCAATCTCTGTGGAAAAGGTATCTTTGGTTGGTACGGTTTCAACACGGGTTCCTTGACCGGTATGGCTTTGGGAACCGGAGTGGTCACCATCGGCGGTGACCCCATTTCGATCTCTTCATCCAATTCCTCATCAATTTGCTCAACCTGCGGAGAACCGTCAGAAACGAAAGAATCACCACAAGGCGAGATAATTACCTTCCCGGACCGCGTGGTTATGGCATTAACGGATTCATTCCGGTGTTTTGGTGACTTGTACTTGTCGTCCCCGTTCTTCCATGACCCTCCTTGGCCTTGACTTGGATTTTGTTGGGTGTCGCTTGGAAGGTTACCTTGTTGCCTTTGATTGTTGCTCATTCTATCAATCCTCTTTTCCAAGTTTGAGATCAAAGCTTGGTTGTTTTTATTGCTAATGTCTATCTTGTCATGCAACCCCCCAATCTTTTCATTCAAGAGCTTAGAATAATTCTCCATTGAGATATTCCTTTTCTCTTGGGCCTCCTCTCGTTGGTCTTGTTTGTCAAGGAACTTAGCCATCATGGCCATGAGCGGCGATCCTTCATCTTGATTTTCCTCCTTCCTCGGAGGTGAGGGTGGTTGTTGTTGTTGAGGTGCTCCATGAGTATCATCCTTTTGCCACCTACTTTGAAAATTACCACCACGATTGTTAGAATAAAAATTAGAAGGATTCGAGGAGTTACCTTGGTAGCGGCCTTGGTAGTTGCCACCACGTTGGAAGAGAGGTTGATAATTTCCTTGGCGTTGATTTTGCACAAAGTTCACATCTTCTTGTGTCATAGAATCACACTCATCCGGATGGTGTGGACCACCACAATGAAGACATCCCCCCGCCATGATCTTCACATCACGCTCAAGACCACCAAAGTTGCCTTCCACCATAGAGAACCTTTCATCCATTCGGTTGGAGAGTTTTCGAATTTCAGCGACTACCTCGGATGTTTCACCATCATCCACCCGAGCTACTACCTTACGTGATCTCCTATCCCTATTCGACGGTCTAGAGACTTGAGCTTTTGCCATATCCTCAAACATCTTCCAAAGCTCATTTGAGGTCTTGTAGCTAATACTACCACCACAAGTCATGACCATCTTCTCGTAGTTCTCCCTATTCATTCCATCCAAAAATATCCCTACCACTTCGGTGTCACTCACCCCATGCCCGGGGCATTCCCATAAAAGATCCTTCATTCTTAACCACGCTTCAACTATAGATTCATCTTCATCTTGTTTGAAAGAACGGATTACAAGCCTAAGTTCTCTTTCCCGATTTGCCGGAAAGAATCTATCAATGAAAGCTTCCTTAACCGCCCCCCAAGTAGTCAAACTATCCGGCGCTAGTCCTTTCAACCATTTGTGAGCCTCTCCCGTGAGAGACATAGGAAAAAGCGTCATCTTGACATTGTTGGTTTGGTTTTCCCCATAGTTGAATAGATTGCAAATCATCTCGAACTTGTCAAGATGCTCATGAGGGTCTCTTTTATGCCATCCATCGAAGCACAAATCCTTAACCATTTGTAAATGGTTACCTTTCACCGCGAAAGTTTCGATCTCGGGTGCACGGATGGCCGATCGGCGAGTTGTAGGTATGGTTCGAGGAAGGTCCTCAATTTTCATGTTGAAGAGATCGGGCGGATTATTTTGTTGACCGGCCATGTTGATGTCCGGTTTTGGCGATTCGGGTGGAGTTGGTGTTTTATCGGAAATGGGTTCTTCTTTTTCGGAAAAATACCCCCACTCGTTACTTCCCGACTCGTAGTAAGTCTCGTTAAGTATGTGGGTTTGGTAAGGAGTGGTGTTTATGAAAACTGGTTCGGATGATGATGGTTGTGATGTTTGTGTTTTGGTGCGCTTTTTAAGTTTGTCGGGGTTAGATGTGGCCTTGGCTAATGGTTTCCCAGAAGCTCGAGTGTTCATCCACTACCTGTAAATAATCTGCGAACACAGCACAACAGACAAACCTTAATAGCACCTGGGGTAAAATCAAAGCAAAATAAAATAACTAATCAAGTAACTTTCCCGTGCAAGCACGAGAAAGGGTCGATTCACAGAGTCTCAACCTAAAGTACTTAAACCGCAGTCCCCGGCAGCGGCGCCAAAAACTTGATGTGTGAAATCTAGCTTAAAAATTTATAACAAGATCTACCGTTTACTGACTACCACACACTTACGGGCAGTGTACCCGTTCGTATATAATATAGTTAACTGGCAAGACCAGGATCGAACACAAGGACTGATTGTTGTACTAAAAGTTGTAATAATGTGAATCAAGAGAAAGTTTGGTTTGTGACCGAATTGTCACTTTGCGTTTCCGGAAGCTAAGAAATTAACAAGTAAGGTAAAATACTCAACCGGCGTCACTCGAGAGTATACGAAAAGATTTTTGTTGTAATCAAATGATTAAAAAGCCATCTATGTCGAATCCGCTACACAAGAAATCTAGGTTGCATATGGTTAAGCTCAAAATTCTTTATATGTTGGTGATAATAATCGTGACAAGACAAAACACATTCGGCGTGCACTCCGTTTGTAAAATCGACTCAATCACCTAATCAACTCAATTTCTTGCAACAAGTGGTACCACCATCCTTATTACAATTCCTTGAACTAACTAGTTTGTTTGATTATTTAGATAACAATTTCATCTTTGTGAAAGAAACGTGGTACCACCATCCGTTAAATCCACTTACCAAAGTAATTTCTATTAATTTGTATCCTTTACTATCATACCATGACCTAGCAAGAGTTGCTCATAGACAAACAACTAAAATAATACTTGCATTCAACTAGTACCACTATCGAAAAACACAAATATCACCAAGGACACAAGATTAAGTAGAGGAAATCACTTCAATAAGATCTTGACAAAATGTTAAGTAAAACCAACTTGAATTCAAAATATTATGCAACCATGACTAATTGTTTCACTTCATCTTCATAGATGTAAGGAGGTTTAGCTACTCATAATGAAAAAGAACAAAGATTCAATTAAATAAGAGAACATAATGTACCAAATATGAAGTAGAAATCCAAATCGAGGTTACAACCGAGCTACAATCACTAATTAAGAGCCAAATTGATCTTCAAGTCTTCAATTGATGTTGGAGTAGTGAAAACCCTAAAGAAAAACCCTTGAAAAACGGCTGGGAGAAAAGTATGGAGGCTGGGGTATCCAAGATTAGGTTTAGGGTAAAGTGGGGGTCTGTATTTATACCCAGGAGAGAGAAAATCTGTCAGACAAGAACTTCCTCGCGCCGCGACTTCTGGTCGCGCCGCGAGTTCCTTCAGGTTTTAGCAATCTGAACTTTGTTTTCGAACATTCTTCATCCGTTAGTGCCTTTGGACCATTTCTAAGTCGTTTTCAACCATTTATGAGCTATGTACCTACTGTGGACCTGAAACCACTCGCAAATACCATAAAGCACCACAAAACATGTATAAACGGCTGTAAATCGTGTACAAAACGTCCAAATAAGATGTGGGAAATATGTATATATTGAGACACATCAGCACTCGACTTTGAAAAAGGGTCCTTCTCGAAAGAAAAAGAGGCGGGGACAGGATTCGAACCTGCAATCTGAAGATCATGAGCCTGATGAGTTGACCGTTCCTCTACCCCGCTTTCCTCCTGTCTAGCTCTTTCATTCCTTAATAGTGAAGCCATTCTTTTATACTGAATGCTCTCTGGCTAACAACTGATTTAAATGGAAGGAATCAAGTATAGCATCTCTTACGAGATTTCTTCTTTACCTAATGCCCTGGCCACTGAATGAGTGCTAATATCCTATACAACGGGGAAGTCGATAGAGGATTCTTCCTAGGAGTCTACATCCTCTCCTTTACAGTTTAGCTATTTCATTCCTCAGAACCCTCCTCCTACATGTTGTTACCGAGGAGAATTTATGTAAGTAAATCGACCTACAAGGAAAGATTCTATATCAAAGAATTGCAGGAGATGTAGGCCACTATCAATATCCTTATGATTGCATAGCATTAAATGAAGGGAAAGCCCTAACGGTGGTTGCCTAGGCGGGCTGAGACGAGTAAGCGAGACAATGCTTCGGTTAGTTGAAAAGAAAACCTAGCTAGATCCGGTGATTCCAGTGAATAGGTTAACCCTTCAAAAGAGCTGAATCCAGGGCTCCCGCAAGAGAGAACCAGGCTAAGTGATAACATCTTACTACCAAAGGAATAAAAAGGGATAGCTAAAAGGTTGCTGTCTAAACCAGGAGATCTTGCAGCTAGTCGAAGCTGTAGAATGCTGGCCCCTAGAAAAGCGAAACTCCAGTAGCCGAAAGCACCACTTTCTCTGACCTGAGTAGCAAGGGAACGTGGAATCGGTAAGGACCTCCTTGGAAAGCAAAATACACCTAGTGGCCAATAGCTAAGTAGTACCATCAGGGAAGGGTTAAAGAACACATCGGAGTGTGAAATAGAACATAGATTCTGTCTACAACGATTTAACAAGCAATACCAATTATAGTCTGTATCGAAGCGAGTTTGAATTTCTTCAACAAAGGGTAGTTTTAGGTTTCATTGTTTTCTCTCCGTGTTAAGATCGTTCATGAAATAGCATTCCCCTTTTTCATTGGTGAAATCTATTTAACATGTCCTGATTATTCATATTTCCCTAGCATTAATCCTGAATATATAGTTGTAGTTATGCCAGATGAAAAAGATGTATTGGTGTACCTGGGTTTAAGTAAGATGTTGTCTCGTCTTTATTATGGTGTTCTGCCTGAAGATGAGATGGACGAATATTATTCAAGTATTCTAAATATGAGACAGGTGAAAAGAATGTATCGTCTTGACTTAAAAGAACCATTATTAGGTAATATCATTTCAAAGAGTAAGATTTTAGAGATAGTGAAACAGATTGTTGGTGAAGGTTCAATATGTTATAAGTTAATAGAATCTTTTCTTAATCTACCCTTCGTAGACTATGATAATGGAAGTTATATATGCTTTGGTGATTGTATTCCTCCAACCGGTAGTCTAACTTGGGTATTAATGAATCTAGTCTTAAAGGAACTCTTCGACAGCGAGTTTACCAAAAGGTTTCCAGGCGTAGCATTTTCTAGAATCACGACTCAAGTCATAATTTCAAATAGAGGGATTGATAGTTATAGCTTCGACGAAACAGAGATTTATGCCTTAATTAATTCACTCTCTCTGCCTGGTTTTATCCAGTCTATTAGACCAGGTGATGCTCCCATTAGTTTATATAAAAAGAAAACAGTGAGTTTAGATTATAATGGTAGAATAATAATTAATGAAGATAAAAGTAAATTAGAGTAGAAAGATGAAAGAAAACAGAGATAAGGAAAGAGCGAGATCTGTTATCCCCGCTATTAGCAATACAAGAGGATGTAATTTAGATTAGAGGACTTTCTTGTTGTTAAGTCATACAGAAATTTCCTTTTTAAGCTCTTGCTTCTCCCGGGATGAAGCCTTTGAAGGAAAAGTTTAGGGGATCCCAAAAAGTCTTTAGCTTTAGATGTTATATGAACCCCTAAAACTCGTGATTGGTGTGGAGGGGAAGGTCTGTTTATAATATAGTTCACTCAGGCCTTAGGGTTCTTCTTTCAACAATCTAAAATCCTTTCTTCATTTACAAACACTTATGTGATAATATTCAACACAAAGATTCCGTTTGACTTGACCGTAGGACATCACGTTCCTCAATGGAGCACGGAAGCGATGAAAGCATGCCCACTTTCGCCGGCTAACACAATGGATCAATACATTCTCAACTGGCCGAGAAGCCTAAGCTAGCTATCAGCTGCCCTAGCGAACGAAGTCTTCTTATCGAGATGAGCATGAGTGGCCAAGCCCTCTGGGTAATTCATTGTTGTCCACTTATGAGTATCGAGCTGTCCTCTTTGGACGGACCTTGTACCATCGACCGTTAGGGAGATTAAAGCTAGTATGGTTAGCCAGAAGGGTAAGGTCAACCAGCAAGAGAGGGATGCCCCCAAGGGTATCCCGAGCGATAAAGGAAGGACGCTGCTGCTATTAAAATAAGAATAGGTTTGTTTTGATGGGTTTTGTATTGATGTTAGTGTTTTAAGGGTTGTTTTAAAAGCTATGTACAGAGAACCTGCGTTTGATATAGTAAATAAATACTCGTTAAGATAGCTAAACAGAGGTCAGAGAGGTCTACAGAGGGCATACTGGCTGTGATTGTTTTACTTTCTAAACAAAGGTTAGGGTACCCTTAGATCATAAGCCTGTGAAAACCTAGGAATGGAAATCTAGCCACCTTTAGTCATGACAACTGTGATACCCTCTTCCTCAGGGTTTGATACTCTCTTCTGCGGATCTTCATCATCAAGAAAGTACTTCTGGATCTCCACTGGTTGAGGTCATGGGTTCTTTCCTGATCAGGCTGGTCAGTGAGCTCTGCAACTCTCCTTCATTCAGTTCTTCTTCCAAGGCTTCCCATCGGGTGTCTTCCACCATGTACACGACATCGTCCTAAGTGCATTTCATGCTCTTCTTGGCCCTTCTGTAGTAGTGATCCGAACCGTACTTCAATCAATTCCAAGCCAGAATCCGGGGAGCCTGAGAAGGTGAAACCGGCTGATGGAAGGCAATGAAATAGGTGCTGAAAGCAGACAATCTGAAGGAGGAGTACCAATGGATAGAGCAATTCCACTATCGGTTTCTGGGCATGAAGCAGGGCTGACAGCAAGAAAATCGCACGTTGAAGGGAGGGACAAACTAGACAGCAAAACTCTTCCTATCCGCCATTGCTTGATTTCAGGGAACATCTACTGGATCATTTTCTATAGTGAAAGCCTTTTGTTGAATGAAGGCTGCCATCACTGGAGAATGACTCCTAGCCAGATTCTAAGAAGGCGAATGCCTTCGGTTGGCTCAAGCTCAAAATGGGGGAGTCTCTGTTTCCAATAGCAAGAATCAGTCCAAGCAGGGTACACGTTAGCCATTTCAACTAAGGAAGTTTCCAAACGAAACGAGATCTTCCATCTTGGTAGGTTGCCTTGAAAGATGAGGCTATGAATGCTCCGTATCTCCCCTTTCTTTATATTGACTCATGAGGGTAGCTAGACAGGTGTTAAAAGGCCTACAGGGCATGTATAATTTGTTTTAGTAGTCATCATCTTTGTGTAGTCTTACGGGTAAGGATGCCTCCTAGTTAGGGCGCTCCCCTGCTTATAGAATTGGAAGAGATATGGTCAGCCTCCCACTATGTGAAAGAAAAGCTTTATCCTTGAACGGTTTCATTCTTTCTTTCACCCTGTAAGTGCTATCTTTGAAGAAGGAAAAGTTCAGCCTGGGATAGCGAAAACTCATTACTTCCCCGATTCAATTACTTTCTGCGGTTGAAGCCTCTTCCCCTGCTTGAAGTTCTGTTCCGGTTAGCCGAATTGGATTAGTTGCCTATAAGGAAGATGAGATGCTAGTCTTGTCTTACGATTCTTCGTAATCCCTTTACACCGATATAGCCAAAGGTGGGTGTGGAAGTGGCCTATCAGCCTCGTCCCTCACGTCGCGTAATCGAGGTAGCTAAGGGTTTAAAGGACCTCCTACGTTTGCTAATAAGGGTGAGATTTCTCTTTTTCTTATCCTGTGAAAATCTGGCTTTGACTCTAACTGCTCTTCTGTTAAGGCATAGGGCGCGTAAGAGAAGCTATAGGAAGGTAGCTCTGTCTTTCTGTCTAGGACTCATATTACTGATAACTCTTATTCAAATGGGCTTCTTTCTGTAATCTCCATACTGCATGGCTAACTACGCGACTGCAACTTTAAGCTGTCAGTCTTCACTCGGAATGAAGACGAAGGAAATCAAACTTTAATTACCTCTCGCGACAGACTGAACTAAACTCTTGAGGATAAGGCTGTAGGAGATCTTCGCTGAGAAAGGCCTGTAACTACGTGAAGAGAAAGACGTCTATCTCAGTACTGATTTACGGTTGTTCCTAAGCTGACCTAGGCGGGGAATAATGGGAAAGGCGGTAATAGGACTTTGAGGTTCTTACAGAGACTAGGGCCTGGGGCCACACTATTAGTTACGTTTTTTTCTTTCCTAACAAATTACCCTGTAATCCTAGAAATAAGACTACCTGTGACTTATCTGCTGAAGTCAGGCCGGTGTCAAAAGAGTTCGATTAATTGATAGCTCGTCGCCTCTGGGGCTCTATGGCTCTTGGTCTCTTACCTGCTCCTAGACCGCCTGCCTGATAAACTCTTAAGGCGGAGTGCGTGTAAACAGAGAAAGAGTCAGCTAAAATTCATGCCTGTTTATAAATCTCCTGGAGGGTAATGCACTAGAAAGACTTTTCTCAGCAAACATGAGTAATAGAATTCCCAGTAAGGAATCATAAGATCATCCCTCGGTGTTTAGGAATTGATGAAATGGGATAAGGGCCGCTAGGCCCAACTCTTAGTCTTATATGTCCCCGGTAACTGCACTCATAAATTGGCATACTGCGATTAAAAAGTATAGGTTTTAATATAAGGAGATAGCAGTTTGAACCTTTGCTTTCCTCACTATGTTACCCCTGAGCGGTTAAGAGATTATTAGGGTGTTAGAATATCATCTAAGGGCATAGGGGGTCAGGTGCGAGGCTTATGGCTATACTTAAGCAATAAAGCCTGTAACGACAGCCTACGAAGACTCCCTAGAAGGGGAACTCCAGGGAGAGTCCAAGAGGGGAATACCCGCGCACAAACGAACTAATCTTTCTTTCTTGCCGCTGCACACTAGACGACTAGCTCAGCCTTATCTTTCTAAGGTAGGGCGTAAAGATATCCTGCTTCTTTCGGAGTTCCCGTAGTTCTGACTTACCTGATATAAGGGGATATTGGCCTCCTAAGCTCAAACTATTGGATGTTTTGACTTAGTTACCTCTTTTCTTAGGCTTAATGCCTTCAACTAAATAGATCGAGGCAGCCCGGAGAAGAGCAGGTGAAGATCTGAGGCTTTGATCATGCCACTAAGCACTGGCAGTGAATCCCTGGCTTAAGGATGAGAGGAGAATCCCCCGGTTTAGTAAGATATTTGGCTTAAGATCAAGAAGATCTCGTAGCTGCTGCTAATGGATTTGATTACCTTAGATAGCTGCTTATCGTGCACAAACGATCGCCTGTAGTAAGACTGACTTGATTCATTGAAAGAGGGAAAGGCTAGCAAAGAAAAGCTTCCGTAATCTCAATCTTATATGGAAAGATGGGATGAGACGAGGGTAACCGCTCCTAGTGAGAGAGACTGGCTCTGGTAGCAATTCGGGTTTCACCTTATCGCCAGCATAGGCCTTCTGCAAAGAGGCCGCACACAGCTTTAAATACTTAAAAAGCAACCACCCCTGTTGAAAGGATCCTGTACCAGCTCATCACTGTGCTCTAGTCTCGGAAGTTTCCTTGCATTGGAGTTTGGTCTCTCAGTCGTTCATTCTTCAAGGCATAATCTTTCGTGACAAGCTGAGGACTACAAGAGCAAGTAGAGTGAAAGTCTCCTCATGGGCCTAACAGGAAGAGGTTTAGGAATAAGTAAGAAAGCAAATCCTTACTCGAAGAGAGGGTGAGATAGTTTATGATCGAAGACCACGAACTTTAGGAATGGGTCTGTACAGAAGATTCATTGGTGGAATGTCAAGGTCAAAGCAAAGTTAGTCTTAAGTCTACGCAACTAATGGTAGCTCCACCATTTCATGCACTTCTCTTCGGCGGGTAAGAAAGTAAGATTGAACTACTGAATAAGAGAAGCATTGTTCTTTCCTTGAAAAAAGGACTTTAGCGTTGAACAAGAGTGAGCAGAGATGGCGGTCTCACTGGTTTCCTTCCCAAGTCCTGTAAGAGGGAAGACTGATATAGATGCTTTTCCCGCAGGAGTACGAAGTGGCTGTGGAAGCTTTTACTCGCCATCTAAGCGATTGATCGAATTTGTATTCCGGAGAGATAAGAGGTCCTTGCTTTATGATATTGTCTTAAATGAATAAGCTATCCTTCTTAACCAGCCTTTAATTTAAAAGAACCGCTGCTGCTAGTTTGAGCTACTGATACCGGAACCGGTCTCTCTCTGGATCTAAACCAGAATCTGGTTAGTCAAAGGCAATCAAAACGAGTTACACATGCTGTCAATCTTGCTTTTATCTGCTGATACCCCCTTCACTTTCATTCTAGCTTTCTGCTCTTCAAGAGGTTCTTAGAGCTAGGAGTTGCCTTTCACAGTGAGATAGCCGACTTACTATGATTTGATGGCATTCTATCTAATAAAGACAAAGAAAGTAGGAAGTAATGAAAGAAAGGATTGAAATCTTAATAAAGATGGACCACTGGCCGCCCGAGGCCTAATCTCTTTCACTGAAGCGCGTAAAAGTTTCAATTGAGAGTATACTCCGAGGAGAACTTATATCGAATGAGAGATAAAGGAGGGATGAAACGAAAAGGAAAGAGCGGAAAAAGAGCAGACAGCTGCAAGACCAGATACCAGAGAATCAACCAAAACTGGGAAAGAAACTTCTAAGCAGAAGAAAGAAGCAAATTGAATAGGAGAGAGAGGGATTCGAACCCTCGATAGTAAACTATACCGGTTTTCAAGACCAGGACTTTCAACCACTCAGCCATCTCTCCGAATTCTCTCTTCCCTATGAAAAGTACTAATTAGCCAAGCGTCCATTGTCTAATGGATAGGACAGAGGTCTTCTAAGCCTTTAGTATAGGTTCAAATCCTATTGGACGCAATAGCAAATACTAGAAAGTAAGAAATTTGTCAGAGAGGTAATCCCTTCTTTCTTGGAAAAGGTGCTTTTGGTGGGAGTCAAAACCTGTAGTGATGACTATGCTTAACAAGCTCCTTTTAAACTCAAGTACGAAGAGTCGATAGTGCAATTCACCTTGGATTGAATGACTATGGGTATGGGATACGCTCATGACACTCCCATTTTCAGTAGGCAAGGGATTGATCAAGGAGAAGGCAAAGAACATAGGAAGAATCTTTCGTCCTCAGACTCGGTATACCTACTAAGAGTTGAGCAATCGCCTATACCTTCTACGGTCTCCTTTCTAAATAGAGACTTGCTCTTGGGGCACCTCTTCCGGTCGAGGTAGAATCTCCTGCTTGTCTTGAGGGAGGTACGAAAGGCTGCAGAAGGAAGACGGAGAGGTTGCTTGGCTAGTAAGAAAGGGGAATGACTTCCTATAGCGCCAGCACTTTCCAACGAAGATCCTTATTCTAGTTTACCTTTACTTCTATCCTTCAATTCCAATATCAACAGGGGGATGTTATAAAGACAGATGATAGGAAGTAGCGATCCTTCCACTTGAAGCATACTGTTAGGTGGGACTCCCTTTCGAGTAAGCTACGGTCTCTCCTTTTACGTAAAAGTTTAGACATGGATCAGACACCGGCTTAAAGAAAAAAGCACTACTCTACTGGTCCGCACCTGCGTCTAAAGAAATACCAATCGGTCAGCGGCAAGACACCTTTCGTTTACGCAATAGAAGCTCATAAAGCACAACTAAAGAAGGAAAGAAGCAAATTGAATAGGAGAGAGAGGGATTCGAACCCTCGATAGTAAACTATACCGGTTTTCAAGACCAGGACTTTCAACCACTCAGCCATCTCTCCGAATTCTCTCTTCCCTATGAAAAGTACTAATTAGCCAAGCGTCCATTGTCTAATGGATAGGACAGAGGTCTTCTAAGCCTTTAGTATAGGTTCAAATCCTATTGGACGCAATAGCAAATACTAGAAAGTAAGAAATTTGTCAGAGAGGTAATCCCTTCTTTCTTGGAAAAGGTGCTTTTGGTGGGAGTCAAAACCTGTAGTGATGACTATGCTTAACAAGCTCCTTTTAAACTCAAGTACGAAGAGTCGATAGTGCAATTCACCTTGGATTGAATGACTATGGGTATGGGATACGCTCATGACACTCCCATTTTCAGTAGGCAAGGGATTGATCAAGGAGAAGGCAAAGAACATAGGAAGAATCTTTCGTCCTCAGACTCGGTATACCTACTAAGAGTTGAGCAATCGCCTATACCTTCTACGGTCTCCTTTCTAAATAGAGACTTGCTCTTGGGGCACCTCTTCCGGTCGAGGTAGAATCTCCTGCTTGTCTTGAGGGAGGTACGAAAGGCTGCAGAAGGAAGACGGAGAGGTTGCTTGGCTAGTAAGAAAGGGGAATGACTTCCTATAGCGCCAGCACTTTCCAACGAAGATCCTTATTCTAGTTTACCTTTACTTCTATCCTTCAATTCCAATATCAACAGGGGGATGTTATAAAGACAGATGATAGGAAGTAGCGATCCTTCCACTTGAAGCATACTGTTAGGTGGGACTCCCTTTCGAGTAAGCTACGGTCTCTCCTTTTACGTAAAAGTTTAGACATGGATCAGACACCGGCTTAAAGAAAAAAGCACTACTCTACTGGTCCGCACCTGCGTCTAAAGAAATACCAATCGGTCAGCGGCAAGACACCTTTCGTTTACGCAATAGAAGCTCATAAAGCACAACTAAAGAAGAAAGAAGCAAATTGAATAGGAGAGAGAGGGATTCGAACCCTCGATAGTAAACTATACCGGTTTTCAAGACCAGGACTTTCAACCACTCAGCCATCTCTCCGAATTCTCTCTTCCCTATGAAAAGTACTAATTAGCCAAGCGTCCATTGTCTAATGGATAGGACAGAGGTCTTCTAAGCCTTTAGTATAGGTTCAAATCCTATTGGACGCAATAGCAAATACTAGAAAGTAAGAAATTTGTCAGAGAGGTAATCCCTTCTTTCTTGGAAAAGGTGCTTTTGGTGGGAGTCAAAACCTGTAGTGATGACTATGCTTAACAAGCTCCTTTTAAACTCAAGTACGAAGAGTCGATAGTGCAATTCACCTTGGATTGAATGACTATGGGTATGGGATACGCTCATGACACTCCCATTTTCAGTAGGCAAGGGATTGATCAAGGAGAAGGCAAAGAACATAGGAAGAATCTTTCGTCCTCAGACTCGGTATACCTACTAAGAGTTGAGCAATCGCCTATACCTTCTACGGTCTCCTTTCTAAATAGAGACTTGCTCTTGGGGCACCTCTTCCGGTCGAGGTAGAATCTCCTGCTTGTCTTGAGGGAGGTACGAAAGGCTGCAGAAGGAAGACGGAGAGGTTGCTTGGCTAGTAAGAAAGGGGAATGACTTCCTATAGCGCCAGCACTTTCCAACGAAGATCCTTATTCTAGTTTACCTTTACTTCTATCCTTCAATTCCAATATCCTAACTATCATTCCCAAGCGGAGTAGACTCATTGGAGGATAGGGTTTGGCTTACGGATATAAGGTAGGGTAGAATACTGACTCTTACAAGGCATTGGTTTACTTGAGCTCTGGCTACGAGGGTTGACTTCCTTCCTCTATATCCCCGAAGAGGATTAGCTGGTGCCAAAGGTTTTGCATCATCCTTGGCTTGTCCCAATTCCTTTATCTGATTATGAAACAAGCTCTTCTGCGGGGTCAACTAAAGAAATGATTGAAGCCCCAGGACCAACTTCTCAATGAAAGAGCTCTTGTTTAGCGAGAGAAAGAACCATAAAGCAGAGCCGGGGAAACTCACCAGTGAAGGACATGAAGTAGTGACGCAACTTCTGAGTAACAAAGACTAATGTGAGGCAGTGCCCTTCCACAACTGAGTACCTTGTCCCCCCCGACCTGTGATCACTCGGCTCAAGTAGTATACTGGGCATTCCTTCCTATCGCAAAGCACCACGAGAAGTAGAAGTGAGATAAGCATGGGATTGGGTGAATATTGATCCAGTTTAGGCAGCTTTCAGTCTACATAAACTTCATTCAAGTCTTAATTCAACTGGAAAGGGAAGTGGGCTTACTGTTTGAGCTGTTCTAGAGTCGGTAGTTTGAATAGGAAGGCCATCCCATGCCTCCCTTGTTCCCATTCGCTTCGCTTAGTATCAAATTCCTGCCTGACAATCTCAGCTTCTGAAGGAAAGCTTCGGTCACAGCAAATGGTAACACAATGCCGCCGTGAACTCCTCCAAACAACATATTCTGGGGTTTGGTTGGCACACCTGGAAAAGTTCATACTTGACAATTGTTTCCATGCACTGATAATCTCACGTACCTTCCGAACTGAATCCTCTGCCCCATAGTCAAACTCTAGCTGATCTAACCCAAAAGTCTGAGGGAGACTCAAACTGCCTCTGAACCAACAATGGCGCGTAGCTGACAGCTCCCCATACTCCCTAAAGTGGAACCCACGGTTTATCGCCACAAGCATACAACAGTGGATGAGGATATACCCATGGAGTTCCCCAAGTAAGATCTTCCGCATTGAGATTATGAAGAAACGCCACCCATTGTTCCTTAGTAATGTCCCTACGCCATTCCCTGGGTCTTCAACCATCCAATTTCAATTGCTTCCGCCTTGGATTCATTCTTTTCCTTCGTCTATCTACTCTTTCTTCGGAACCTGACTCTATCTTCGACTACCAAAAAGCGAAAGAAGCCCACATGCCCACTCTTCTTTCCCCCCCAGCCCAAGTGCGTCTTTCTATGCTATTGGACTAGGGGCCTCGCTGTCGCCTTTGGCTCGAGCTACTTTTGCTTTCCGCGAACAGATAGCTTGCTGCCCAAGTCTACCTCCCAAAAGCGAGCCATCTCGTAAAAAAACCTACCATGCATACCCCGGGGGATCTCTTATCCCCGTTGAGTACTCCTCTCTTTTCCTATGGTTCCTCCTATCCATGGGTCTTCCCCCCTTCTCGAGTGGAACAATCGTTAGGTTTCCCTCCGCCCCGTCCATCTTGGACGTGAACCTGGTATTCCCTAACCG
>CM067169.1:13069012-13095755 GCA_034093135.1 Erigeron breviscapus | reverse complement strand
ATGTTAACTTTGGCCGTACAAATCTGGTTGAGAACATTTAATTCCTTAAAACGCTGTGTAAAGTTGCAGTATAAAGCAACTTTACTCAACCAGCTTTATGTACCTTTTTGTACTTTATACATAGATAAATCTTATTATCCGTGTAATAGCACATAAAGCATAAAAGTTAATTCCTCGTAATCAGTGTAAAGCTTTGTAAGAGCTTTCCACTGATGGTCTCCAGTTTGTAACTGACTAGAATGTCAACTGGGCTTCGCTGCCATGTCATTCTCTATCTTCCACTTGTTGTCTTCGACTTCAACTGGAAGATTCTTCAACTGGTCAGTTCTCAACTGGAGGAAGTCTTCAGTTGCGTTAATGTACGATGCAACTGGACTTCAATATATTTCTGGACAAATCTTCTTGGTCTCCAGGTGCAACTGGAGACTGGCCAGTTTCACTAAAACTGGTCCTAACAAATTCCCCCTATTTGTCCTGAAATATTGCCAAGTCTTTTTCAGTTCTTGTATCTGTACAAGTGTGAACTGGAGAGACTTGTTTGATTAAATCTATCTAAGTTTTCCAACGCATTTTTATAGATCAGTAAATGCCTTGGGTTTTTCTTTTAAAGTTTTGTTAGATCTAATCTATTATCTATCTTGTGGTTACAAACTGGTAACTTCATTTATACAAGGAAATGAAATATACATAAGTTACAGAATGTAAACAAGATTACAAGCAGATAAACTGAAGAGAGAACTTAATCAGATGGCCTTTCGCCAGTTTCCCTTCTCTTTGACACCGCCCCCCCCCCCCTGTCCCCCGCCGTCTCACCCTCTCCTTTTCAACCTACCCCAAAGAAGCAAAGTTTTTGGCTTTTTTGGATGAAGCGCAGGAATTGAAAAAGAGCCCGTGAAAAAGCAAGAAAAACAGACTCTCTTTTTTCCCTTGATCCCTTTTTCTTTATCTACTTTAAGGGGGCCAAAAGAGAAGCCGCCTTTTTTGCTTAACGGAGAAAAACCGAACGGTCCACAGCGCGAAGGGTTTTTTTCCAAGACTTACCCCGAACGTTTTTTAGCGAAGCTTAGATTTTCCTCATAGCGGAGCGCCTTTTTTCGAGTTTTAAGCGAAAGCGCCCTTTGGTAAGTTTTTGAAAAGGGCCCGAAGCCCCTTACCTAAAGAAGGGCTTATAAATTGGCTGGAAAAGCCAAGGGGACGCCTTTTCCCGCCTTAAATCTATAGAAGCCCAAGTCCCCCCCCCCCCCCAATGACCTTTCCCCGAACGAATTCCGCCTCCTTTGGTGTTTTTTTTTGGGTAATGGGCTTTTTAAATCTATAAAAAAGATTTAGAAAAAGCCCCTAAATGATGGGGGGGGGGGGGGGGGGGGGGGGGAAAAAAAACCCTAGACCACGGGTTTTTTTTTTTTTAGGTTTTTTTTTGGGAAATAGAAGAGGAACCCGGGTTTGTTTAAATATGTAGGGGGAAGGCAGAAGTTGCAATCTTTTTTTTTTCCCCCTTTTTTTCAATAGCCAGCGGCCCCAAAAATGAAACTACAGAACAATCGGTGTCTAACCTCCCCACACCTCCAAATTTCAACCCAGTTTTTTCCCGGAACCCTTATAACAGAAAAAAGGTTTTTTTTTTTTCCGTACCAGCCCCCTTTCCCTTTCTTACACCTATAACGCAGTGTGTTTGAAGCCAAACCCTTAAATAGAAATGGTGGTGTGTCCCCTTTTCCCTGGTCCAGTTACAAATGAAAGGCAAAATCTCACCCACCCCCTCCCGTTCGTAAATAAGAGCCACCTGGCCCCCTTCCTGCCCATTTTCACCAAGGAACTCCGAATCCCTAATTTCCAAAATCACATTCCCCCAAAGCCCAATTGTGGGGGTTCCACCAAATCATAGGTTAAACCAAAGAAAAATTATTTGGGTGTTTTCCCCTTGGAGAGGTGTAGATTAAGAACTAAGGAAATCAAATCTTTGGGGTTTTGGTTTTTCGGGGGTAAATGGAATAAATTTTTTAAGCTTTTTGGCCGCCTAAAAAACAGGAAAAAAAAAAAACCCCCTAAGCTTTATTGCGAGCCAAAAATCTTGATAAATTTCCCTTCCATAGGGATCGTTGTGGCATGAACTCATTTCTGCCTTTCCTCACCCCCGCCCTACCTTGTAACGGAGACTAATGGGTTGAAGGCGGTGAGGCATGGTCAGAGTGTAGGTTCGAATCCTGCCACCTTTCTTGTGGATCATCCTGAACCCACAGGATGATGGGAATAACAAAGCAGAAATTTTTAAATGAGCACGTCAATATATGAATTGTTTCATTATTCGTTATTTCCGGGTCTTTTCGTTGCATTCCAACCTTACCAACCACTAAAAAATAACCACCCAGTTGTTTTTTTTTGGGTTGCAGCCCACCTTGGCATTTGTTGGTGGCATTTCCCTTTTCTTTCTTCCCCTTTGGTCCCCCCCCCCCCCCCCCCCTTTTTTCCTTTCCCGTTCCCGTCCCCAATAATTGTCTAATACTTACCCATGACAACCGAAAATTAACCGCAAAATGCCAACCTTTCCTTTTTAATCAAATCTCAGGACCAAATTGGGTCCCCCCTAAATTCAAAGAGGGGTACAGTTAATTTGGTTTTTAAATTCTTATCATGGTGGTTCCGGCTCCCTAAAAAGTTTTTTTTATGGATTTTCCCGTTCCTTTTGGTTACCAGGGGGTCCACGAACCCCCAAAGGCCCCCAGAATGTCCCCCCCCCCTCAAAAACGAGGAGGGCACGCCCCCCCCCCCCCCCCCCCATAGGACAGACAAAGTTCCCCATTTTTTTTAAATTCTTTGTCCCCCCCACCCCCCTCCAACTTCGTGAAGAACTCCATTCTATCTCTCCCTAGTTACGAACAAAAAACTGGGGCTACGACCCAGTTGTACACTCCATTGGTTCTACGAACCCTTGTTGATTCTGAACCCTCCCGTTTTTTCCGCGGAAGGCACAAAACCGGACTTTTTTTGGGAACGGGCCCCCCCCCAGCCCCCCCGCCCCCCTTTTTTATTTAAAATGCGCGGCCCCCCCGTTTTTTCCCCCCCCAAATAAGCTTTGCTTCTCTGGGTGCTAGGCGCTTCCGTGATTCGCGAGAAGGAAAAAGGACTCATCCTTTGTTGCATCTGGCGCGAGATGATAAAGAGAGAGCTTCGTCCTATTCGATGGAACACGGAAATTTGAAAACGGAAGCTTCTTGGCCAAATTGCCTTTTTTTTTTTTGGGTGTTTTTTTTTTCCCCCCCCCCCCCTCTTCCCCCCTGCCCCCCTCTCCTTTCCCTAACTCCTTGCCCCGGATTCGACCCTTTTGTTCGAAATTTCTTCGTTCGTACCGAACCGCTTGCAGAATCAAATCCTGTTCCACAAGATCCTATATCAGCTATACATCCTCCTTGCATTTATGCCGGAGACGTCGCCAGTGCTATGGGGGGGCTGTTTGGGGGCTTTAATGTAAGATTCAAAAATGATTTAAATGGGGGATTTGTGGCACTCCCTCCAACCCTCCCGCCCCCCCCCGCCCCAATGTGAGGCTGGGAAAAGGACTTTGGACGCCGAAAAAAGAAAATGGGAAAAGAGGCCCCCCTCCTCTTTCGCTCCCCCTGCTGGGATTGCCGGGGGGGTCCGGAAAAATTCCCGTTCAGAAAAAACAAGCAAAGCGTCTTTACCCCTTCAAATTAATTTCCAAAACCCATGTTGGGGGGCCCCCCCCCCGCCAAAAGGCTTTCATCCCTTGGGGGCACCCTTCCCTAATTGGGTTTACGTAGCCAATAAGAAAAGCCCCTGCTTTTAATGTTGGGCTTTTTTCGGGTTCCGCGGGGCCGGGGCCGGGTTTTCCGCCCCTTCTCCTTTTCCACGCCTCTGGAAAACCAGGAAGCGCTTTAAAAGTGGGGACCACGGGGGAAGGGAATCAGGGCGGGCCCCCCGCCCCGAAGCCTGTGGTCGTCGTAATGTGAAAAAAAGAAATAAAGAAAACCACTTAAAACTAACTTTCTAACTTTTACTTCCTTACTTACTTTTATTTTTTCTCTTTTTTTTGTTGTTTTTTCTTCTCCTTTCTGCGAACACAGTGGTTCCTCTTTCTGACCCAGGACCCCAGGGAACCAAAAGTTCCCCCCTCGAATTTTGGAATCTTGACCCATGGTCCCCGGGTGGGGTTTTTTTTTTTTTTTAACCCGTAATAGGCATTTTGCCAGGAAAGTTTTGGTTGGTGGTGCCTTCCCCTCATGGACATTAGGTTTTTGGGGCCCCGGCTGGGTGGTTTTTTTCGGGGGGAAATCCCCCGTTGGGGAAAATTCTTTCTTTTTAATGCCTCGGGTTATTTAGGGGCTACAGCTCGTAATCCATTCATTAAATTCTAATCCTACCCTAACCCCTGTCTTCCATGTCCCTTTGGAAAACCCCCCTCGTTTTTTCCCTGAATTATTTGTGGGGACCTTTCTTCCCCCCATGCCTGTTGTCCCCCACCCCCCTCAGGAACCTCTTCAATACGGTCCGGATTGCTAGCTCCCGTTCATAATTTTGCTACAGATGATACACGAGGAATCTTTTTATGGTGGTTCTTCCTTCTAATGACCGGCATATCTATGATTATTTTCTCCCAGATGAAGCAGCAGGCATCGGTCCGTAGAACCTATAAAAAAGAGATGGTTGTGGCGCGAAGTACTCTTGTGCACCTACGTCACTCGGCTCGCGCGCAACCCCGCCCCGTTATGTTATAGAAGAATTGAGCTTCTTGCTGGGCTGGTTATTCAGAGCCAGCAATTGGCTGTCGGATTTCGTCCCGCAACTAGAATAAGAAAAAAAAATTCGCTTTTTCGGTTGGGTTCAACTGTGGAAATTGTTGGGGCCTGGAAAATGTAGAGGCAGCCCCGCCCCCGGCCCCCCCTTACAACAACGCCCCCCCCCCTTTTTTGATCAGTTAAGAAATTATTTTTAAACCTTTTTTCGGAAGATGGGTCCAAGGTAGCCCTTGCTTCCCCTGCTTTCCAAGCCCAACCTGCACTAGAATGGCCCATGTTAAAAGTCAAATAAGTTAAAAAGTCCCCCCCCCGGCGGCCCCCACATTGCCCTCTGTTCTATACTAAAATACTATTTCGGATGAATGGGGAATTAAGTCGCTCTTTGATCTGCAGAATAAGGCCTACGAGCTCTCTCTTTTCTTTTATGGCAGAGATCTCTCCACACCAAGGAACCAAATCACAATGGATCGAACAACTGGAAATGATAACAGAATGCATAGGTCATTAGAAGGAGTTCCAATAAGCGGATAAATATAGTATACCACCTTACTTCTTTCGTCTATGAGGAATAAATAAAATTACTTTCCTTTCGTTCTAGAGGAAATAAAAATTTAAAATTGAAGAAAAAAAACCCCGCGGGGATATGGGGGTTGGTGCCAAAAACTGTTAAATTTATTTGTTAGCCGGGAAAATGGGCCCTCGTGTGTAAAAAGACAGATTATTACTTTTTGACCAGAACCGTGCCCTCCACCGGAAATATCTTCCCCTTTTTTTTTTTTGGGTCGATTCCGGGGGGAAGTTTTTTCCCTCCGTTTCCCCTTTTCCTTTCCACCTCCTACCAAATTCCGTGTAAAGAGGCGGCCCTTCCGCCCCTCCCTCGCTTTTTGTTTTTCAAATTAATAAATTCAATACCACTTTAAATGGAGATTTTTTTTAATAGCCATCAAAATCATTCAAAGTAAATAACAGTTTAAAAGAAAATCGGTAAAAAAACATAAAGCCCCCCCTTGTAATAAATAAGCTACACCTAATTCCCAGAACACCGGGTTTTTTTTTTAAATTGAATGCCAAAGAAATAATAAAAAATAAAGGAAAGGGACCAAGGAAATCCCCCCCTATAACAATACAAACACTATTCATTCATAACATAGCAATAAGTCCCCAAGGCGAAACCCAACCCCCTTAAATCCCCCTTACTAAACCTATGAACTATGACCGGCCATCATATTAGCAAATAAACGTATTCCTAAGCTTAATGCGCGAAAACAATAAGAAATTAGCTCAAGAAGTACTAAAAAAGGTGCTAACGGCAGTGGGACTCCTGCGGGTAATAAGAAGCTTAAAAAATGAAGCCCATTTCTTTGAAATCCCACTATAGTAATGCCAATAAAAAGAGAAAATGAAGAAAAGACCTTTAAAGTAAATGAGGGAAAATGACCTTTTGTAACTGGTGGGGGGGGGAAGCCCTATAGGTATCCATAACCCCCTGAAGATTTAAACAAAAATTAACAAAAAAAGTAAAAAGTGGACCAAAGAATTGGGCCCAAAGGGAAAAAAACTTTTTGGTTTAACAATTTTCCGGAAAGACCCCACCACAAATAAATTTTGGTTTTCGTAAAATTAACCCAAAAGGATTTCAGCAAAACGAAAAAATCATAAAAATAAGCTTCTACCAAGGAATTGCCCCAAGAGCCAAATTTTGGGGTTACTAAGTTTTTTTCCCTCCTCCCCCCCTCCCCCTTTTTATTTAAAGTACAAATGGCAAAATCAAAGGTTAAAGGGACTAAACTGAAGAAGTTTTTAGCCCAGCAAACAAACAAGAATGAATTTTGTGAATGGAGAAAATACAAAAGTTTAAACCGAATCTTCATAAGGGACTCAAAACGGGGGGGAAAAAAGAATGTGGAAAATTTGCCTTTCAAGGGGGCCTTGGGGGAATGGCCCGGGAAATCCCCATCCTGGCCCCCAAAAGCCCCTTTTTGAAACAGGAATTCTGGGAAAGTCCCCTGGAGAAGTCCTCGGCCCCCCCCGCCCTTGGGTTTTTTTAAAAAAAAACCGGTCCCCCCTAAGACCATTTCCTGCCAAATGGAAAAAATCCTACACCATCCATTGCTTGGGTCCCCCCCCGTTTGCCAAAATTTCCTTCCTTTTTTTTTTCCGGCTGATAGCCTGTAACGAGGTTTTCCCCCCTCCGGAATCCCCCCCTCCCTTTCCGTTGGTTTTTTGTCCCCCCCCGGTAACCCAACTCCCTCCACTTTTTTTTTCCGCCGTAAATTCTCATTTCTGCAAAAAGCCCTTCCCCACTCGCCCCCGTTTTTCCCCCAACACCTGGAACCGGGGTCCCAAGTTCCCCCCCCCCAGGGAAGAAATCCCCCTTTTCAATAGATCCCCCTGGGGTGTCGGGCAAAATGAGACAAGTAGCCCCCCGGAGTTTTTTTGTTTCATTTCCCAATTCGGAGCCAAAAAAGTAGCAACCCGGTAAAGTACTGTTAGTCGATTTTCTGAAAAAGATTTAAGTACTACTGGCCCCCCCCTTTGGAAAGAAAAAAAGATAAAAGTACTGCCCCTTGGAAAGAAAAAGATGAAAAGTAATTCGCCTGGAAAAAATAGATTGAGGGTTTAAAAAAATCCGGCCTGGAACTTGAAAAAAGGGAGTTTTTTTTATTTAGAAAGCCCAAAACCCAATGGAATTGGATTTGGAATAGGAGGTCCCCCCCACCCCACAAAGAAAGGAGGAGGCCCCTTTTCCCTCTTCCTTGCGGCCCGTGTAATGAAGAAACTAAACGAGTAAACTTTTTTTGTTGGTTTGTTTGTTGACCAACGGGAAAGAAAGGGGGAAAAAGAACACTAAACGAAAAGATGGATCCTTTGGATTGGTCCCCCCCACACACCCCTTGAAAGAAAAGTTTGTTTTTTGAAACAAAATCGACCCCCCGGCTTTAATACCTCTTTTTTTGGCCTGAGCCAAAAGAGAAAAGAATGTTCCTATGAAAGAAAAGAGATTTTCCGGAGGAGGCACGGCGGGAAGGCCCCCTCCCGAAAGCCGGAGCGCCGGGGGGGGGCGAGCCGCCGGGCTTGTTTTTTCCACCCCGTTGTTTTCCTCGAATTGGCCCCCCTCTCGGAGAATAGATTTTTGAACTTTAAGAAAACCGTAACCTCCACTTCTTCCGCTTTTTTTTGCCAAGAAAAGGCCCTTTCTTCTTTCCTCTTTAACGAAAATTACGAGTTTTTTTTTGGATGAAACACAGATCCGCTTTTTTCCCTACAAGTTTTAAATAGAAACCAAGTTAGATTTTCTCCATTCCCATTCCAATTAAACTCTGACCCCTTTTCCCTTTGGCCTTTCCCTCACATGGAAGGTGTCCCCCCCCCGGTCGGAAGAAAAAGAGGGAAAAAAGAAGTTTTTTCACCCACCCTCAATCCAAGGGCCAACCGCGCACTCCCCCACTTCCAATCTATCCTGTCTGATTGAGAAAGTCTTTAGGTTCCAGAGTTCCGACCTATAAAGGAGTGAAACCGCTTCCAAAGACTCAGCGATAGGGTAGGGCGTAGTGACTACTCAGATGAAAGCTTCGGAGGAAGCATGGTGTTAAACGAGGTCCCGGGACCAATCCCCTTAAAAGAAAAAAAGAAAAGGGAGAGACCTACGAGGGTAAAAAATCCCGTGGGATAGTTTTTGTGGTCCCCTTTCTTTTTTTTTCCCCCTTTTAGTTTGTGGTCTTTCTTCCAAAAAGAATATCCACTTAGTAGTAGTTGCTTGGAGAGGTAGAGATGAATGCTTGTTCGTTCCCCCTTTCGTTCTGACAGTACATACCCTCTCATGTAACATACAGTCTTTCCTCTTAAGCAAGGGCATTCCTAAACCTGCTTTCTCTCCCTTCTTGTCTTAGTATATCTTATAGTGACGCTTGAACTTGAAGAGTGAAAAATCCATTTAAAGGAATTCGTTCTGATTGCCCATCCCTTCGGGGACTCTCGATGCACTTCATGCAATCAGTTCCTTTCACTACCAGCCGCTGAAGGAGCCTTTTTGGCCCGGCTTTTTCTAGAGCCCTTAAGGTCGACCTACCAAACAATAGAACATACCCGAAAACGCAAATTGCCAATAGAGCCCCTCATCCCCGGATTAAAATAGTTTTTGATGATTTTCCCCCCCTTGAATGGTTTTGACCTGGCTAATATCTTAATTAAGAAGAATCACCCCCCCCTGGGCCCTCTCCCCTTTCCTGCTTTTTTGAAATGAAAAAAGAAGTTTTTGCTGATGCCATTTTGGAACCTTTTCCCTGTTAAAGGGTTGGGCTAAAGAAGAGAAAGTTAGCTTCCATGGCCCCTTTTTAAAACTTTAACTCCGATCGTAGAATAAAAAGTATGTTTTCCCAGGAGTGGTTCAAGCCTGCTAATCCGAGCTAAGAACAGGAAATGTCAGTGACTTAAAGGAGTGATGAGAGTAGTGATTCATGGTTGATGCATGGGAGAAGATACAAGGGAGGCTAGCTGTCAGAGATTCTTGCTAATCAACAAGTGACGCATTCCTTTCCCCTTGGGTTACCCTCGAGGAACTGTTTAGCGGTTGTCTCGCACTCCTGGAGGATGGTCGCGGTGTACGAAGACCTCGTTCGCTTCTCTCTGGAAGCTTTTTTATAGAAGTGCGCTTTTAAAGTGCATTAATCAGGCTGTGAAGTGAAGGTCACAGGGGCTATGAGACCCGGCGTAGGAATTAGGAAGCCCTAGTAGTAAGCAGAAAATGAAAAGCATATGAATAAGCTCAAGATAGCCAAGATGGAGTAGGGCTAGTCTAAGACAAGACAGACCGATATTGATTCTCCTGCTCGCAAAGTTCTTCCTTGCCCCCCCCCCCTCGGCCTTTACAAAGGGTTTTCCCTACCCCTCACTCTCTTGGGGTTTGGGTCCCCCTAATATTAAATTTTTTGGTATTCCGGCTTTGATAAGTCCCCTGCCCCTCCTCTCCCGGATCAGCGTACCCTTCCCCCCCCCCTTCCCCCGTGGTGGGGGTTGGGTAATTTTTTTAGTTAAGGCTGGATTTTCAAAAAAGGTTTTACGTAAATAGATTAAAGACAGTAAGAAATAGCTTGAGGTAGAGTTTCCCTTTTTTTTGTTTTTTCCGGGTAAGAGCTAAGGATAGATAGAGGAATTAGGTTAAGGATGGTAACTTCGCTTACTGTGCTCTTAGTTCTAACAGGTAGTCTCCCTTCTAGTTTTCCCTTGCTATTATGAGGTTTTTTGGCCTTTTCTTTTCCTCTTTGAGCTATGACCCCTAAAACCTTTTCCAGATAGGGACCCTTTCTTCCCCTCCCTCCCACCCAAGCGGCCCCCCCCCCTTTACACCCTAATCCCTTTTTTTTCCTAGTTGAAAAAGCTTAGCCAAATAAGCAGGACATTGGGGAAGGGCAAATAAAGGCCCACCCAAAAATGAGGGTTTAACCGGGGGACTCGTCCCCAGGGATTGATTTAAGAAAAGAACCGGTAGTAAGGTAAGCTGGGAAACTGCCGTTAATGGCTTTCGTTGCTCGTACTGGGAATGCTGTATTTAGTCGGTTACCTGCCTGCCACTGCTTTTTTGTGCGAAGGCTGGAGGGCTCGGTAAGCGTGTGTAAGCAAGTCTTTGGTGCGTAATGGGCTTTCCGTGTCAATCCCCCTCTTCCTGTTCCCTGTGCGGTGGGGGGTGTGGTTGAATTTTTTTGGAATACACTTTCCCCCCTTCTCCTTTGGGCCTTGAATTGCCCCTTTATTCAGAAGTTTCCGCTATAATCCAATGTCTCGAATTTCGTCCTTAACGGACATCTTTTATTTAAGTGCCCCCCCGGAAACTCCAAAAATAAGCCCCCTTTAAGCCTTCCCCTTTTTTTCTTTTTTCAAACTCCCCTTCCCCTTGAAGCAATTCCCTCGAAACCAAGAAAGAGGGTTCTCTTTCCTTCCTACACTATTTAATCGTAAAATTGAAATTTGTTCCCCGAAAGTAATGGGCCCCCCCCTAGCGGGACCTCTTCCCCCTTTTGTTAGGACAGGAGTGGAAAAATAGATCTTTCTTTTCCCCGGGACACTCCCCCTAGAGTAGCTTTTCTTAAGCCTTTTGGCTAACAATGGAAACGAGGGCCCCCCTCTCTCTTTTTTCCCTTGCCCTAAGCCGGTAAAATAAAGGGTTGGGGTTTTGAAAACAAACAGACTTATTTAATTCCCCCAACAAAAAATCATAGTCTCCATTTCGAGATGGTGGATCAGACTTGAGCTCTCTCGTCAGGAATGGAGGGACGTTTAAGAATCCCTTTGGTAGTCGGTATGGGGGCACGCTTCTCTCAGGAGACAACTGAGGCAAGTAGCTAGTTGACTGTAGGTTTAGAGCACGGATTCTAACTCTCTCTCCGGTCTTTTATTACATAACCTCTTGCTAGGCGAATAAATGGGCCCTGTTTTTTTCCTGGCAAATCGAAGGAAAAAAAGAAATGGGGATTTCAAAAAAACCTTCCCTTTCCCAACCTCTGCCCAAATCTTAGTTGGGTTCCCCCCCCGGGGTAAGTGGGACATAACCCCTTCGGGTTTCCCTTTTGGGAAGGCCCCCCCCTTACCATTTTCATGTCTCTTCTCTAACCCCCGGGATAAACAGGAAGAAGCAAAGAAAAAACGGAAAAGGAGATCTTTTTCCCATTTCCCTATCTTTGGCCTCTTTCCCCTTCCCTTAAAATCCTTAATTTTCAACTCCTTCTTTTTTTCTTTGTCCTGGCAAAATTGGAACACTTTTTCCCACATTTTGGGGGTCCCCTTTCATAAAACTTTTTTTTAAACCTGACGTAAATTTTGGCCGGGGGACAAAGGAAAACTCGAACCCCCCTCTGGCCCCAATCTTTCAGGTTCCCCATGAGCCCCTGACGGAGTTTTTAACCATTTCCCTCCACCCACGCCTTCCGGCCTTTTTCTTTCCTTCTTCCCTTCTTTCACGATATTTGACACGTTTGAAAAAGAAAGTGGGGGGGGCACAATTGGTTGAGAAGTGCATTGATTGACTAGTTAAAAACACCAATAATGGGTAGCTAAAGAATAACAGGCTCACATTTAAGGCCCTTTCAGGTAGTTTTCTTTGTAAGTTAGCGGGGATTTACCTATTCCTCAAGAGTGGACTGAAGTCTATCGGGGGAGGATGTTACAGGTGTTCCTGAGAGAACAAGTCTTTTTACCCAACAGGCACCAACAGATTCATAACAGGTCTTCAAGCCTCACTCGATTGAAGTGAAGGTTTCAAGTCTTGAATGCCGGGATCGGACATCGAAAGGTTTCAAAGTCTATTAGGGAAGCGGGCCCCCTACTGGTAGTGATAGCCCTCTCTCATGGATGAAGGGCTTTTAAACCCTTTTTCCCCTATTGGAAATAAGGGGAAATGTTGGTTTTTGGGCCAAGAAAATCCAATTCCCCACTTTGAACCTTTTGCCCCCCCATTCTAGAGGAGTTTTAGGGGATTAAGAACACTTGTGAAAGAGGTCATGAGACAACCAAAACCAATTTCAACGGGTAAGGAAAGCATGTGAGGGGTATAAGGCAGTAGAAATAGGTAGTAAACGGGAGTCAAGAAAGTCTCTAAGAAGTCAGGTTTGTTTTGAGACAGAAAAGTAGTCAATGAGTCTTATGATTGGGTGGAGAGGTACGAAGTGACTCGACTTCAAGGAGAGGAATGAATACGGCTAGCCGAAAGAATAAATAGATGCCGATCCCGCCCAATCAATGAATGCACGGGGTAACAATGGTGCATACTTTTTTCCATCTACAACAAAAAAGCCCCATACCCCAGGGCATAACCCTGAAACTCCCCATCCAAACCCCCGGGGCCCTAACCACTCCCCCAGGTTAAAGGGGAACCCGCTTTTTTCCTGTGTTTTTTTAACTTGCTTTTCCATTGGGGGAAAAAGACTTTGTATCTAATCTGTGCCTTCGAGAGGCATCGCTCTGTATGCTACTAGGCGTACTAGCTTGCTTAAGCATAAGGCTTTACTGCGCCTTCCTTGCGAAAGAAAATATAGATAGATCTTTGGTACGATCGATTGCTTTTTCACTGCTGGGCATAACTTTACTCTTTCTAAACCCGGCAAAGGCCGGAGCTGCTACAATAGCTGAAGCTGGAGGAAAGAAGACTGATAGATGGACTGGAAGGGCGAGACAAAGAGAACTCAATCTAGAATTTCCACTCCTTCTAAAACCCCAAGTACGGCATTATCCTCAGTAAATATTTTTACTTAATCGTAAAAAAAAGAACCTTGCACGCAGAAAACGAGGCCTTACTCAGAACCTTCTTACTTCGGGATAGCTGCTTTAGAACCTAACCTTATTTTGACTTCTAGGGTTTGCTGGTTCTAAAACCTGTCTCCCCTTTTTTTGAGGAAGTAAGGAAGTGGATAAACCTTATAACCCTGTAAGAAGTAGGCATGCCGCCCTAATCCCTCTATCAGTCTAACCCCGCGAGCAAGGCGAAGAGTGCCCTAGGGTCCGTCCCGGGATGCTCACTACGACCTGCTGATACTCCCCCGCTGTAGGAGCGGACTGAGTCGGTACTCGTCTACGAGAGGTGCACTCGTATGCCTTTCGAGGCTTCCCCCTTGGAAATATTCTCGGCAGAACAAAACCCCTTTCTGTTGCGGAAAACAAACCTACTTTAGATCCGCTAGAACATGTAGATCTATTAGACTACAAAGAAAGAAATTGGTAGCAAGAGAACTGTCTCTAAACCACTAAAGCACCTACAATAATCAGTAATAATCAGTCTACCTACGGTACACATTGTAAAGAGATACGTCGACTCCTCCAACCTTTTCCCAGCTACGAAAATTCAAGCAAATAAGGGGGCCGGGTTGCCCGCCCACTTATTTCTAGTTAGAAGGGACTTAGGAACTTTTGTCCCCCCTCGGCCTTCTGTTAGTTTATTTGTTCCTTTATATAACGTATGCCGGGTTTTAAGCTTTTTAGAAGAAAACGAAGCCACCTCTTAGAAACGGGCATGGAACACAGGATTGGCTGCCAAGTGTGTAAGGCTAGCATTAGAACAGAGCCGGAGAAATTGATAGCGAAATGGCACCGCTAGATCGCGTAGCAAGTAAGAAATAAAAGTGCAAAGGTTAGTAAGGCGAAGTTTGCCCTTCTTGCTTTTCCCCGGCCAAACTAAAGGGCCCTGGAAAAGAGGTTTCCGGTTTTTTTTGCTTTATTGCCTTTTTCCCTAAGGCCTTGGTTTTTTTTTTTTTAAACCAGGTTCCTTACTGAGGTTTTTATGGGGTCTAATAGGTTTTTTTTTTGGGGAACCCTTCTTTTAGTATTTATCCCCTCTACCCTCCCTGGTTTTTTTCCCGGATTCAAACACTAAACCAGCTGAGGGTTTTCGGGTTTTTTTTTTCGAGTGGCATTTCACCCCTTTAAAAAGAAGTCTCCGGACCGGTAGCTGCAGTAGGTAACCAAGACCAAAAGGGCATCTGGGATAGAGTATAAAATGGTTGCATCGGTAGAAGTACACCAAGCTAATCTCACTAGTCTTGACTTTAGCATTATTTTCTTTCTTTTAGGAGATATCTTACTTAGCTATTGGATTAACAGCATCAACTGGACTAAAGGAAGCGATGGGAATGAAGTAATTGAAAACGAATAAGGAGAAGAATGTAATAACTTTTGATAGGGAACGAGATGAGGATCGAGGCTGTTAAGTTCCACCAGGGTAGGTGCTTTCTTCGCGTATAACAAGAGGTGAAGCAGCTAGGAAGTTAACGAGTGAACATCTTTCCGAACAATATCGACTGAGACAGGAAAAAGACATCTTTAACTGAAATGAATATCTTTCGGTCTCAATTTCTGTTTTTCAATCTGTGGTCGGAAATTCTATATCTTTTTACATGTCACTGAGCGATCCCCCTCGTATGGCAATGCTAAAGCAAAAAAGGTACAGCAGCGTCCCGCGGAAATGAATTGACTAGATCAATATGGAATTGCACGATCCCGAGTTCTTTCCTTCCATGTTGGCACACTATATACGTTGATGTCCATAGCACAACTTTCAGCTCCCCTTTTTCCCCCTTTTCAGTCTCAGCCAGCCAATAACAAATTGTTTCGAGTCACGAATAGGAAATCAAGGGAGGTAAGCAGCTCATCAAATAGCAGAATTCTTTATGAAATGACTTCGACGAAGGCGATATAGCTAGTGAGCCCATACCTTTCCCCTTTTTGCCCTGGCATTTCGAAAAGATCTAATGGATTGGAGAAGATTTGCCCTCAAGATCACGCCTTAACAGCAAAAGGAAATCAAACTGGCACCCAAAATCAAAGCCCGCGCTTCTTTTTTCTTTTTGAGTTATCCAATTAATTGAACCAAGCTGGACAAAAGCAAAGAGATAGTATGAGTCTCCTGCTCTTAAAAGGTATGGATTAGCAGCTCCGACCTTGAATCGTATCTCGGCCTGTTAAGGATGCTAGTAACTCAAATCTAGGACTAGGAAGAAGAGCCAGGAAGAGACCTCTTTCTTGTTCTGTTGTTCGAGGAATTGCTTCAAGGGAAGAAAAGGAAGCTAGCTATTGAGTTTCCGGGCATTAATAAGATGTCGTTAGACCGAATTCGAGACATTTATTATAGCGACTTCTGATAGCAATTCACTAGTGCCAAGGAGCGGGTATCGAGAATCAAAAGGGGAACAGCTAGAAAAGGGAAGAAATCCGCCTAGACTGGAGGGTTCTGCCTTCGAGTTCATCTCGGTTCTTGTTTTTTTTTTTGAGAATTCATTAATGCCGGAACTGCTGGTTACTTTTTTCCATTTCAACCCAACCAATTGAAACGACTGAAACGTTTTCTTTTGAAATGCCTGTTTCCCCTAGTAAAGCAAAAACCCTCCGCTTTCCGCCGCCCTTCCATCCCGGCAAAGAAACCCCTCGAAGAGTGGCTGAGACTAGTCCTACCTGTTCTTCGGTCGAGTTACAGAAAGTCAACCCCCGATTGTCGATAATGACATGTGAGAAATTCGGTGATATCCGCTGCCTGTGCCCATTGATTTCCATCCCGATGTACATCTTTTTCTTGTTTGGGTCTTTTTCAACCGCATAGAGGTTTGTTATGGGCATCGAGTGTTAAAAGTGTTGGATGGGGGAGGATCAGTCTTTGCTAGCAGCCCTGCCAAAGGACCTGGGGTGCGGAGAAGCCATACATTACAACCTAGATGACTCCTCAGCAATGCTACTAGTCCTTTCTTCTTACAGTGATGAGAGTTCAGTCATTCGAAGCTCCGTTCGCACCTGATCCCTTTGCTTCTTTACCAGACAAGAAGGATTAGACTTTCACTAATGGACTATAGCTAACTGAGAGAAAGAAACCTATGTCACTATTTGTAAATTGGTTTTGGAAAACCCCGGGCGCCAACTAAAAAAACCTGTTCAGGCTCTTAAAAACAATAGAAACAACTATATCCCTATTCCGCTGGAAACTTTTGTAAATCGGAAATAACGGACTCTACCCTACTTCCCACCAACTGCTTTCGTACAGAAGCAAGGAATTTCCAGGGCTTTCCAAAAATTCCCTGGTTATGAATGACTTCGACGAAGCGATATAGCTAGTGAGCCCATACGTCTTTTGCCCTCGCATTTCGAAATATTGGCTATGGAATTGAGAAGATTGGCTCAAGATCACGCTGAACAGCAAAGGAATCACTGCAATCAAGCCCGCTTCTTTTTTAGTTATCCAATTAATTGAACCAAGGCCTGGACAAAAGCAAAAAAGAAAGCTAGTATGGAAGTCTCCTGCTTTCTTAAAAGGTGGGTGGGGATTGATCAGCTCCCCGGACCCCTTGAACGGTATCTCGGCCCTTGTTAAGCAATGGCTATACTCAAATCCTAGATAGGCAAGAAGAGACCTCTTTCTTGTTCTGTTGTTCGAGGAATTGCTTCAAGGGAAGAAAAGGAAGCTAGCTATTGAGTTTCCAACTTTTGGGCGGATAGCATTAATAAGATGTCGTTAGACCGATTTTCGAATTAGGAATTCGAGACATTGATTATAGCGACTTCTGATAGCAATTCACTAGTGCCAAGGAGCGGGTATCGAGAATCAAAAGGGGAACAGCTAGAAAAGGGAAGAAATCCGCCTAGACTGGAGGGTTCTGCCATCGAGTTCATCTCGGTTCTTGTTTGAGATTCTAGTAGCGACTGCTGTACTTTCCATTCCTATCCAATGAACGACTGACGGTTCTTTGATGCTGTCTTAGTAACAGAAAACTCGCTTTCCGGCAGCCTTCCATCCCGGCTAAGAAACCCCTCGAAGAGTGGCTGAGAAACTAAGTCCCCCCCTAAACCTGTTTTTTTCTTCGGGTCGATTTACAGAAAAGTTCAACCCCCGATTTGTTCCCGATATGACATGGTGAGAAATGGCCCGGGTTTGATAATCGGCGCCCTGGTGGCTCCCATTGAAATTTTTTCCCATCCCGAAATTGTACCATCCTCTTTTTTTTCTTGTTTTTTTTTTGGTCCTTTTTTTTTCAAAAACCGCAAGAGGTTTTGTTTATGGGCCATCGACGTGTTTAAAAGTGTTGTAGGGGGAGGATCAGTCTTTGCTAGCAGCCCTGCCAAAGGACTGTGCGAGAAAGCCATACATTACAACCTAGATGACTCCTCAGCAATGCTACTAGTCCTTTCTTCTTACAGTGATGAGAGTTCAGTCATTCGAAGCTCCGTTCGCACCTGATCCCTTTGCTTCTTTACCAGACAAGAAGGATTAGACTTTCACTAATGGACTATAGCTAACTGAGAGAAAGAAACCTATGTCACTATTGTATTGTGAACCCCGCGCACTACCTGTGACAGGCTAAAAACAGATAGAACACTATATCCTATTCCTGGAATGTTGTACGGATACGGACTCTAACTCCAGCCAACTGCTTCGTACAGAGCAAGGATTCAGGGCTTTCAAAACACTCTAATGGGCGTTCAGCCTATTTCTTACCTTTTTGTAAGAGTTGCATTCCTGGATCCTGCTTCAAAACTATAGGAGACAGTCATTCTGTTGACTTCAAAAAAGAACTATCTGAAAGTGGAGTGAACAGGGGCGGTACCAACTACGACTAGAAAGCGGTCACTCCTGTCAATGAATACCATTCATAGTTGTCTATGTGAGTAAGATAGCCATAACGACTTTGTTTTACTGCTCGAGGGCTTTTATATATTTACTTAATTAGTTAGTGCTCTTCCTATTTTCTAGGCTTTCTTCTCCCGAACCGAACGAAGACAGTTTCTCTCCCCTCTGTACCTATTGCACTGATATCTTCGTGAATGTGAATAACTAACTGATCCGATCCCTGGTGCGTCTTCTTTTTCATATTGAATCTTTTTGTAGAGTAGGCGTTCAAGCCTTTCACAGACAAGTGACATACCTTAGAAAAGAAAGGAGAGACCTATAGAGGTATCCGTGATAGTTTGTGGTCTTTCTTCCAAAAAGAATATCCACTTAGTAGTAGTTGCTTGGAGAGGTAGAGATGAATGCTTGTTCGTTCCCCCTTTCGTTCTGACAGTACATACCCTCTCATGTAACATACAGTCTTTCCTCTTAAGCAAGGGCATTCCTAAACCTGCTTTCTCTCCCTTCTTGTCTTAGTATATCTTATAGTGACGCTTGAACTTGAAGAGTGAAAAATCCATTTAAAGGAATTCGTTCTGATTGCCCATCCCTTCGGGGACTTCTCGAAATTTTTCAAACTTTCATGCCCAATCAATTTTTTCCTTTTTTTCCAAAAAAAAAAAAAAAAAACCACACCAGCCGCTTGAAAGGAGCTGCCTCCCTCTTTAAGAAGTTCCGATCCTTACAACATAGAATAGCCGAACGAATTAGCCATAGAGCTCATCCCCGATTAAATAGTTGATGATTTCTTGATGGTTGACTGCTATATCTTAATTAGAGAATCGACTGGCCTCTCCTGCTTGAAAGAAAAAGAAGTTGCGATGCCATTGACTCTGTTAGAGGTGGGCTAGAAGAGAGTAGCTCATGCCCTTTACTTTAACTCCGATCGTAGAATAAAAAGTATGTTTTCCCAGGAGTGGTTCAAGCCTGCTAATCCGAGCTAAGACAGGAAAATGTTCAAGTGGACGTTTTAGGAGTGGATTCGATGAACAGTACAAAGTGTGCGATTCCCATGGTTCTGAAATGCAATGGAGATCATACAACAGGAAGGCCTCACGCTGTTCCCACAAAGAATGTCCTTGGCTTAATCCACCAAGTGGCCCGCAAACTTCCCTCTTCCCCTTTGGGTTTTACCCCTCGAGGAAACTGGTTTTTAGCGTTGTGTCTCTGAGCAACGTCCTGGAAAGGGATGGTCCCGCCGGTTCCCGGATAAACCCGCACAACGACCCTCGTTCGCTTCTCTCTGGAAGCTTTTTTATAGAAGTGCGCTTTTAAAGTGCATTAATCAGGCTGTGAAGTGAAGGTCACAGGGGCTATGAGACCCGGCGTAGGAATTAGGAAGCCCTAGTAGTAAGCAGAAAATGAAAAGCATATGAATAAGCTCAAGATAGCCAAGATGGAGTAGGGCTAGTCTAAGACAAGACAGACCGATATTGATTCTCCTGCTCGCCTTTACAAGGTTTCCTACTCACTCTATTGGGTGTCCTAATTATTTGTATTCCGCTGATAGTCTGCTCTTCCGGGATGCAGCTTACCTTCCTTCCTGTGTTGGTAGTTTAGTAAGGACTGATTTCAGGTTAGTATAGATAAAGACAGATAAGAATAGCTGAGGTAGGAGTTCTTTTTGTTCCGGGTAAGAGCTAAGGATAGATAGAGGAATTAGGTTAAGGATGGTAACTTCGCTTACTGTGCTCTTAGTTCTAACAGGTAGTCTCCCTTCTAGTTTTCCCTTGCTATTATGAGTTTGCTTTCTTTCTCTTGAGCTAGGACCCTAACTTCAGATAGGACTTCCTCCTCCCAAGCGGCTTACAACTAATCCCTTCTAGTTGAAAGAAAGGACTAGCATAGCAGGATGGGAAGGGCAATAAGCACCAAAAAATGAGTTACGTCAGGATTGGATTAAGAAAGAACCGGTAGTAAGGTAAGCTGGGAAACTGCCGTTAATGGCCCCCTTTTCGTTTTTGTCCTCTACTGGGAATCGCTGTAAATTTTATGTAGTCCCTGGTTTCCTACTACCTGCCCCCTGGCCCCCACTTGCTTCTTTTTTGTGCCGAAGGGCTTGGAGGGCCCTTCCGGTAAAGGGCGTGTGTTAAGCAGTCTTTTGGTTCGAATTGGCCCCCTTCGTTTTTCCCATCTCTTCTTTTCCCCCCGTGGGTGGGGGTGGTAACTTTTTTTTTTGAATTACAATTTCCTCTCCGTTTGTCGAATTGCTATCAGAAGTCGCTATAATAAATGTCTCGAATTCGGTCTAACGACATCTTATTAATGCCCGGAAACTCAATAGCTAGCTTCCTTTTCTTCCCTTGAAGCAATTCCTCGAACAAGAAAGAGGTCTCTTCTTCCTACTATCTATCGAATTGAATTGTCGAAGTAAGGGCCTAGCGAACTTCTTTTGTAGGGAGAGTGAATAGATCTTTCTTTCCCGGAACTCTAGAGTAGCTCCTTAGCTGCTAACATGGAACGAGCCTCTCTTCCCTTGCTAGCTGGATAAGGTGGGTTGCTTTCTCATAGTCTCCATTTCGAGATGGTGGATCAGACTTGAGCTCTCTCGTCAGGAATGGAGGGACGTTTAAGAATCCCTTTGGTAGTCGGTATGGGGGCACGCTTCTCTCAGGAGACAACTGAGGCAAGTAGCTAGTTGACTGTAGGTTTAGAGCACGGATTCTAACTCTCTCTCCGGTCTTTTATTACATAACCTCTTGCTAGGCGAATGGGCTTTTCTGATCGAGAAGAATGATTCAACCTCTGCATCTTAGTGTCCGGTAGTGACATAACCTCGGTCTTGGGGAGGCCCTACATTCAATGTCTCTCTCTACCCGGATACAGGAAGAGCAAGAACGGAGAGATCTATTTCATTCTTATCTGCCTCTTTCCTTATCTATTTCACTCTTCTTTTCTTGTCTGGCATTGAACACTTTCACATTTGTCTTCATAAACTTTTTACTGACGTAAAAATTTTTTTGGCGGGGTGAACAATTGTGAACCTCAACCTGCAATTCTTTCAGTCCAGAGCCCTGACGAGTTTTTTTTTTACCCAATCCCTCCCAAAACCCCCCGCTTTCCGGCTTTTTCTTCCTCTTTACGATATTTGAACGTGATATTGCATGAAATTGACTAGTTTTAAAAAACACCAATAATGGGTAGCTAAAGAATAACAGGCTCACATTTAAGGCCCTTTCAGGTAGTTTTCTTTGTAAGTTAGCGGGGATTTACCTATTCCTCAAGAGTGGACTGAAGTCTATCGGGGGAGGATGTTACAGGTGTTCCTGAGAGAACAAGTCTTTTTACCCAACAGGCACCAACAGATTCATAACAGGTCTTCAAGCCTCACTCGATTGAAGTGAAGGTTTCAAGTCTTGAATGCCGGGATCGGACATCGAAAGGTTTCAAAGTCTATTAGGGAAGCGGGCCCCCTACTGGTAGTGATAGCCCTCTCTCATGGATGAAGGCTAACCTTTTCTATTGGAATAGAGGGATGTGCAGATCAATTCCACTTTGAACTTTGCCATCTAGAGAGAGTTAGGATTAAGAACACTTGTGAAAGAGGTCATGAGACAACCAAAACCAATTTCAACGGGTAAGGAAAGCATGTGAGGGGTATAAGGCAGTAGAAATAGGTAGTAAACGGGAGTCAAGAAAGTCTCTAAGAAGTCAGGTTTGTTTTGAGACAGAAAAGTAGTCAATGAGTCTTATGATTGGGTGGAGAGGTACGAAGTGACTCGACTTCAAGGAGAGGAATGAATACGGCTAGCCGAAAGAATAAATAGATCGATCCGCATCAATGAATGCACGGGTACAATGGGCATACCTTTCATCTACAGCCATACCCAGGCCATACCCGAACTCCCATCACCCCGGGCTACCACCCCCCAGGTTAAGGACCGCTTTTTACCTGTTTGCTTTCCATTGGAACTCTTGCTTTCCATCTTCCCTGTTTTAACTTTGCTTTCCCATAAACTTACTTACTTACTACCTTGCTTTTCCACCCCCCAGGTTAAGGACCGCTTTCCTGTTTACTTGCTTTCCATTGGAAAGACTTTGTATCTAATCTGTGCCTTCGAGAGGCATCGCTCTGTATGCTACTAGGCGTACTAGCTTGCTTAAGCATAAGGCTTTACTGCGCCTTCCTTGCGAAAGAAAATATAGATAGATCTTTGGTACGATCGATTGCTTTTTCACTGCTGGGCATAACTTTACTCTTTCTAAACCCGGCAAAGGCCGGAGCTGCTACAATAGCTGAAGCTGGAGGAAAGAAGACTGATAGATGGACTGGAAGGGCGAGACAAAGAGAACTCAATCTAGAATTTACACTCCTTATAAAACCCCAAGTACGGCATTAGCAATTGAAGAGCTTAGAATGGGTGGAACTGGCTCAATAAAGTCTGGGAGATTAGATAAGCTGATTTGATATTCTTTTTACTGAAAATGCACCGATGGCAACTGCCATTGAAACTATATAGCTTTCTATATAGGCTGCTGGGAATGCAGGGAACTTCTATAGGCACCTTCCTAAGGCACTTTCATCTAACTTCCACTGCTTTGCAGGGAACTTCTATAGGCACCTTCCTAAGGCACTTTCATCTAACTTCCACTGCTTATCTATAGTCTTCCATTCCACGGCTTAGCCATAGGAAAGAAGAGGTTATGCATACGAAAGTACTCTTTAGGGAAAGGGCTTAGCCTAGCACTCCAACAGTATGGGCTCAACTAAGGCTTTTCAGGGAGTTACACATTTCATGTCATAGCCAGCTAGAGTGAGATAAGCCTTTCCCCAGCAGCCATAAAGAGGTTCCCCTGGATAAATGAAGAAAGAAGGGATTCATTCTATTATTGATTAGCGAGAGGGCTCCTTTACCACGTCCGTTAGGGACGATAGTAAGTAAGTATTCAAAGCATCAAATCAAATTTCAACAGGAAGCATCACAACCTAAAAGAATGTGAAACCGCTGTGGCTGAAACCCTTTATCCCTTGTTTACCCTTTTTAGTTTCTTTCCAACTTTTTTTTCTTCTCTCCTCTTTTTTTCTTTTTTTTTTCCTTCTCCTCCCTTTCCATTTCACTACTTTCGTAACTAAGTGCATAAAGAGAGGGCAGCTAAGTAAGAGAACTTTTCTTAATGTGCTTGAACGAATCCCCCCAAAGAAATAAGACAATGGCAGCCTTTTAAATTAGATTCTATATAGAAAGATATGAAATTTTCTTACTTTATTGAGAAATTGTACAGATCTAATTCGACGACTCACGTCTTCATTGGTAACTAATCACCTTTGGGCGGAAGCATGGTAACAAAAAGAAGAACGAACGTCAGCCTTGAGGGTCTTCTAACCGGTGGTAGAGGCCGAATCAATAACCGCACTTAAATTAGCTGTGACAGTATGCGAGTGAGCGTTCACGCTAGAGAATAAGATCCAACTACTCTTCCGAATAGGAGAGGATGCAAGCCCCCATCTTCGACTAGCTAATATAGGTGAATCGGTTCGAACACCGTTGGTCGATTGTCCGTCTAGTGAGTTAGCGTTGATACCCCACCAGTCAGGGCGGTAAAAAGAAATGAGATCTGTAAAGTTAGACTCGCTACTAAAGAAAGAAGGAGTCCACCCAAACCTTTCAAAAATCATCGAGGAAAGATTTTTTATTTTTCGAAAATTCTATTTTTGTCTCTTGGACCCCAAACAATTTTCTCTAAGGACCTAGACCCCAGGGGGAACGGGATAACTGGGATCGGGGAAACTTTCATTTTCCCTCAGTCCTTTTTTTTTTTAACGGTTTTTTTTTTTTTTTTGGCTGTCCCCCCCCCCCTTGTTCCTGCAAGATTTCCGTGGGGCACCAGAACAGAATTTTTTTTCCCAAAAATGGCAAAACCGTATATAAAGAAGTTGGGCCCGGGTTTTTTTTTTTATCCCCCCCCTCACAAAAACCCGAATAGCTTTTTTTTTCCCTGCGAGTTTTGCCCCCCCCCGGGGGTTTGCTAAGCCCTGAACCTTTTTGAAGAGCGGGAGTTTTTTGGTCGGCGAGAAGACTTCTTGAACAGGTTGGGGCATGGGAAGCCTCATTCCTTGCTTATGCTATTAGAGGAAAAATTTTTTATAAAAACGTAACAACACCAACTTTCCCACCCTGTTTTTTTTTGGGCTGTATTTTTTTTTTTTTCATTTACTTGTATATGTTTTTTGAAAAATTGATAAGAAAAAATAAAGAATATTTTAAAAAAAGAAAAAAAATGAACATCCTCCAATTTGTTTTTTTTCCCTGCAAAAAACAAAACGGGGAAAAATGGACTAGAAACAAAAGCCCAGATTATTTTTTTTTTTTTCCATTCCATCCACATCACACACGCATTTTGGGTTAATTGTAGTCACATCCATTAGAAGCCCTTTACACACACCAATAGACAGCCACAACACCAACCTTAAACACCAACCCAACATAACAAATAAAACCAAACAAAGACACTTAACTTAGCATAGGAGTCTATCTCCAGTAAGCATCGGAGTAGATCCCCACTAACAAAAGACAAAGAACACCATACATTAAAACAAACTACTTTGCGTCTACAGACACTTATTAAATTTAAACCCTAACTTTTTAAAATAAAAAACTAAAAGTTTCAGAGTCCCCGCCCGGTTTTTTTTCCCCTTTGGCCAAGGTTTTTTAAATCCCTCACATAAGTTTTTTTCCTGCTTTTCCCCCTGCTTAGTTTGTTCCGGTTTTTTGGTTTTTCCTTTCCGGAAGCGAGAGTTTCCCTCCCCTTTCAATGTTTTTGCCCCCCCCTTTTGGAATTTCTTTTTTTTTTCCTTGTTTCCTTTTTTTTCAATTTTTTTTTTTTCCCTTGAAGAAAGTTGAAAGAAGAATCCTCTGCAAAAATTAATCTAACAAAAGTTGAGTAGTTTTTTCTAAATACAATTGAGTAGTTTTAAGGGCAGATTCTAACCCTTGTATTTCAAGGTCAATAAAAAAAAGTTCATTGTCAATTTCAAAAAGTCGACGACTGGAATCGTAATTTTGGATTGCAAGAGGGAGGGCCATAGCTTTTCGATAGAAACAGGTAGAAAACTTATGTTTTTTTGTTTTTGTAAGAGCACAAAAGCTTATCAAATCAAGCCTCTATTTATACAGAGTGGTGGTAGAGGAATCTCGCCATCATGTGTCACGAATTGAATGGAAAGTCTAATTCCGACTAGCTGGCCACCCCACTTTCCGGCGGTTGAATACTTTCATTCCTATTTAGTGAAAGAAACTGGCTGCCCCTCAGGATCTTTCTCTGCAAGAAAGAAATCCCTGCTCTGGCTGTGTGCCTGTGTGAATAGACCGAACGTCTCACCAGCTTCAGCGAGTTTTTCTACTTAAAGTATTCAGCTAAAGCAAAGAAAAAAAAAGAACATATTCGTGCCGATTTTGGGCTCTGCTGGAAGATATTGCTGAGCACCAAAGCAAAGTACACACGTGATTCTGCTTTGGCAGAAGTGCAATATAGTGATCTTATGAGTTTAACTGGTAATTGAATTGTTTCACAAGTAGGTTTTGGTAATAGAAGAAGAAGATTACGACTTTTTCTAGTCTTTGTGAGGGATTTTCGATCTTAACCAAGTAATGGAATCATTTTCAGTTCGATGTAGTAGGAAATATATTGTAAGTGTGCATGAAGGACTGGTCACAGAAAAGCAGTTAAGTTGAAATCTTAATCTTAGAATGGAAAGAATTTCTTTTTCAGTCTACCATTCTGACTAATCCAAGTCATAGGTTCGAACCCTAATTCCCGTTTAGGGCTGGAACTGATTAGAATCCTCAGCCTAATTAACCCAGGTGTTATTAGGAAAGAAGATGGACAGAGTAACTATCAAAGTGAGTGCTACTGGTTCGAATCCAGTTCGCAGAGTTCATTGGTGTTATCTATTTTTTTATTAATGAGCTGAGTTGAACCTATTTTCTTCTTGTATTTTAGGGCTTTGCTTGGCATTGGGCTTTAGTTAAGCCTACATCTTTATTTTGATTTGGTCTGAAAGAAATAGACGCATTTTCATTCAGGCAACAAGCAAAACCCCATCGATATGTCTTTCTTTGATGGTTCATGTAGGCTTGGGTCTTTCATTCGGGCCCTCTTGGGGCACCCTGTGGGCCAATGCGTATAACTTGGGCTTTCTTAACGTGGCTCATTTGACGACTCAGTACATGGATGTCACGAGTCCATTGGCATAGAGGAATCTTTTCTACGTAAGCAGGTTGTACAAAGTTTGTTACAATGTTATTCGGGTATATTATGTGTGCTCCGCAAGGTAGCCAGAGCCAGCCAGGTTTTCATGAAAAAGGCATGATCGTCTTCAACTGCATAAAAGTAGTGCGGAGAACTAGTAAGAATTAGGCCTGCCATCCAATTTGGATGATCCGCCGAATCCATTGCTGACTTCACCACGATCGATTAGGTGAAACGGTTCTGCAAAGTTTGTTTGTTCATACAGGCAGCGTGGTTATAGTAGTCAGAATTGTGCCAGCCATGCAATTCGTACTGCATGGCGATATTACTCTACCACTCTATAAATGGAGGCTCGATAAGTGTCTTCTTCATCAAATTCAAACCAAATAAATTTCGTAATAGCACGTATAGCTATGGATGCTGCAAACAGGCTTTCTGCAATTGCTGCCGAAATGGGGCAACTCCAAAATGAAATTCAACAGCACCATAGAGTGCTAAACTCTTTTTTGAGAAGTGTTAGAACAATGGATCCTGCAAGGAAAGAAGCGCGCATTCGCGCTACCAGAGAGCGCATAGAGGGTTTGGAGGAGAGGCAGGGGGGCAAAGGCGCTTTTCGGGCGGGAACAAAGCAGGGCAAAAACCGCTTCATTTTGTTCATTGGGAGGGC
>CM067169.1:13059012-13061512 GCA_034093135.1 Erigeron breviscapus | reverse complement strand
GAGAAGAGATTCTTTCTTGTAAGAACATGGCAAGCTAAGTGAAGTCATTCAGAACTGGCAAGCACCCGGAAGCACTAGACCAATAAGCTAGATCTCCCTACGGGGCATTGCACGTTTAGCCAGACCGCTCCGCTCGTGCTTCTCCTTGCGTCTTGCACTAGAACAGGGAAATAGCTACTAAAGCACTTTCTCTCATGAATTGAAAGAGTTCTATCTCATATAGGGTCAAAATGCTACGGCTTGCTTATACTCTTGCAAGCAAGGCGAGAAGCGATTCTCTTAGCCGGCATACCCGACGAATCAAAAAAGCTATAATAAGGCAATCCATGGGCATGGAACCCCGAAATAGCCAATCTACAATCAAACTTTTAATCAGGTCGAAAAATTCTTGCCGGTGGGTAGAACCAAGACTCATTTTAGCCAGGAGCTTACTTTAACTACTTATTTAGCTACTTTAGGTCGTTGTAGTCCATAAATAAGAATAAAACTTTATCAGAGCTTGCATTCGATGCCGTTGATTCAATTTCTTCACCACCGGTAGCAATAAATTCTAAAAAGAAGCTTCCTTCGCAGGAAAGATATTCTAGTAAATAGAAAACTCGCCATTCATTCATGAACTGTCTTGCCCGTGCCATCAAGAGCTACAGCTATATCTCTCGAAGGTGTCTTAGCTCCACCGATAGGAACTGCCCACCTATCCAGGTAACCTCACCCGTGAACCACGAACTACACTTACAGACAACCTAAGAAGAAACGGAGTATCACCCAGTTGATAAAGCATAAGAAGCAAAAACTAGAAGAATAAACAAGAGATAACGCGCATACAAAGAGGATTCTTAACCGTTCGCGAAGAGAAGATAGTTGTTTTAGGCAAGGAAAAAAGCCAACCATAGCAGAACGCAATCAAAGCTTTCGTCCTTGGCCGCTCCTTCAACTGATTTCATTCATTCATAAACTCGCTTGAACGTGCCATCAAGAGCTCCAGCTGCAAGAGGATAGGATCTTTAGGCTGGGCACGAAAGCTGCATTGATTTGACTTCTTTGCTTCTGCTATTGAAGCGAAAAACCCCAAGAAAACTTTATCAATTCTCATTCTTCTTTGGCGACAAGGAAGGCTACCCCTGGGTAAAAGTACTAATCCGTCTATCTACTTACTACCTAACTAAGAGAATGGTATTTACTGAGAGAAGTAGTACGAGGAGCTAGATTGTTGCTGTCTTCTTTTTGGCAGTGGGATAGGGAAACTGTGAGGACTGAACTTTCACTTTCTTACTTGAACTCATAGCTCTTTCTCTTTTTATCTTTTGAGAGCTGTATGTAACTACAGTTCTTTATGGGCTGGGGAAATCTCCTAAATTACAAGAGAGGAAGATAGAGTTAGCATTGATTGGGAAGGAAGGAACTAGTAATCCATTTAAGAGGACTTTACCCTAGAAAAAGTAAAAGGGAGGGAAGGAAATTTTTCTAACTCGGAATGAATTGGAAGTGCGAGATGCACTAATCGGAAAGAGACTCTCTCTTGGCCTGACTTTCCCTATTGGCTTTGACTGCGGTAAGTAATTCACTCAAACCGATTCCATTTATGGATACTTGGAGGGTGGGAAAACTCTTTCTTTTATCAGGATTAAAGGCTTAGCCGCCTGACTCACTCCGGATAGAAAGATTGAGGGGGTCAGACACGGCGGAGACTTTCATTGAATATGGGATTGAGACTACGACTGGAATGGAATTGCTCCGTTGATAGATCCAGATTCATTCGCATCCGCCCATCTAAGAGATTTCTTCGTGCCGGGTCGTGAGCTATGTGGAGCGATAAAAAAAATGGGATCTATTGGGCTTTCACCTGCACTGCCTTCGCCTAGGACATTAGAAAGGGCGAGAAAGGGCGAGAAAGGGCTTGCTGCTGGTTCGGAACTCCCCTATCTATTTGAATTGATTTACAGCGCCTATTTTCAAGCTTATAAAAGGAATTGCTTCTATTAACTTTAAAGAGTGTCTCTCCTGTCCGGCTCGATATGAACAAGGTAGGCTGGTAGGTGGGTAGGCTTCTATCCGACTAGTAGGACATGCAGTTCTCCCCTTAGCCTTAGGGCAGGCACGAAATCAATTAACAAGGGCTTAAATAAAGGAAAAGGGAGGACGACTTAAGACAGCAAGAACGGCCAAAAGAAGTAAGTCACTTGCAAGCCCAGGAAGAATTAAAAGAAATCGATGAATGTGTCCCGACCAAGCAACGAAGAAGCGCTAGCAGATGAGATTGGACCTATATAGACTAGGAAACACAGGGAAAGACAGTCTTGGGGGTCCCCAAAACAGAGTGAGAACTAGCCCTTTGAGGAGCTCTCTAAGCTGTCTAACTCTCTATTACCATATGCAGAGGGAAACCAGGTTCAATAGCCGGATAGAGTAAGAAAACAACTAAATAGAAATGAGTACTTGCTACGGGTGAAGGAGTAAAGAGTTTCAAGAAAAAATCTCCTTAATGCGACTGCGGGAAAGG
>CM067169.1:12982201-13058012 GCA_034093135.1 Erigeron breviscapus | reverse complement strand
TGTTGTTGTTGTTGTTGTTGTTGTTGTTGTTGTTGTTGTTGTTGTTGTTGTTGTTGTTGTTGTTGTTGTTGTTGTTGTTGTTGTTGTTGTTGTTGTTGTTGTTGTTGTTGTTGTTGTTGTTGTTGTTGTTGTTGTTGTTGTTGTTGTTGTTGTTGTTGTTGTTGTTGTTGTTGTTGTTGTTGTTGTTGTTGTTGTTGTTGTTGTTGTTGTTGTTGTTGTTGTTGTTGTTGTTGTTGTTGTTGTTGTTGTTGTTGTTGTTGTTGTTGTTGTTGTTGTTGTTGTTGTTGTTGTTGTTGTTGTTGTTGTTGTTGTTGTTGTTGTTGTTGTTGTTGTTGTTGTTGTTGTTGTTGTTGTTGTTGTTGTTGTTGTTGTTGTTGTTGTTGTTGTTGTTGTTGTTGTTGTTGTTGTTGTTGTTGTTGTTGTTGTTGTTGTTGTTGTTGTTGTTGTTGTTGTTGTTGTTGTTGTTGTTGTTGTTGTTGTTGTTGTTGTTGTTGTTGTTGTTGTTGTTGTTGTTGTTGTTGTTGTTGTTGTTGTTGTTGTTGTTGTTGTTGTTGTTGTTGTTGTTGTTGTTGTTGTTGTTGTTGTTGTTGTTGTTGTTGTTGTTGTTGTTGTTGTTGTTGTTGTTGTTGTTGTTGTTGTTGTTGTTGTTGTTGTTGTTGTTGTTGTTGTTGTTGTTGTTGTTGTTGTTGTTGTTGTTGTTGTTGTTGTTGTTGTTGTTGTTGTTGTTGTTGTTGTTGTTGTTGTTGTTGTTGTTGTTGTTGTTGTTGTTGTTGTTGTTGTTGTTGTTGTTGTTGTTGTTGTTGTTGTTGTTGTTGTTGTTGTTGTTGTTGTTGTTGTTGTTGTTGTTGTTGTTGTTGTTGTTGTTGTTGTTGTTGTTGTTGTTGTTGTTGTTGTTGTTGTTGTTGTTGTTGTTGTTGTTGTTGTTGTTGTTGTTGTTGTTGTTGTTGTTGTTGTTGTTGTTGTTGTTGTTGTTGTTGTTGTTGTTGTTGTTGTTGTTGTTGTTGTTGTTGTTGTTGTTGTTGTTGTTGTTGTTGTTGTTGTTGTTGTTGTTGTTGTTGTTGTTGTTGTTGTTGTTGTTGTTGTTGTTGTTGTTGTTGTTGTTGTTGTTGTTGTTGTTGTTGTTGTTGTTGTTGTTGTTGTTGTTGTTGTTGTTGTTGTTGTTGTTGTTGTTGTTGTTGTTGTTGTTGTTGTTGTTGTTGTTGTTGTTGTTGTTGTTGTTGTTGTTGTTGTTGTTGTTGTTGTTGTTGTTGTTGTTGTTGTTGTTGTTGTTGTTGTTGTTGTTGTTGTTGTTGTTGTTGTTGTTGTTGTTGTTGTTGTTGTTGTTGTTGTTGTTGTTGTTGTTGTTGTTGTTGTTGTTGTTGTTGTTGTTGTTGTTGTTGTTGTTGTTGTTGTTGTTGTTGTTGTTGTTGTTGTTGTTGTTGTTGTTGTTGTTGTTGTTGTTGTTGTTGTTGTTGTTGTTGTTGTTGTTGTTGTTGTTGTTGTTGTTGTTGTTGTTGTTGTTGTTGTTGTTGTTGTGGTGGTTGTTGTTGTTGTTGTTGTTGTTGTTGTTGTTGTTGTTGTTGTTGTTGTTGTTGTTGTTGTTGTTGTTGTTGTTGTTGTTGTTGTTGTTGTTGTATCACTGGTGCAACAGGAGGTTGTGGAGGGATCTACTGTGGAGCAACAGCAAAATCACCTTCAACATCAGAGTCCTCATGCGCAAATCCATTATGTTCTGGAGCAACATAAGCGGGATTAACAAGCGCACCAAAGAGGTTTCTGTCCCTCGGTCGAGCCTGTTGTGGAAGATTTCCACGGTATCTATAACTGTCGTTAAAGATACGATTAGGCATCGTAGTCACCGATTCATTAGGACCCTCCGGAACAAGATTGGGTAGTCGAGCATTTATGATCAGCATCACGAACCTCGGATACATCAGAAATCTCTCATCATCCCTTGCCCTTATTTGCCTGCTCATCTCATTAAAGATATAACGAGAGAAGCTATAAGGCTTGTTCAGCACCAAGGATATCACTTGTGATTGGGTTTCGACATTCAATGAATCGTAACCCGATTTCTTATTGCTCAAAGCAACAAGAATCACATGTGAAAAGAACTTCCACCTGCCCATCAAACAATTCTTCTGAAATGTGTTCCGGTTTGCAGGACCGACATACCCCATTCTTCTGAATGCTCCCAGTCTAAGTGCTTGGGGATATGTGGTTGGACCGTTCACTCCTCCCTCTTGGTCTTCAGTCCCCAAGTCAAGAATACCAATCAAGTCAGAGGCAGTGAACTGGAGGGTCTGATTGTTCACCCTCGCTTCAATACTTGGGATAGCACCGGGTAACAACCTTGCAGATTCCCAGAATTAACTTAAGAAAGTCAAATACATAATTAGGTCAGCTGTGAGAACATGTCTGATTCTTGATTGCTGCAGAAACTCAAGAATCCTGACAAATCTCTCAGCATTAGGCTGATTCACATCCAAATTAATCAAGTAGTTATGAGTTCTGTGAAAGTGTCTCTCAGCCATCTGCACAAAGATACAAACAACCAAACAAAAGATTAGCAACAACAAATAAGGTCGAACTTTAAAGCTCTTAACATTTTCTAAACCCCTGAAACACTTAGTTTCATCGGTTCCAAGAATGTTATTAACTTTAACAATCGACAAACAGGTTGAACGATAAAATTCTTAACATTTTCTAGGATAGCGAAACCATTTGTTTCATAATCCTCCAAAACGTCACCAATTTTATCGAATCAACACGTCGATATTAAAACTTCCAATGTTTTCCAAGGTCGCGAAACCATTTGTTTAATAACCTTCCAAAACATTTAGTTTTAATAAACGACACTTTGAACTTTACAAAATTTAATCAAAACCATTTGTTTCAGTTAAATTTTAAAGTTCAAAATTATAAGGCAAATCGCACTTTCTAATTTGACTCTTTTGATAATTTTCCCATTTTGAAAATTATCCGAAGTCCTAGAACATGCAAATTCCTTATACACACACATATGGTGACACTACACACATATGGTGTCGGGTTTGACTGAATAATACGTGTTTTGTTTCATATTTTACTTATTTTAAATTTTTTCAAATTAAAAATTTTACAAGTCATGAAACACGCAAATGAGTAACAATACGCAAATGGTGACTAAAATGTGCAAATGGTGTATTTTACTTAAACATGCATATCTGGTCGTTTGCGAGTTCTTTATGATGACGTCATCATAAACACGCAAAAACTGGAAACGTTTGAAGATGAACTGGTTCATATGAACACGCATATGGTGAAGAACACGCATATGACTGTTCATCATCCAAAACTTAATCCAGTTGATTTGAACCCTAAAACTCTTAAATCTGGTACGAATAGCATCTTATAAGTCCGATTTATCAGTTTTTCGGTTCCATTTTGTAACACCCCGACTAGGGCGGAAACACGAGATGCCACAGAACGACATGGTACAAAAGATTTAAACATAAAACATCAACATTAAGTTCCAAATGCCATACACGTTCAAAAGATTACATAGTTAAAGTTGACGTTTGAAATTCATTACATAACCCAAATCCATAATCAAAAGATAATTGTTTGCATTACAACCGTCGAGCATACAACAAATAAGCATCCAAGGGTCAAACATGCTAGGTGCTTACTGATCTATATTTGTCAAATAACTCTTTAGGATCGAGATACTTAAAGTTGTGAAGTATCCCTGTTTAAGATCGAGAGTATTTGGACAAATTCACTTAAATGCAAAAGGAATGCTTAAAAGTATTTTTGTCAAGGAAATGACTTTGTATTTATAGCAACTAATTACTGGAAAACACTTGGTCGATTTAAGTCTAATCTAAGTTACTGGAAAACACTTGGTCGATTTAAGTCTAATCTAAGTTACTGGAAAACACTTGGTCGATTTAAGTCTAATCTAAGTTACTGGAAAACACTTGGTCGATTTAAGTCTAATCTAAGTTACTGGAAAACACTTGGTCGATTTAAGTCTAATCTAAGTTACTGGAAAACACTTGGTCGATTTAAGTCTAATCTAAGTTACTGGAAAACACTTGGTCGATTTAAGTCTAATCTAAGTTACTGGAAAACACTTGGTCGATTTAAGTCTAATCTAAGTTACTGGAAAACACTTGGTCGATTTAAGTCTAATCTAAGTTACTGGAAAACACTTGGTCGATTTAAGTCTAATCTAAGTTACTGGAAAACACTTGGTCGATTTAAGTCTAATCTAAGTTACTGGAAAACACTTGGTCGATTTAAGTCTAATCTAAGTTACTGGAAAACACTTGGTCGATTTAAGTCTAATCTAAGTTACTGGAAAACACTTGGTCGATTTAAGTCTAATCTAAGTTACTGGAAAACACTTGGTCGATTTAAGTCTAATCTAAGTTACTGGAAAACACTTGGTCGATTTAAGTCTAATCTAAGTTACTGGAAAACACTTGGTCGATTTAAGTCTAATCTAAGTTACTGGAAAACACTTGGTCGATTTAAGTCTAATCTAAGTTACTGGAAAACACTTGATCGATTTAAGTCAATCTAAGTTACTGGAAAACACTTGGTCGATTTAAGTCTAATCTAAGTTACTGGAAAACACTTGGTCGATTTAAGTCTAATCTAAGTTACTGGAAAACACTTGACTCAATTATGTATCTAAGTTACTGGAAAACACTTGGTCGATTTAAGTCTAATCTAAGTTACTGGAAAACACTTGGTCATTTAGTCAATCTAAGTTACTGGAAAACACTTGGTCGATTTAAGTCTAATCTAAGTTACTGGAAAACACTTTATAGATCATGAGTGTTTTCAGATATACAAATTTGTATGTCTGGAAAACACTTGGTCGATTTAAGTCTAATCTAAGTTACTGGAAAACACTTTATAGATCATGAGTGTTTTCAGTTTCATCTTTTAAGTTCTAACTTAGACTAAATCTGGTCATTTACTTATGGAAATAAAAAATTGCAACTATTATTACTTTCACCAAAAAGGAAAATAATTACAACCTTCATAACACATTTAATTACAATAAGTACAATGATAAAAAGGTTCAGGCCCTTCTTCTTGATGTCCTTTCTGGTGCATCTTCAGTAGCCTTCCTTTTAGGAGATGGAGATGATGGAACAGACACTGGTGGTCTCAGACCCAACACAGCTTCCATTTGTTGAATTCTCTTCCAGACTTTCTCAATTCTTTTCATAAAAGCCTTCACATCTGGAGAGAGATCAGTCTTGCCTTTGAAAGTCATTCCAATCTCCTTTAGTTCAGTCCATCCAAATGCTTGGACTGAAGTATCTTTTCTTTCATCAGTAAAGTTACCTTCTCTGGTCAACTTTACATTAAACCTGGTCATACCTTGATGATGTTCAGCCAGTGTGATTTCAGCATTAATTATTCTTCTTGCATTGGCCCTGAACGTCATCATTTCTTCAAACTTAGCCTTTTGCTTAGCCAACTGAACCATATCTTCAGTTTCCCTGGATACACCACTCTGTTGTCCTTCAGTGGACTGGTGTTCTTGTCTATTGATCTTCAGAGTTGTATCCAGAGGAATAAAGGTGCTAACATCACCATCTTTAATTGCCTTCAGTTGCTTGGCAGTAAGCTTGGGTAGACCAGTCATTCTCTTCCTGTATTCCAGTTCCAGAGCACCAGCATTTCTTCTTATTTTCTTCTGGAGGCTTACCAGCTCCTCCTTTCTTTGTCTGATAAGCTCTGGAATGGTTACACCATAAATCAAGGAATCATATACCTGTTCTTCCTCTGCATAGAACGAGCGTATATGTACATCATTCAGTGCATCAAGACATTGTTGAACTCTGGGATCCTCCTTCATCCTTTTAAACACTTCAATATTTATGCCAAGTCTTCCAGCATTGTAGGAATCCAGAGTACCCATTGTAGCCATATCCCTATGATGGGCCAGCAGTTCATTTTTCTGGTTTGTCTTGAAAATTTCTATCATGATACACTGTTGTTCCATTTTCTTTGATGCTTCACTGTCAACATCTTCAAACTGTTCTTCCTCTGCATAGAACGAGCGTATATGTACATCATTCAGTGCATCAAGACATTGTTGAACTCTGGGATCCTCCTTCATCCTTTTAAACACTTCAATATTTATGCCAAGTCTTCCAGCATTGTAGGAATCCAGAGTACCCATTGTAGCCATATCCCTATGATGGGCCAGCAGTTCATTTTTCTGGTTTGTCTTGAAAATTTCTATCATGATACACTGTTGTTCCATTTTCTTTGATGCTTCACTGTCAACATCTTCAAACTGTTCTTCCTCTGCATAGAACGAGCGTATATGTACATCATTCAGTGCATCAAGACATTGTTGAACTCTGGGATCCTCCTTCATCCTTTTAAACACTTCAATATTTATGCCAAGTCTTCCAGCATTGTAGGAATCCAGAGTACCCATTGTAGCCATATCCCTATGATGGGCCAGCAGTTCATTTTTCTGGTTTGTCTTGAAAATTTCTATCATGATACACTGTTGTTCCATTTTCTTTGATGCTTCACTGTCAACATCTTCAAACTGTTCTTCCTCTTCACCAGACACCATCTTTTCTTTCCCTTTAACTGCCTTCAGTGTGGTAGGGATGTCTGGGAAGGATTCAAACTGGGGCTCGGCTTCAGTACCAGCAGCCTCTTCTTCAGTCTGCACATTGGCTTCAGTGCCAAGTGCTCTCTGGGCAATACGTGCACTGGCATCAGTACCAGTCACTTGTTTACTTTGAATAACGCTTTCAGTAGCGACCGCCCTTACAACCTCTTTCTTTTTCCTTATCAAACTTTCTTGGATACCAGATGATGGAATAGACAATTTTTCCCCTTTGGAATGATCTCTAGTCCTGGACTTTAGATCATTCCACAATTCTTCCATCATTAGCCTATCCAGTGAGCCAAATGTTCTGCCTTGTTCTGGCAAGGAAGCAGTCATACCTTTCTTTAATTCCAGCACTTCCTTCTTCATATTTTCAATTTGTTCAGGCAAGTGCTTAGGCAGCTTCTCATCCAGTAGCTTCTCAAATTGTGGTAAAACCCCATCATAAATACTACGAAGGACAGTCCCAGAAACCTCTTCACATAATTCTTTCAACATGTGGTTTCTGAACTTCCTTGTACATTCATCACTTAAAACACTTACAACTTCTCCTTGATCCAGTACGGGCCTACTCTCCAGAGAGCTTACCCTAAACACCAAGTTCTTAACCTCTTCTTTCAGCCCTGCCAGTTCGCCAGTGACTGCAGTCTGAACAGAAGACACCATTTTGGATTCCAACCCCTGGACTGCCACTTTAATGTTTTCAGAATTTTGATTGGTGGCCAGTACCAGTTCATCCAACTTCTCGAACACTAACTTCTCATTCCCAGCGAACAAGTTCATTTCTGAAGAAAGATTATTTGATAACAAAGACTTGAAGTCAGAAATAACCTGGGAAGATGAGTGCAGTGATCTCTCCAGGTCCGCCACCTTACTAAGAAGGCCTTGGACCTCGGTTGAGGAAGAAGTGGAGAGACCAGTGGGTGGTTCCAGATGAGAAGTCAATCTGGTCATTACTGGGATTTGTGCCCAGACCTCTTCAGATTCAACATTTGAGTCTGGCACACTTTGTTCGGTTGGGTTCACTGGAGGTTGAGTTGTAGGAATGAAAGGAGTGAAATATGGAGTTGATTGAGGAATTGAAGGTGGTGGAGGTGGTGGCATTGATTCTGGTGGTGGTATTTCTGGTGTAGGGGTAGGTATTTCTGGTGAGGGTGGTATTTCTGGTGAGGGGTAGGTATTTCTGGTGGGGGGTATTTCTGGTGTAGGGGTAGGTATTTCTGGTGGGGGTGGTATTTCTGGTGGGGGTGGTATTTCTGGTGGGGGTAGTTTTCTGGTGGTGGTATTTCTGGTGTAGGGGTAGGTATTTCTGGTGAAGGTGTTGGTATTTCAGGTAGAGTTTCTTCTTCTTGTACATCTTCACCCAGAAAGTTTAAACTTGCATCAAATCCCTCAGACATGGGGGAGTCAACATCATCCCATTCTGGAATATTCCCAACAAATTGTTCACCAGACTGTTCACCAGTCTCTACTTGTTCACCAACCTCAACATTCAAATCTAGTGGAGCCTCTTGCTCACCAGATGCTTCAACCTGCTCAACAATTTCAGCAATATCTTCTTGTACCACAGCCTGGACTTCAGTGTCCACTCTCTGTTCAGTTTGTACAAGAGATTCAATATTTTCTTCAAAGATAGGAGATCCATCAATATTAATTGTATCACCAGGATGGGTTGATGGATTTACCTGGACTCCTCCCCTCATTAGACGCCTATGTGATCTTGGTCGTCTGGAAAGCTCAACAGTGGGTTGCAAGCCTTCTTCAGGAGCCACTTGACTTATTGGTTGTATAAGTTCTACAACCTGGACATCTTGGTCACCAGAATGCTCTTCAACAACTTGAACACTTCCTGGTGCCACAATCTCTTCTGCCCTTTGGAATGAGAGCATGGACTGAGGAATATCTACCTCACCATCTCTTGACTGTAGGTTGTTCAGATCCCTTAAAAACTCACTCATAGAAAAATGAGTAGTATTATTATCATATTGGTCTCCTAGACCATTTCTGAACATCAGGGAAAGAAAACGTATAAATGGAACGTGTGGTTTTCTCCCTTTTGCCTTCAATCGATCCACCAAATCATTAAACAGGATCTGAGCAAAATCCACCCTTATCCCAAACCACAAACAATAGGCAATCTGGAGTTGCGTTTGATTTATTTGATCTAGACCTCCAGAACTACCTCCTAGACACTCTACCAAATGAGTGAAGAAAAATCTCCACGAATCTGTCAGCCTACTCATATAAATGGTTCCTTTTCTCAACAACTGGCCTTGATCATCTACAATTTCTGTGTGCCCCATCAACCTGCACACTTCCCTGAAATTTATGCCAGTAGGGAGTTCGATTGGCAGCTCATTCTGGTCATGATAGTTCAATTGTAAAACAGACCTGAGCAAATTCACCGAAAAACTCAAAGATCTGGTACCTCCATTGAGAGTGTAAGAAATTGATGAAGTTTCTTCATTGTAGAAAGCGGAGTACCAGAACTCACATAAGTAGTCATGGTACATTTTCCCTGGATTTAGGGTTAATGCACCATACAGAGGGCATGAGAGAAAGAACGTATTCAATCTCCCAATGATAGAACGAGCAGGATGAACACTGGAAAGTTTGGCCATCCAGTTATTCATATTGATGCGTATGGATTTCGCCTCAAGAGAAATATGTCTCGGTTTAACTACATCACCAACCGGAGCATATTCAGCAGATAAGAGATTTTTAGGTGCCATTTTTGATAGATAGATGAAGATGAAATTGAAAATATAAGGTTATGAAGAATTTAAGGAATTGAATGAAGGAATTTTAGATTTGGGAGTAAATGTTCGAAGTAAATGAAATTGAAAGTGAAAGTGGGTATATATAGGATTGAGAATGTGGAACTCAAACGATTAATTTGAAATTATCAAATACAATTTTTGATCGTGTTCTGAGATCCGCATTAATTACATCACATCACACATAAATGCATGACGGTTTACAGCCCACAAAACAGTAACAACTTGTACTTTTTGTTTTCCCAAAGTAAAAAGACCATCATTGTTTTGAAAAACTTACATGCCACGTAGGATTTATAAGATAAATATCTTTGAAAAAGTTTGCTTACGTGGCACATACAAAGATCAAGTATTTTGAAAATATTATGACATATTTCAGTGCATCTGGAGTTGCGTTTGATTTATTTGATCTAGACCTCCAGAACTACCTCCTAGACACTCTACCAAATGAGTGAAGAAAAATCTCCACGAATCTGTCAGCCTACTCATATAAATGGTTCCTTTTCTCAACAACTGGCCTTGATCATCTACAATTTCTGTGTGCCCCATCAACCTGCACACTTCCCTGAAATTTATGCCAGTAGGGAGTTCGATTGGCAGCTCATTCTGGTCATGATAGTTCAATTGTAAAACAGACCTGAGCAAATTCACCGAAAAACTCAAAGATCTGGTACCTCCATTGAGAGTGTAAGAAATTGATGAAGTTTCTTCATTGTAGAAAGCGGAGTACCAGAACTCACATAAGTAGTCATGGTACATTTTCCCTGGATTTAGGGTTAATGCACCATACAGAGGGCATGAGAGAAAGAACGTATTCAATCTCCCAATGATAGAACGAGCAGGATGAACACTGGAAAGTTTGGCCATCCAGTTATTCATATTGATGCGTATGGATTTCGCCTCAAGAGAAATATGTCTCGGTTTAACTACATCACCAACCGGAGCATATTCAGCAGATAAGAGATTTTTAGGTGCCATTTTTGATAGATAGATGAAGATGAAATTGAAAATATAAGGTTATGAAGAATTTAAGGAATTGAATGAAGGAATTTTAGATTTGGGAGTAAATGTTCGAAGTAAATGAAATTGAAAGTGAAAGTGGGTATATATAGGATTGAGAATGTGGAACTCAAACGATTAATTTGAAATTATCAAATACAATTTTTGATCGTGTTCTGAGATCCGCATTAATTACATCACATCACACATAAATGCATGACGGTTTACAGCCCACAAAACAGTAACAACTTGTACTTTTTGTTTTCCCAAAGTAAAAAGACCATCATTGTTTTGAAAAACTTACATGCCACGTAGGATTTATAAGATAAATATCTTTGAAAAAGTTTGCTTACGTGGCACATACAAAGATCAAGTATTTTGAAAATATTATGACATATTTCAGTGCATCTGGAGGTTGACAGGACCGTCCAGTATCACTGGTGGATTAGTCCAGTGAACATGTACTGATGGTACACTGGAGGGACACTCCAGTAAAGTACCAGTGAAAACCAATTTTGAAAGACTGGAAACCTTAAACTTGCACGTCAACTAATACAGACAAATGAGAGGGACACATTTACAAGAAGACATAAGTCAACTCAAACACGCACTTCAACCTGTCCAGTTACCAGTGAGAGGGACATATTTACAAAGCACCAGTAATATTTTCTGAAGAATTTGTCCAGTGAGAAAATTAATTCCCCCTGAACTTAAACATTTTTAAGAGAAAATATTTTTCAAGTCTTCCCTGGAATGTTGATCCAGAAATAAATTTTTGAATCTTTAAATCAAAGATCCTTAGTAGTACACAATGGCGTTCAATACCAAGGTTCCAGATTTAAGGGTTTAACATTCCCAACTCACCAACAAGATATTCAAAAGTTTTTACATCCAGTGGTTTAGTAAAAATGTCAGCGAGTTGTTTGTCAGTGGGAATAAAATGGAGTTCAATGTTGTTTTTCATAATATGATCGCGAATGAAATGGTACCTTAGATCGATGTGTTTGGTTCTGGAGTGCATGACTGGATTGTTGGAGATAGCGATGGCACTGGTATTATCACAAAAGATTGGAGTTTTTGAATATTTAATACCATAATCAAGCAACTGGTTCTTCATCCAGAGTATCTGAGCACAACAACTGGCTGCAGACACGTATTCAGCTTCAGCAGTGGATAATGAAACTGAAGTTTGCTTCTTACTGGTCCAGCTGACCAGTTTGCCACCTAGGAAATGACATCCACCAGTTGTGGATTTCCTATCTATCTTACAACCTGCATGATCTGAATCTGAATAACCCATTAGATCCATGCCTGAGCCTTTGGGGTACCAAAGACCTAGACTGGGGACACCTTTAAGGTACTTCAGTATGCGCTTTACAGCAAGCATATGAGATTCCTTTGGATTAGACTGATATCTGGCACATAAACATGTTGAAAAACTTACATGCCACGTAGGATTTATAAGATAAATATCTTTGAAAAAGTTTGCTTACGTGGCACATACAAAGATCAAGTATTTTGAAAATATTATGACATATTTCAGTGCATCTGGAGGTTGACAGGACCGTCCAGTATCACTGGTGGATTAGTCCAGTGAACATGTACTGATGGTACACTGGAGGGACACTCCAGTAAAGTACCAGTGAAAACCAATTTTGAAAGACTGGAAACCTTAAACTTGCACGTCAACTAATACAGACAAATGAGAGGGACACATTTACAAGAAGACATAAGTCAACTCAAACACGCACTTCAACTTGTCCAGTTACCAGTGAGAGGGACATATTTACAAAGCACCAGTAATATTTTCTGAAGAATTTGTCCAGTGAGAAAATTAATTCCCCCTGAACTTAAACATTTTTAAGAGAAAATATTTTTCAAGTCTTCCCTGGAATGTTGATCCAGAAATAAATTTTTGAATCTTTAAATCAAAGATCCTTAGTAGTACACAATGGCGTTCAATACCAAGGTTCCAGATTTAAGGGTTTAACATTCCCAACTCACCAACAAGATATTCAAAAGTTTTTACATCCAGTGGTTTAGTAAAAATGTCAGCGAGTTGTTTGTCAGTGGGAATAAAATGGAGTTCAATGTTGTTTTTCATAATATGATCGCGAATGAAATGGTACCTTAGATCGATGTGTTTGGTTCTGGAGTGCATGACTGGATTGTTGGAGATAGCGATGGCACTGGTATTATCACAAAAGATTGGAGTTTTTGAATATTTAATACCATAATCAAGCAACTGGTTCTTCATCCAGAGTATCTGAGCACAACAACTGGCTGCAGACACGTATTCAGCTTCAGCAGTGGATAATGAAACTGAAGTTTGCTTCTTACTGGTCCAGCTGACCAGTTTGCCACCTAGGAAATGACATCCACCAGTTGTGGATTTCCTATCTATCTTACAACCTGCATGATCTGAATCTGAATAACCCATTAGATCCATGCCTGAGCCTTTGGGGTACCAAAGACCTAGACTGGGGACACCTTTAAGGTACTTCAGTATGCGCTTTACAGCAAGCATATGAGATTCCTTTGGATTAGACTGATATCTGGCACATAAACATGTTGAAAACATAATATCTGGTCTACTGGCCGTTAAATACATCAGTGAACCAACCATGCCTCTATAGACAGTGGTGTTCACTGGTTTGCCATCTGGATCCGAGTCCAGTGTCAGTGGTGCAGAAATTGGAGTTGGTTTAGATGGTGAAGAATTCATATCGAATTTCTTTAAAAGATCTCTAACATATTTTTCCTGATTAATAAAAATTCCATCTTTGTTTTGTTTAATCTGGAGTCCAAGAAAATATGTTAATTCACCCATCAAACTCATTTCATATTCAGTGGACATGATTTTAGAAAATTTCTTGCACATGTTTTCATCAGTAGACCCAAAAATTATATCATCAACATAAATTTGTACCATTAACAGATTACCTTTCTCATGAAGAATGAACAAGGTATTGTCAATTGCACCTCGTTTAAAACCATTTTTCAACAAATGTTTAGTCAGAGTATCATACCAGGCACGTGGGGCTTGTCTGAGGCCATATAGCGCTTTGTCCAGACGATATACCCAATGTGGATGCTTGTCATCAACGAAACCTGGAGGTTGTCTGACGTAAACTTCTTCTTCAAGCTTCCCATTCAAGAAAGCACTCTTTACGTCCATCTGGTAGACCTTGAACTGATGATTAGCAGCGAATGCTAAGAAAATTCTGATCGCTTCAAGTCTAGCCACTGGAGCAAAAGATTCATCAAAGTCGACATCTGACTGGCAGTAGCCTTGTGCTACCAGTCTGGCCTTGTTTCTTATTACGTGGCCATCTTCATCTACTTTGTTTCTGAAGACCCATCTTGTTCCAATTGGTTCTTTCTTTCCAACTGGGAAAGGAACCAGATACCATACTTTGTTCCTTTCAAACTGGTGAAGCTCTTCTTGCATAGCAGTCACCCAGTTTGGATCTTCTAGAGCCTCGTCAATCTTCTTAGGTTCTATCAAAGATAGAAAACTGACGTATAAGCATTGATTACTGGAGGCTCTTCTGGTCTGAACACCACGACTGGAGTCACCTAAGATCTGATCAATAGGGTGAGCTTTTGTCCATCTGGAGTACTGACCAGGATTGTTACTGACAACAATATCAGTGCAAGAATTCAGTTGAGTCTCCTCTGGAGTTGATTCTGGAGGAGGGTCTTGCCAAATTACTTCAGTATCTTCATCTGAGTCATTTAAATCACGATTTGCATCATGAAATTCTTCATTTGAAGGCATTTCCTGGAGTACTGGTTCAGTATGAAATTCTTCACCAGAAGACATTTTGGTATGTTCTCAACTGACACTGATACTGGGGGAGTAGTACGCACATCTGAACCAATATTAATTTCAGAGGGTAGTTTGAAAATAATAGAGGGATAGAATGGAGTACTACTGGAGAGTTTCTTTTTCTGAACAGGTTCCAGATCAGGATGACTGGAAACTGTGTCTGGTGAATCTTCAAATTTGTCGTTTATAGGATCAGATTCACAAAAGACAATTGGTGTTACTGGGGGAGTAGTACGCACATCTGAACCAATATTAATTTCAGAGGGTAGTTTGAAAATAATAGAGGGATAGAATGGAGTACTACTGGAGAGTTTCTTTTTCTGAACAGGTTCCAGATCAGGATGACTGGAAACTGTGTCTGGTGAATCTTCAAATTTGTCGTTTATAGGATCAGATTCACAAAAGACAATTGGTGTTACTGGGGGAGTGTCAGGGACTGGCTTCTTGTTGATTGAGGCATTTGATTCATCAAATGTTACATGAATTGACTCATGGACCTTCTCCAGTCTCTTGTTATAGACTCTGAAGGCCTTGCGAATGGCTGAATAGCCTAAGAAATACCCTTCATCAGCTTTGGCATCAAATTTGCCTAGCTGACTGGAGTCGTTCAGGATGTAAACTGGACATCCAAAAACGTGAAAATAACCAATGTTTGGTTTTCTATTTCTTAAGACTTCATAGGCTGTCTTTTTGTGTCTTTTGATGTACACTGATCGATTCTGGGTGTGGCAAGCAGTTGCAATTGCTTCCGCCCAGAAACTGGTAGACAGTCCAGATTCAGCAAGCATACTCCTGGCAGCTTCTATCAGCGTTCTATTTTTCCTTTCCACAACTCCATTTTGCTCTGGAGAGCGGGCTGAAGAGAAGTTCTGGGAGATGCCAGTGTCAGTACAGAATGACTCCAGAGTTGCATTCTGGAATTCTGTTCCATTGTCACTTCTTAACTGACACACTTTTCGACTGTACTTGAGCTCAATTTGCTTGATAAGACTGATGATTTCAGCAGCAGCTTCACTTTTGGACCTCAGAAAGATCACCCAACAATATCTGGAGAACTCATCTATGATCACCAGGGTGTATCTTTTACCAGCACGAGTCTGAACGTTCACTGGACCAAAAAGGTCCATATGAAGCATGTGAAGAGGTTCAGTAATGCTGAAATTCTGTCTGGTCTTGAAACTGGTACGCTTTTGCTTACCCATCTCACATCCTGGACATGGTCTTTCCTTTTTGAAGGAGACTGAAGGTATCCCATCTGCAAGTTGTTTTCTGGACAACTTGTTAATGTTTTTGAAGTTTAAATGGGATAACCTTTTATGCCATAACCAGTTTGTGTCTTCATCAGCTTGAGTATAGAAACACTGCTCTGAAGGAGAGCTTTCCATATCCATCACGTACACATTCCCTTTTCTGGGAGCAATCAACACTACCTTCCAGTCCTTGTTGAATACGATGCCCTGAGCAACATTGAATAAGACTTGATAGCCATCGTCACACAGTTGACTTACACTGATCAAGTTATATTTCAAACCATTCACAAATGCAACTCGTCTGAACTTGACTTGTCCATTGTTCAGAACACCATATCCCTCAGTCTTCCCACAACCATCATTTCCAAACGTGATGGAGGGTCCATCAGAAATGGTGAACTCCTCCAGTAGGGTCTTACATCCGGTCATCGTCCTGCCAGCTGCACTGTCAAGATACCAGATAAGCTTCTTTCGATCGCCCTACACATACACCAGATATTTATCAGTTAGATTTGGGAACCCATCGACTGATGGGTTCACTGGACCCTCCCTTATAGGTCCCTGGGGCAATCTGGTCTAGTTCACTTTGTTCAATAGTGGTCTTAGAAGAAAAGACCACTGGGGTTGATGATTTTAAAACCTTTTCATTTTTCTCAACTGGAGAAATAAATTTGTCTTTCTTTGAAAAAGGTTTTGTATTTTGTCTAGGGCCAGATGAAGTACCCTCAAGAAAGTTTAATCTTGCATTAAAACTTTGTGATTGACGAGTCAGAATTTGAATCTGGCTCTCTATCCTGGACAAAATATTTTCTTCAGATGATACCTTAGCCTTTCCAGTCAAAGGCTTTGGTAAGGGATTGGTCTGAGGTAAAGGTCTATTCTGCTTCACCTTTTTAACTGGAGCAGTCATCTGGACAGCTCCAGTCTTAACCTCTGGGGATTGAACTGGGTCTAAATTGGTCTTGGGTGTTACAGGCATATCATAAACAGTTGTGGGCCTTAACACCTCTGGTAACCGATCGATTACTGGTATTAATGATGCAACATTAGTATTTCCATCTAAATATGCACGTTTTTGAGCAGGAAATTGTTTAACTGAAGCATCATATGGCTTTTTAGTTTCTAGCCATGACTTTATTACCAGTTTTTATTTCTCTAGAATGATCTCAAGATCTTGCTTTTCTTGAATCAATTGTTCAGTTACCAGAACCTGGGCTTGAAATGCCAGTTCAATGTCTTGAAGCTCTTTTAATTTTGATTTTAAAGCATTTATTTCAGAAGAATCTGTTTCTAGACCATTTACACAATCAGATCTAACAGTTTCTACAAAAATTAAATCAGAATTTAAAGCTTCAGCAATGTCCAATTTTAGTTCTTGGTCAGTTGCATTATCATAATCACTAACCTTTTTAATAACTATGTCCACCCATCGTCCAGATGTGACATCTTCCTTCACCAGGTGCTCATCAACTTCCAGAGCCATGTAACAGCAATCTCTTTCTTCTTCTTCATCAACAGATGAGTCATCAGAAGGAACCCACTTCTCTTCAGTTGTAGCAATCATGCACTTATTATTTGTTTCCATTTGTTGTGCCATGAGAGCAATTTGGGCCTTAAGCTTTTTATATTTCAATTTATAGCTATCATCAGGCTTATTATTAGAAGAGAATGGACCAGGCTTGGATGCAAACTGGTTGGACCTGCACTCTTTCATGAAATGACCCTTTTTGCCACACTTAAAGCATGTCAAATTGGTCTTGGGTGTTACAGGCATATCATAAACAGTTGTGGGCCTTAACACCTCTGGTAACCGATCGATTACTGGTATTAATGATGCAACATTAGTATTTCCATCTAAATATGCACGTTTTTGAGCAGGAAATTGTTTAACTGAAGCATCATATGGCTTTTTAGTTTCTAGCCATGACTTTATTACCAGTTTTTATTTCTCTAGAATGATCTCAAGATCTTGCTTTTCTTGAATCAATTGTTCAGTTACCAGAACCTGGGCTTGAAATGCCAGTTCAATGTCTTGAAGCTCTTTTAATTTTGATTTTAAAGCATTTATTTCAGAAGAATCTGTTTCTAGACCATTTACACAATCAGATCTAACAGTTTCTACAAAAATCAAATCAGAATTTAAAGCTTCAGCAATGTCCAATTTTAGTTCTTGGTCAGTTGCATTATCATAATCACTAACCTTTTTAATAACTATGTCCACCCATCGTCCAGATGTGACATCTTCCTTCACCAGGTGCTCATCAACTTCCAGAGCCATGTAACAGCAATCTCTTTCTTCTTCTTCATCAACAGATGAGTCATCAGAAGGAACCCACTTCTCTTCAGTTGTAGCAATCATGCACTTATTATTTGTTTCCATTTGTTGTGCCATGAGAGCAATTTGGGCCTTAAGCTTTTTATATTTCAATTTATAGCTATCATCAGGCTTATTATTAGAAGAGAATGGACCAGGCTTGGATGCAAACTGGTTGGACCTGCACTCTTTCATGAAATGACCCTTTTTGCCACACTTAAAGCATGTCAAATTGGTCTTGTCAGTGGAAGAACTGGATGCAAATTGTCCAGATGGCTTATTTGCTCTTGCTTTTAAACGGTTAAACGTTTTAGCAATCATTGCAATAAGGTCATCATCTTCAGTTTCATCACAACAGTCTGGAGAGATTTGACTGGACTCTCCAGAATCCATAAGTTCAGACACCATCTTCTTCATAGAAAATACATTCTCAGAAGATATCAGTGCTGTACTTGGTGGTTCAGAATAACTAACCACTTTAGGAGTACTGGAGGCATGGTTAAAAGCATCTTGTTCTGCAACCACTCTCTGAGCTTGATTTTCTTCAGTGTACCTGAAGGCTCCATATAGAGTTGAGAGAGTGTGTGTGTGCAGAGTTTTACCTTGTCGTAAAACAAGTATCATGTGAGACCATTTGGTGGGTAGAATGTCACAAAATTTCTCCAGAAGTATATCCTTGTCCTTCTCAACCCCAAGACCTCTCAATTGGTTTATGATACTCATAAATCTGGTGTAAGTACCAGTGAGAGACTCGTTAGGTTGAGCAAAAAATGACTCATACCTCTTGTTTAAGGAGACCTTTCTGGTGACAATGGTGTCATCTCCTCCTTCATGTTGGTTAAGAAGCTCATCCCACATGGTTTTCGCACTAGGAAAAAGAACTAGTGTGGGAATTAGGGTTTCTGGAACGGCCCCGAGGATCATGTTTTTAAGGAGGGTGTCAAGATTCACCAATCTCCTCTCCTCTTCTGACCAATGTTCCTCCCTCTTTTCCCTTCCCCTTCTAGATCCAGAAGGATCAAGAAGTGGATTGAGAGGTGATGTAGGTACATAAGGACCTTCGTTTAAAATCTTCATCATGTTCCTCTCAATACCAGTGACATGCAAAACCATCCTAGCCTTCCACGTACCAAATTCATCACTGTTCCCACTGAATTTAGGAACAGGATTATTTGAGTAGTGCACATGCACGTGTGGAGAAGCAGGAGTAGGAGGAGGAGGTGGAGGATTAGAGTTATTAACGTTTTGTGGTTCATTTTGATCATGAATATTTACATTAGGATCGGGACCAAGACTAAAACCTTGTGTATTTTCTTGGTTAGCCATCAAGAACAGATCTAGGCAATGGTTAGCCTTCTGCTTTGATACCAAATGTGAGTCCCTTAATTAACGAGATGGTTAACCAATAGAAAGTGTAAATACAACAAGTCTAATAATCACTAGATTGGACTAGTATTACTTGTAAATAAAGATGCAAGATATATAAACAAAGTAATACAAGACTTAAAGCAATAAACAAATAAAGTGGACCATTATGTATGTTTCATGGGTATTTCATTTATTGATGTGTAAATAAAATACAAGGTTGTTGCGGAATCAAGATAACACAATTAAGTGAGTATCCTAACAACCTATGAGTTACAATATGATCTATATTTGTCAAATAGCTCTTTAGGATCGAGATACTTAAAGTTGTGAAGTATCCCTGTTTAAGATCGAGAGTATTTGGACAAATTCACTTAAATGCAAAAGGAATGCTTAAAAGTATTTTTGTCAAGGAAATGACTTTGTATTTATAGGCAACAAATTCACCAGTGAATTTGTGCCGTACAAATATGGTTGGCATACATTTAATGATTCGACAAGAACATTAAATGTATTGGATAAGGAATAAGGATAAAGTCACATCAAGTGCAAGTGTATCCTATTATCCAACCACTTTAACACACGTATACTTTGTTAAAGAACAAGTGGATTGTTCTTTGGAAAGTGTGTTAAAGGCAAAAGTCAATCCTCGATATTAGTGTTCAGACTTGCAGGATCTAGAACACTAACAATCCTCCAATGTGCAGATCTGGTAAGACTTTCCAGTGGACTCCGCCATTTGTTAAGTCTTCTTCCTTCAGACTTCAGTCTTTGACTTCAGTCAGAATGTCTTCAGTAGAATAGATCTGGACTGGGGTGAAGTCTTCAGTGAGCTAATCTGGAGAATGCTCCAGATTACCTGTACAAGTAAATGCTCACTAGTCTTCAATTATTTCTGGACAAATCTTTAGAGGGACTCCAGATTCCAAGTCTGGAGTAGGTCCAGTAGAATATGTTTTCTGGTCAGATCTTCAGTGAGCTCCAGTAGTAGGGTCTGGAGCGAGACCAGCAAAACAAGTTTCTTAACAAACCTAAATAAGGTTCCAGTAGTCCAGTCTGAAGCCAGTCCAGTAAGTCTGGACTAAATCTGGACCTAACAGTATACTAGTAGACTTGCCCATCTTTGGTTGTTGTTAAATTATGGAGTTACTTGGCTTTGATTGTCATGGTTTCCATTGTATGCTTTGCTTAATCACATCATTTGATATTAGTAACTTTATAATATTGGTATTTAGGATTATTTTCTGATTTATAATCATTTATTTAATTTGATATTATTTAATTAATTATTTATTCATTTTATTGATTTATTAATTAAATAATTCCTTAAAAATACTTTTAATTATCATAATTGTCTTTATAAATTATGAATAATTATAATTGAGTTATATTCTGGTTTTTATGCTTCTTAACTTAGAAATTATGTTTTATATATTTATTTGTGCATTTTTCCATTAATTAAACAATATTGATTAATTAGTGATTTTTACTTAATTATTTACCTCTAAATTATGTAACACTTGTTTCTTGGCTTTTAATTATTTTCCTCCAGTAGGTTTTAGTCATTTTCACCTTTGGTTATGAAGTTTTAACCAAATTCATGATTTACATAATTTATTTATTGATTTATATGCCTTTTAATTACCATTTAAATTCAATAAATCTTGGAAATTCTTAGAAATCACCACTCAATATTTTAGCCAAAAATCCCAGGACTTTTAGGCAACTTTTATCAATATAAATTCATATCAATTCAACCTCTCTTGTGTCTTGCTTATTTTGAGGACTTTAAGCTTAGAAATCGTTTATCGAAATAGTGATTTTAGCCTCATTTCTTAAGCAATTAAAGTACTTCAAAAAGGATTTTCATTCTTCTTTCATTATTTCCAGAAAGTTCATCATATTTTGGTGTTCCAAGTCGTGATAGTGGTGATGGTGTGATATGTGCAATTTAGTGCTTTCGGTTAGTGATTATTTGACCCGAAAAGGTGATTTTTGAGCTTATTATTGCCATGAACCATACAAGTTGAGTTCTTATAATATTGATATCACTTTTTCACAGTAACTTTGTGATATTTTGTTGATTCTTTGAATATGGTGCATGTGTGTGCTAAAAATGTATTTTTACATGATTTCGGTTTATGATTTCTAGCTTATTTCACTAGTTTTGTTCCAAGCTTTGTGTTCTTGTAAAAATGCTTTTATTTCCAGAATATTAAGGTCCATTTAAACATATTTTTACTTATAACAAGCCTATAATCATCTCATAATCCAACAAGAGATCCAACTTTCTTAAATCTAATCATGCATGCATTCATCTCATCTTTTTCACAACAAATCTTTATCAAACTTTTTATCCATCAATATAAAAACATATTTTTAATGAAAATCCCAGAAATATGTTCATCATAATATGCAAGAATATATCCATCTTTCAAAGGAAAAATCACTTTAAAAGCTACTTAATCTATAACAACACTTTTAGGTCTTAAACTTGTTGAATCCTTGGATCTTTCTTCAAGATTTCGACATGCATGTGCATGAGAAGAAAGATCCTATCAACTTTGCCCTCATCAAGTGTATATTACAAAGAAAACAAGAAAAAAACATAAACTTTTGATAAAACCTTTGAATATAAACAAGAACAAGATTAAATCTAGCAAAAAGGATGATGATTTATACCCTCTTGAATTCGTTTTGATGATGATTAGGGCATAAATTTCGTGACTTTCAAAGCCTCCAACAACCCTTAAACCTTGCTCAAAACAACCCTTGATCCTACCTTAAGTTAACCCTTTATTAATCCCTTGCAAATCCTTATTATTATGATTGTTTATATTAGATTGTTCTTGCTTTTTCTCCCCCCTTTTTGAGCCGTAGCAAAGAAGAAGAAAAAGGGAAAATGAAAGAGTTTTGAAAGAAAATGATTAGTGTGTGTAAAAAGAGTGTGTAGTATGTGTGTAAAAAGAGTGTGTAGTATGTGTTTAAGTGGTGAGTTCCAAGACTAAAAGTGCATGCAAAATTTGAAATGAAAGTGTATGTGTGTGTGTGTGTGGGGCCGGCCTAGGGGGGGTATTGAAGGGGTTTTTCTATTTTTTTTTTTTTATTTTATAAAAGGTGTAAGTATATATATTTATAATGTATGTTTTAAGTAGATATTTGATTTATAAGTGTAACATGTGTTTGTCCAAGAATATATGTATATATGTGTCGTGCATATATATATGTATGCATAAATATTTTGTGTTTTTAATTTGCTTCATAAGCCATTATTTATAAACTTGTATTTATTTTAGGCATATATATATATATATATATATATTATATTATATATATTATATATATATATACTTATTATTATTTAAACACTTTTATGTACATATAAAATTATAAATATATTTTGAGATAGAAATTTTATTTTCATGTCCATATTTATTTTAATTAACTTAGTGATTAAATTGTTGGACATTTATAAGGATTTTTGATGGTTATCTCAACTTGTGAGACTTACATTATTATTTATATAACTTGATTAATTAGCAATTAAATTTTGTTCAATGGTATTTCATTTGATTTAATTAGAACTAAATAATAGCTTTAGATTGCTAATTTAGGGGCATTATCTACTAGCTTCTAGTATAACTATGGCTTGCGGGATCATAGGCAACATAACTAGCACATATATAATATTAAAAAGGAAGGTTGTTACATCCTTACCCCCTTAGAAGAATTCCGTCTCGGAATTTGAATTTGCTTAGGGAGAAGGTGCGGATATTTCTCTCGTATAAAGTCCTCGCGCTCCCATGTGAATTCGGGTCCGCGTTTCGAATCCCATCTAACTTTAACTATGGGGATCTTGCTTCTCTTAAGGCGCTTTTCGTCGCGATCTAGAATCTCCACCGGCTCCTCACGAAATTGGAGCTTATCTTCCACTCGTAGTTCCTCGAGTGGAACCACTTTCGAGTCATCCGCCACACATTTCTTCAAATTTGACACGTGGAATGTGTCATGCACATCTCCTAATTCTTGGGGTAACTCCAACTTGTAGGCCACTGGGCCTATTCTAGCAATAATCTTGAACGGCCCAATGTATCTTGGGCTCAACTTTCCTCTTTTGCCGAACCGTACGGTTCCCATCCATGGCGATACTTTCAATAACACTTTGTCGCCAACTTCAAATTCTAGTGGCTTTCTCCTTTGATCAGCATAACTCTTTTGCCGGTCTCGAGCGGCTTTGAGCTTTTCTTTAATGATCGCCACCTTGTCCGTAGTTTCTTGGACGTAATCAACCCGAGTCAATCTTCTTTCACCCGTCTCCAACCAACACATGGGTGATCTACACTTGCGGCCGTACAATGCTTCAAAAGGTGCGCATTGTATGCTAGAGTGATAACTATTATTATAAGTAAATTCTGCGTACGGCAAGTGGTCGTCTCAAGCTCTTCCCTCGAAGTATAAGGTACCTTCGTCATCTTTGTCAAACCTTGTCTTCGTCCCACTCAAGGTTGCTTTCTCAATATTTCTCTTTTTCAACAGCCTTCGCTTGATCTTCTAAGAAGCGATCTCTTAGAGACATTCGCACCCGTAAGTGATTTATTCTAGCACTTGGCTGCCTAGTTCTTTCCTTCCTACTAAGCGCATCTCCCACAACGTTCGCCATTCCAGGGTGGTACTTAATCTCGCACTCATAATCATTGAGTAGCTCCACCCATCTCCTTCGCCTCATGTTCAACATCTTTTGGTCAAAGATGTGTTGCAAGCTATTGTGAGCGGTAAATATCGTGCACTTAGTGCCATAGAGATAGTGTCGCCATATCTTTAAGGCAAACACCACGGCTCCTAGCTCCAAATCATGTGTCGAATAATTTTTCTCATGTGGCTTCGATTGTCTAGATGCGTATGCAATGACCTTGTCCATTGGCATTAGCACACATCCTAGCCCTTTATTCGACGCATAGCAATATACTACGAATCCTTCCATTCCATCCGATAATGCTAATATCGGCGCTTCACATAGCATGTTCTTTAGCGTTTGAAATGCTTGATCTTGCTCTTCTCCCCATACGAACTCTCTTGACTTTTGGGTCAATTGAGTTAGGGGCACAACGATCTTTGAGAATCCTTGAATAAATCTCCTGTAATAGCCTGCTAAGCCTAGGAAGCTACGCACTTCCGTTGGCAATTTGGGTGTTTCCCACTTCTTGATCGCTTCAATCTTGGACGGATCTACGTGAATTCCTTCCTCGTTCACAATATGTCCAAGAATTTGTACTTGTCAAAGCCAAAACTCACACTTAGAAACTTAGCATATAGTTTTTCGTCTCTAAGTAACTGCAAGACCATCCTCAGATGCTTCTCATGCTCCTCCTTGCTTCTTGAATATATCAAAATATCATCGATGAACACTATCACGAATTTGTCCAAGTATGGCCTACAAATTCTATTCATCAAGTCCATGAATACGGCTGGCGCATTGGTAAGACCAAATGGCATCACTAGGAACTCGTAATGTCCATAGCGAGTCCTAAAAGCCGTTTTAGGTACATCTTCTTCTCGTACCCTCAACTGATGATAGCCGGATCTAAGGTCGATTTTCGAAAAATATGACGCTCCTTGGAGTTGATCGAACAAATCATCTATTCGTGGCAGTGGATATTTGTTCTTGATGGTCAGTTTATTCAACTCTCTATAATCGATGCACATTCTCAAAGACCCATCCTTCTTTTTGACAAAGAGGATTGGCGCACCCCATGGCGACGAACTAGGTTGGATCAAACCTTTATCAAGCAATTCTTGCAATTGCTCGGAGAGTTCTCGCATCTCGGAGGGCGCTAGTCTATATGGTGCCTTAGCTACGGGGGCTGCCCCGGGAACTAAATCGATCGTAAACTCTACTTGTCTCGTAGGTGGAAGTCCAGGTAGTTCGTCAGGAAACACGTCTAGGAAGTCCCTGACCACCGTCACCTTGTGAGGGTCCTTACTTTTTACTCGCTTATCCACTACTTGTGCTAAGTACGTGTGGTATTCCTTACGTAAATACTTCCTTACTTTCATAGACGACACTAACTTGGGTTGGACTCCCGCCTTATGGCCTTGTACTATCAACACTTCACCATTATCTAAAGGAATCCGAATAATCTTTTCATGACAAATGATCTCAGCACGCACTTTCGACAACCAATCCATGCCTACTATTATATCAAAACTTCCTATTTCTATGGGAATCAAGTCTATACTATAATCTTTCTCATCTAAGGTTAGCTTGCAATCAGAAATAATTACCCTAGTCTTATACTCATTTCCATTAGCATATTCAACATAATAGGTTTCTTATCAATCAACTCTTTAAATTCAAAAGAAATAAAACTTCTTTCGGCTACAGAATAAAACAACATAGACGCATAAACATTATTTAACGGAAATGTACCTATGATGACATTGGGTCATCACGCGCCTCATTCATGCCCATTTCATACACCCTTCCTCTTGCTTGACCTCCTTGATTCCCACGATTTCCTTCATTAGCATTGTTTCCTTGATTCACTTGGCTTCCACGGTTTCCAACCTTCCTAAGGTTGCCACGATTGTTGTTCGCATTTCCACGACCTCCGTGAGCTCTCCCTAACCATGGACAAGCGTTTCTCCAATGGTCTATGCCTCCACATTCATGGAATTTCCCTCGTGATCTTCCATTCCTTGGTCTAGTCCGGCAGTAAGTGGAAAGGTGTCCCATTCGGTTGCAAGTTATGCAGCCCTTACACTCTCCCCGGTGGTGGTAACCACATCGGTTACAACTCGGAGGCATGCCACTACTTGGGTTGGGGTTAGCATCAACACCACCATAGTTTCTCACCACCTTTTGTCTCTTACTAAGTCCATTCCCCCTTCGATCATAAGCGATTTCATCCACTTCGTTTCTCGCTGGATTCACCTCTTGAATACCTGCAACTCCTAATTAAGTCGTCCATACGCTGGGTAGGCATGCTTATGGCTTGCTCAATGGTGGTGGGGGCTGCCACAGTAACCATCCTTCTCACTTCAGGCATCGCTCCATAAATGAACCTTTCAAACATAACTCGATCCGCTGGTGCATAACCAATGATGTTAGGTACGGCTTCCGTGCCTTGAAACCATGTGGGCAACCCAATGGGACCCTCCGTCCCATAAGATTCCTTCGGGTTGTGTGACGTGAAAGTCTCGTGCATGTTTCTATCAGTGGCATTTCTCCCGCCATTCTCTCTTTCTCCAGTTTGTCTTTGTGCCGCATTAAGGCCGATGGTCACACTCTCAGCAATTTGGGCGGCCATAATTGGTATGACATTGTTGATTTGCCTAGAAATTATTTGGGCTAGCTCAGCACGTCGTTGGGCCTCTTCCTCTCGGCGTTGAGCCTCCTCGCTTGATTTCCCGGTGGTTCTTCGTGGCGCCATGTTTCTATAGTAAGGAACAACGTAGTTTAGTCTTTCTTGAGCTAAATTATACGATATAGATTCAACTCACGACTCCAAGATCACACACGAGTATATATATACGTCTATCTAAGTAGGTGGGGACGTATATATAAGTGGAGGCCTTTATTTGTACGTATGTATATATGTATGCGTGTACCTATATGTATACTTGTCCCGACTTTGTCATCTTATTTGCTTATAGGTTTACTAATTAGCTCTAACTTCGCGTGAGGGTTTGTTTATCACTAATGCACCTCATATAATCATCATATTCTAACTACATATGTATATATAGCTTCACATCTTTTCAATAATAGCCTCACATTGCCATCTATCATACTCACATTTCATCACAACAACAAGCCACAACATAAATAGTAATAACAATAGTCATGAAGGAGATAATCTTTCTTTCAACACAATATGTAATCATAAAAGGCATTATGCATATATTTCATCATAAGATAAGTTCACAAAATTTGTAAATGCCAATTACAATGTGGCTATTGCCACTTACACATCATAAAATCCAAGAAAGAACAAGTAAAATCATAATGGTTCATACATGATAATAAGTTCATAATAGGAAGAATAAGTCTCTAGGTCAACACCCTAACCATGAGAGCGAGCACAAGCACGAATAAGGCCGCGACAATGTATCCCATTGCATGGATCATCCAACCCATTCTCCGTGTCTCCATCATAGCTAATCCTGAGTAATCAACAGTGCGCTCCATCGTGCCCATGATCTTCTCCCAGAGTAACTCATGATCTCTCACCTTCTTCTAGCGTCCCTTAACCCTCTCGCGATTCCCCTCATTCTATTACTTTCTTCTTCACTCATACCTCGTGGGGGCGGGGGAGGAGGTACTCCGTATATCCCCCTCGACGTTCCTTCTCCATAAAGCCTCATCTCCGGTCTCCCAACATACCCTTGACCGGGCACATAAGTGTAATGAATCGGGGCATCAGGAGGAAGGTAGGGATCTCTGATAGGGCCTATCCTTACACGCACGGGACGAAGGTCACGCTTTCTTGCGGTGTAGCGGATGCGGGGACCTGCTGGTGCCGGTGGTGGTGAGGGTGCTTGAGGCGGCATGGGTGAACGGTTCAGGGAGCGGCTGGGGGTCACGCTTCTGGCACCAACGTTCCTTCACTCTCTGACGCACCCATCGTGGGTTCAGCCTCTTCATTCTCTTGCCCTCGTTGGGGTGGTTGTTGGGAGTCCATCGTGGGCTCCGATTCTTCTTCTTCTTGCCTCCTTTCTTGTCCACTCTCTACGCACCCATCGTGGGTTCAGCCTCTTCATTCTCTTGCCCTCGTTGGGGTGGTTGTTGGGAGTCCATCGTGGGCTCCGATTCTTCTTCTTCTTGCCTCCTTTCATTGTCCACTACTCTATCCACGAATCCATAAGGGTTCCTTGATCGATTGGCTGATCCGGACGCCCTACTTGCTTGCGACATGATGTCCCTACACAAGTTATGTAAAGTGTGAGATGATGACTTGATCCGACGCTTAGACGAACCATCACAACCGACTCGACCATTGACGACCCACATGACAACGTGCGGACAGCAGAACGACTTAACGGACCGCATGACGACCTTAACCATTCGACAACCAACCAAACAACTCGACCAACAGCTCACAAACTTGACGACCGAACCATAATCATGACGATCCACAACCAAAGTGACCAACAACGCTCGACATGACTACCAGCGACCGAACTTGACTTCCAACGACCAACATATCCATTTACAATCAACATAATAACTAGAAATCAACTTGTGCATAACTCTCATGTATTATATCTAAATGTAAGCAAGGTAATACTAGCCAAGTAGGGGTATCATCTAAGGGTTCTAATAAGTAATGCAAACATCGGATTTGGTTATGTGTCTTTTTGCACCAAGAATCGTTTTTCAAGTTTTATTTTCAAAAGACTCATTTTGAACATTTCTTAGAAAACCAATTCGATCATTTCATATTGATGCTTAGCTAGGCGTAGTTGATCAGGCTCCGCTTAGCTAAGGCAAGAATACTTCTTGATCGAATCGATTCTTTAAGAGATGATCGACTCGTTTTGAAAATACTAGGTTATAGCAAAAATTCTCTATAACCTTGGCTCTGATACCATTTTTTCTGTAACACCCCGACTAGGGCGGAAACACGAGATGCCACAGAACGACATGGTACAAAAGATTTAAACATAAAACATCAACATTAAGTTCCAAATGCCATACACGTTCAAAAGATTACATAGTTAAAGTTGACGTTTGAAATTCATTACATAACCCAAATCCATAATCAAAAGATAATTGTTTGCATTACAACCGTCGAGCATACAACAAATAAGCATCCAAGGGTCAAACATGCTAGGTGCTTACTGCTCTAAACCTGAAAAGCATGAAGAAAAAGTGTCAACTACGAGAGTTGAGTGAGTTCATAGGTTTATACTAACAATACATACAAGTTTCATCAAAACATTTTATAACGAGTCATAATGTTTCCAAGAATTTCATCATAGAATCCATACCCAAACCGTATGTTCAACAACCTTTATAAAATCCAAAATAATCATTTATAACTTTTATATTCAACATATCCGATGAGTTTAACTTGAGCCACTACTAAGACCCTTTCACGTCCAAACCAACATAATATCCCATTGTAATAGCAATAATGGCACATGCTTGTCAATCACGTGTGATAACCATAACTGGGTCGTGCCATGGAGACGACCATTATAATATAAAGTAGATTAGAGCACCCCTAGGTCGGCAGCCGTTGAGGGCGGCCACGTAGGCGGCCAATCAACCTGTCACCATCTTAGTGAGTGAGGGGACGAATCCTAGTTGCGCAACTCTCTAACTACAGGCCTCAATGAGTTAATAGTAGTGTAGCGGGGACTAGACTTTGACAGTACTCAAGCTCATCATATCACAAATATCACATTGAACATACACCATAAATTCCATATCATAAAAATCCTTTCAAAGTATCATTTCATAAAAGAAAACAATTTTGTTTATCATGCTTTTCACCCCGAAAGTAAAACACTTAAAAGAGTTTGAAAGGGGGCTATGACTCACTTGATTTGAGAGTGATAAGGGCTGATCAAATATGATTCCTTCGTCTAGATTTGTTGCTCCTCAAGCAAGCTTAAACCATAATATATATATTCACGACGTAAGTTTGTGTGACATGAACTATTTGCTAGATCATGAGATGTATACTAGTAGACTTGCCCATCTTTGGTTGTTGTTAAATTATGGAGTTTAAGTGCATTATAATGCTTACAATATTTGATTGGAAAAGGTTCGGTGGAGAGAGTCGTTTCCTCATTATACGTATTTATACGTTTGTTGGAATTTCGGTTACTTGGCTTTGATTGTCATGGTTTCCATTGTATGCTTTGCTTAATCACATCATTTGATATTAGTAACTTTATAATATTGGTATTTAGGATTATTTTCTGATTTATAATCATTTATTTAATTTGATATTATTTAATTAATTATTTATTCATTTTATTGATTTATTAATTAAATAATTCCTTAAAAATACTTTTAATTATCATAATTGTCTTTATAAATTATGAATAATTATAATTGAGTTATATTCTGGTTTTTATGCTTTTTAACTTAGAATTTTATGTTTTATATATTTATTTGTGTATTTTTCCATTAATTTAATAATAGTGATTAATTAGTGATTTTTACATAATTATTTACCTTAAATTATGTAACACTTGTTTCTTGGCTTTTAATTATTTTTCTCCAGTAGCTTTTAGTCATTTTCACCTTTGGTTATGAAGTTTTAACCAAATTCATGATTTACATAATTTATTTATTGATTTATATGCCTTTTAATTACCATTTAAATTCAATAAATCTTGGAAATTCTTAGAAATCACCACTCAATATTTTAGCCAAAAATCCCAGGACTTTTAGGCAACTTTTATCAATATAAATTCATATCAATTCAACCTCTCTTGTGTCTTGCTTATTTTGAGGACTTTAAGCTTAGAAATCGTTTATCGAAATAGTGATTTTAGCCTCATTTCTTAAGCAATTAAAGTACTTCAAAAAGGATTTTCATTCTTGTTTCATTATTTCCAGAAAGTTCATCATATTTTGGTGTTCCAAGTCGTGATAGTGGTGTGGTGTGATATGTGCAATTTAGTGCTTTCGGTTAGTGATTATTTGACCCGAAAAGGTGATTTTTGAGCTTATTATTGCCATGAACCATACAAGTTGAGTTCATATAATATTGATATCACTTTTTCACAGTAACTTTGTGATATTTTGTTGATTCTTTGAACATGGTGCATGTGTGTGCTAAAAATGTATTTTTACATGATTTCGGTTTATGATTTCTAGCTTATTTCACTAGTTTTGTTCCAAGCTTTGTGTTCTTGTAAAAATGCTTTTATTTCCAGAATATTAAGGTCCATTTAAACATATTTTTACTTATAACAAGCCTATAATCATCTCATAATCCAACAAGAGATCCAACTTTCTTAAATCTAATCATGCATGCATTCATCTCATCTTTTTCACAACAAATCTTTATCAAACTTTTTATCCATCAATATAAAAACATATTTTTAATGAAAATCCCAGAAATATGTTCATCATAATATGCAAGAATATATCCATCTTTCAAAGGAAAAATCACTTTAAAAGCTACTTAATCTATAACAACACTTTTAGGTCTTAAACTTGTTGAATCCTTGGATCTTTCTTCAAGATTTCGACATGCATGTGCATGAGAAGAAAGATCCTATCAACTTTGCCCTCATCAAGTGTATATTACAAAGAAAACAAGAAGAAAACATAAACTTTTGATAAAACCTTTGAATATAAACAAGAACAAGATTAAATCTAGCAAAAGGATGAAGATTTATACCCTCTTGAGTTCGGTTTTGATGATGAGGCAGAAAATTTCGTGACTTTCAAAGCCTCCAACAACCCTTAAACCTTTCTCAAAACAACCCTTGATCCTACCTTAAGTTAACCCTTTATTAATCCCTTGCAAATCCTTATTATTATGATTGTTTATATTAGATTGTTCTTGCTTTTCTCCCCCCTTTTTGAGCCGTAGCAAAGAAGAAGAAAAAGGGAAAATGGAAGAGTTTTGAGAGAGAATGATTAGTGTGTGTAAAAAGAGTGTGTAGTATGTGTTTAAGTGGTGAGTTCCAAGACTAAATGTGCATGCAAATTTTGAAATGAAGGTGTATGTGTGTGTGTGTTGGGGCCGGCCTAGGGGGTATTGAAGGGGTTTTCTATTTTTTTTTATATAAAAGTGTGTAAGTATATATATTTTAAATATGTTTTAAGTAGATATTTGATCTATAAGTGTAACATGTGTTTGTCCAAGAATATATGTATATATGTGTCGTGCATATATATATGTATGCATATATATTTTGTGTTTTTAATTTGCTTCATAAGCCATTATTTATAAACTTGTATTTATTTTAGGCATATATATATATATACTATTATTATATATATATATATATATATACTTATTATTATTTAAACATTTTATGTACATATGAACTTATAAATATATTTTGAGATAGAATTTTTATTTTTTTCATGTCCATATATTTTAATTAACTTAGTGATTAAATTGTTGGACATTTATAAGGATTTTTGATGGTTATCTCAACTTGTGAGACTTACATTATTATTTATATAACTTGATTAATTAGCAATTAAATTTTGTTCAATGGTATTTCATTTGATTTAATTAAAACTAAATAATAGCTTTAGATTGCTAATTTAGGGCATTATCTACTAGCTTCTAGTATAACTATGGCTTGCGGGGTCATAGGCAACATAACTAGCACATATATAATATTAAAAAGGAGGGTTGTTACACATTTCTTCATCCATTTCATGTTACTAGTCCCATTTAGTGATTTTATTTTCGAAAAAATAAAACCCTAAATATTTGGTCATTCAAACATGAAATCTGGACTTAGAAATCATATTAATCATATACCTTTGTTCGGAAAGTGTTAATGTAAGTGTTTCTTATGTTTATAACACTTAAAGATCAAGTCTTATGAATCGAAGAAGATGAACAGTGCACGGGTACAAGAACACGCAAATGTGGGAGGCCTTTTAAAAGAACACGCAAATTAATTTTAAAAGAACACGCAAATGTGGAGCCTTTTAAAAGAACACGCAAATGTGGGAGCCTTTTAAAAGAACACGCAAATGTGGAGCCTTTTAAAAGAACACGCAAATGTGGGAGCCTTTTAAAAGAACACGCAAATGTGGGAGCCTTTTAAAAGAACACGCAAATGTGGGAGCCTTTTAAAAGAACACGCAAATGTGGGAGCCTTTTAAAAGAAACGCAAATGTGGGAGTTTTAACAAGAACACGCAAATGTGGGAGGCCTTTTAAAAGAACACGCAAATAATTTTAAAAGATAAAATTAAATGCGAGGTGTCAGCCTTTTATATCCACAAGAATGCGCAAACCCTTATGTGTCACTAGAACACGCATATTAAGCCCAGTTGGCAAAACAGCATATGTAGTTCACTTGGCAAAAGACGCATATTTTACTTAACCTATTTTTCGATTCATGTGAACCTTGACTTACCAAAAGTCAACTTTCATAAACTTGATTAACACTTTGAAAATTCACACAGAATTTTCTTGAACCCGATATGATTAACGAAGAGAATTCTTTAGAGAACACGATAAAGACAAATACAAACACTTTTTGTATTATTATTTATCGTATTTTTCTCATTCAAGAAATTCACGAAAACTGTCACAACTTAATCAAACTTACAATGTGCGATCATTAAGTTAAGACCCGATATGTCACTAATTAATGAAGTACAAAGTACCATTGCTAAGTATTTGACATTAACAGACATTGGACATAATCAATGCTGTTTATTAAATTCAAATACAACAAAAATAAAGACATAAGATCGATTAACACGATAAACAATCTCTCCATCTATATCTTTGTCTCCGTTTGAATTTAGCTGAGTTGTTGACGTGTAAGTATATTCTTCTTCCATTTTAAGCTTGAGTTTTCTCCATTCCGGACTGGATAGACCCAATTTTCATACACTTTGAAGATCCTTTATCTTAATGGTTGACACACTCCCAATTTAGATAAATAATTATGCGACCACATCAGCAAACTCATGAGATCTATACAACACATGTATCCATCTCTATTGAAAATAATTGACCTTGAGAATACTTAAATCGATATGTAACTGATAAACAATGGCTGAGTCTCCCAAGTAAGATTAGACTCAAAGCCTTTATCCTGTTAGCTCACACATTAAGCATCTTTGACTCAATTATTTGATAAATTGCAAATCAAAATATCTGTCAAATACGTCAACTTAGTGACTCCGTTTGACCTATTTTGACCGAAACCTTAAGTATTTCACTTAACCTTTCGAGCAATTATATACAAGACCTAATTCGAGGCGTACTAAACATACTCAAATTTGTCTTTATATACACTACACCCTTATCACGATACACATTTATTCAGTGTTCACACAAAACACAGCTAACTTGTTAGAAATATAAACTAGTGGTGTTTAATTGTAAATAGAGTTACATTTGTAATGTTGTTAAAGTGCAAGGGGTCTAGATGAAACTTATAATGTTTAGGATATAAATACCCCTTGTAACCACATTATGCAACTAACCCTTTCATAATAAACACACACATTTGACTTAATTACTTTCTCTCTCCTCCCTATCATCTTCAACCTCCCATTCACACACAAACACACTTTTCACACACTAACCTAAATCCTCCATTAAACCTTCAATTAAGCTCATTTCTATTTCTATCAATTGGTATCAGAGCATAATCGGTGTATCCGAACGATCCACAAACAAATTCATAACCGATTTTGTGCTTAATTTCGAGATTTGAGCTTAATTTTCATTCTGAAATTTCTGTTTTCACTGATTTCGAGGCTGATTAGTGATTCTGATCATCAATTAAGAGTGGATTAGTGTTTGATTTGAGTAATCAGTGGTTAATTTCGATTTTCAGATCGCAATTTGTTGAGTTCGTGATTTTCTGTCTTAGCTCGACAAATACATATAATTTGTCATGTTTTCTAGAATAAGAAAAGTCAACAAGTTCATGTTCATGGCTACAGTGGTGCTTTCACGTGATTGATTAGAGAAAGTTACAGTACTTCGACATTTATAATTTTTTTTCATTTTTACATTATTTAAAAGAAAAAAAAATAAAAAGGCAGAAAAGAAAAAAATCAACAAAATATTTTCATAACTTCTCTCTTCAATTCTGACTTCGTTGTTGATCGAATCAAGCTGAAAATCACGAGGTTTTTCTCGCGATCAAATTCTGAACATTTTCACCTTTTCAATTTTTTGATTCGTCAAGGTTGAATTTTCCGGCGAGTTTCCATGTTTTCCGGCGAACTTCAAATCTGAAATTTGTTGGCAAGGATTTGTTCACGGTGTGTTTCTGAGTATTTTGGTGGTGATTACAAGTTCTAATTCGTAGAATTGAGAAAGTAATCGAATCTTGAAGGATTCCGGCCAAATAACCGTTTTTCCGGCCACCATGGTTGTTGTTGAATTTTTTCCAGCCACGAAATAGCCATTTGCCGAGCTTACCGACCTCCCAAAACACCATTTGCCGAGATAATTTCGACCAGAAGTTGTTACCTCGTGTTTGCAGAGATAAAGTTACGACCAGGAGATGAATACTAGTGTTTGCAGAGCTTAATTTCTCGACCAGGTTCTTTGAACTCGTGTTTGCCGAATTCAATCTCGGCCAAACCAACCAAATCACCGGTCACCTTTCCAAATCTCGCATTTGCCGAGATTATTACTCGGCCAAATCTCCCAAATCATCCAACTCATCCAAAACTACACATGTTTGCAGAGCTTAATTTCTCGACTGTAAGTCCCAACTTGTTAGATGGTACTACTGAAGACACCTCTATGTCGATGGTGGAGTTACTTTGCAATATACTTGCTAAACTGGAGACGACCAGTTGCAGAGGTATATACCAAGTTCTAGATAGATTACTTATATAAAAGACAATAAGTAAAGAACAATGCAATAATACAAATAACTTGTAAACAATCTTGATGAGACAATATGTAGTTTTCAATGTGTAATTTATTTATTGATATTAAACAAATTACAAGGTTGATGCGGAACCAAGATAATACACGAATGTAAATATCCTAACAACCTATGAAATACAATTGATCTACACTCGGAATTTCTCTTCAACAATCGAAACACTTAAAGTTGTGAAATGTTCCTTTTAGCGATTGAGAGAATATTGCACAAGTTCACCAAGAATATTGCAGGTATGCAAAGTATGAATTCTCTCGAAGTGTATTCGAAGGAGTTATATTCTTGGTTGTGCAATGACTTGTATTTATAGGAAAAGTTAACATTGGGATGTTAACTTTGGCCGTACAAATGTGGTTGAGAGCATTTAAGGAATAGCATTTAATTCCTTAAAATGCAGTGTAAAGTTACACGTGAAAGCAACTTTACTTAACCACCTTTATGTACCTTTTATATTTAAATAATAAGATAAGGCTTATTATCCGGGTAAAGGTACATAAAGCATATAAGTTAATTCCTCGTAATCAGTGTAAAGCTTTGTAAGGGCTTTCCACTGATGGTCTCCAGTTTGTAACTGACTAGAATGTCAACTGGGCTTCGCTGCCATCGCCATTCTCTATCTTCCATTTGTTGTCTTCGACTTCAACTGGAATGCTTCTTCAACTGGTCAGTTCTCAACTGGAGGAAGTCTTCAGTTGCGTTGACTGTACGGTGCAACTGGACTTCAATATATTTCTGGACAAATATTCTTAGTCACCAGTTTACTGGTCACCAGATGCAACTGGTGACTGGTCAGTGTGAACTGGTGACTGGCCAGTTCCAGGTGAAACTGGTCCTAACAAATTCCCCCCATTTGTCCTGAAATATTGCTAAGTCTTTCTAGTTCTTGTATCTATGCAAGTATGAACTATAGAGACTTGTTTGATTTAAATCTATCTAAGTTTCTAAGGCACTTTTAGGTTTGTTAGATTTAATCTATTATCTATCTTATTGTTACGATCTGGCAACTTTATTTATATGATGAAATTTACAAGAGTTACAAGAAAGTAAACAAAAATACAAGAAGATAAAATGAAGAAGAACTTAAACAGATGGCCCTTCGCCAGTTCTCCTTCTCTTGGCAACTGTAGAAATGGGCTGTTTGTCTTCTGGATCAACATGTAGTCTCTCTTCAACATTTTCTTTAAACTTGAGCAGACTTTGAAGAACAAACATCCATCCTCTTTCAACCTTGTTCTTTTGTTGCTTGGCCCCCAACAAGTTTGCCATCTCCACCAGCTCCGAATAACCATATCCAGTGACATCAGGATTCTCAGTTTGCCTTAAGGGTCCATTAAGATGTTGAACCCCAACAGTGAAGTGTTTGGTACCTGGTTTGATTGAAACTTTCATATCAGTAATCTTACCAGGGTGATATCTCCGCTGTTGCACTTCAGATAAATATTCTCGAGCTTCAGATTCATTGGCCAGTTTGATCTGGCCAGTGCTCATACTGTGCACTGCAGCTTTGATATCTTCACTTGAAGGTTCAGTTGTTTCCACCCAGGTTCTAAGGTCTGCATCTCTTGGCAGCAACTTAGGTTTACCTCTGGACTTGGGTGGATTCAACACTTGTTTGACCACCTTCTTTACATGCTCAGTTCTTTTGAGAATCCCTTCAGTTCTCGCTTCCTTGGCCTTCTCCACTGTGATGTTTAGACATCTGGCATCATATTCAGCCTCATCCTCCTTATAATGTTTGTCAAGCTCAACCTCCAGTTGTTCTTTCAAGGCATTAATAATTCTGGGGTCAGCCTTGACTTTGGCATATTCTGCAAGTGTCATGCCCAGGAGACGCGCATCACTTATATCAAGTAGAGTTGGGGCTAAAGTTTTTCTATCATTTGCTTGATTGACCCTCATCTGTTTCTTTCTCTCCTTGATTGCGTCCCCAAGCCTTGCCAGTTTCCTACTTACATCTTCTGACACTGGAGGAAGCTGATCAATGTTACCAGTTTCTAGCACACTGGCCTCAGTACCAGTTGCTTTAGCTTGTTCATCAGTGGCCAGCATAACTTCCTTTCCTTTGTTCTTGTTCCCCCCATCAACAACATCATCAAATTTTTCAATAACATGTTGCTGGTCATCACTTTCATCTGACCCAACAACAGTCCTTTCAACCAACTGCCTTGTTCCTTTACTTCAGCATCCTTCTTTTTCAAATTATCCACTTCAGTTACCAGATTATTTATCGAAGAAGTGTGAGAGGCTAACTGGGTGTTTACAGCATTAACTGCTCCCCTTAATTGTCTTATTTCAAGTGCCAGAGGCTCCAGATTAACCTGAGTAGAGGGGAGCTTGGCAATTTCAGCCATTACCTTCTTAACCAACTCATCTTCTCGACTGGCCAGTTTGTCATCAATCATCTGGCCAACTGAACTGTCCACCTGCTGTCCAACTTCAACTACATTGAGGCCAGGTCTTTCAAACAATTCCTTGACCTGCCTCTCTATCTCCTTCAGATCAACCTCTGATGATCGAACAGTGTTACTTAATAGGTTGGAGATAGATGTATTGACATTGGAATGAGTTAAGTCAAAAGCTTCTTTCAAGGATGTGGTCAGATTGTTACAGCTGGTGACTAACTCATTCAACTTCCTAAATACCAAGTCCTCATTTGCAGCAAATTTGTTTATTCCCAAATCAACAACCTTCGAATTTGTGATTGTGTCCTTGTTGAATTTGGAAATGGACTTGGCATTCTGCTCAATTGTCTTATGAACACCCTCCACCCGTTTGATCAGGTTTTGGATGTCGGCTGAGAATGAGACAAATTGAGTTTCCAGTGACAAAGGAGAAGTTGTCACTGGACCAGTAGCAGGTTGCACTAGATCAACTGGAGGGGGTAAAACAAAGGAAGCCTCTCCAGTTGTTCCAGTGGCAGAAGAAGTAAAAATTGGTAATGAAAAAGAACGCTGAGGAATTTCAATGTGTTGGTCAGGCTGAGAATGCTCAGGTGTGACCAACGGCGGCGGTAGGGAGGTTTGCCTATTTCTAGGCACAAAAAGGGTTGACATTAGTGATGGAGTTCTTTGTGGGGAAGTATTTGTGAGCGTATCTGTATGGGAAACTGAAACTTGTGGTTCTAGGGGTTGATCAGAGAAAGAAGGGAGTTGATCATGTACATATGCATCAACCATTTCTTGATCATCTTGTGTTCCTTCCGAATCCGAAGATTCAAGATGGAACTCATCCTCATTTATGCCTAGATTCATAAATGATAGGGATGGCTGAACATCAAGTTCAGGCTCCTGATGACCAGTTCCAGTTACCTGGATGGTTTCATCAGTTGGAGGATCAGATGCCGAAGCATCTTCACCAGGGATAGACGTGATAGGAGTGGCTTCAGTTATGGTTGTTCTATCCTCAACCACAACTTGAGATGAACTGGAGGGTCCCTCATTATTTTGAGGCCCGCCCAGTTGTCTTTCTGATTCACTTTCCAAAGGTGCATCAGTTTTAGCAAATGTCAGTCGCATTTGCTCTGGAATTTCGACCTCTCCAGCTTCAGAAACCAGAGAGTCTAGATTCCTCATCAAATCTGGCCTTGTGAACGGTGAATCTGTATTTCTATACTCTTCATCGCCCATAATTTGTTTAAAACATAGTGAAAGGAACCTTGAAAAGGGGATACACACACCCCTGGAGCCCTTCAGCTTTTGTACGAGACTCCTATACAAAATGTCTGCAAAATCCACCCTCAATCCGTTCCACAAGCAGTAAGCCATCTCTGCTTGTGAGGAGTTGATTTGGTCAAGACCACCAGAACTCCCACCTAAACTTTCCACCAGGTGTATGAAGAAATACCTCCATGAAGGTGTAAGACCCTTCATGGTCATAGCACCCTTAGTCTTCAACACCCCCTTGTCCAAACACTCCTTATGACCCATCTCAAGGAGTACTTGACGAAAATTGATATTAGGGGGCAAGACAACTGGAGATTCACCCTCTCTCCAGTAATTTAGGTGAAGAGCATCCCTCAATACTTCAACAGTCAAGGTACACTTGATTGTTCCATCCTTTAAAGTGAAACTGATGGAGGAACAATCAGAAGAAAGAGTGGCAGTGTACCAGAACTCACACAAGTAGTTATGATACATCTTGCGTGGGTTTCGAGAGAATAAGGGTCCTATTGGAGAATCCTTCAAAAACCTTCGGATTCTACCAATAAGGGTATTGGACCCTTGAGAACCTTGTAAGCTTGCCAATGGATTATTAGGGTTTAGTTTAAGGGCAGAGGCATTACTAGGTGCACCTGGTGCCGGTTTGACATCAGGTGAAGAGGGAGCATATGGAACAGTTAAGAGATTTACATCTCTTGTACGAGAAGATTTAGGAGCCATTTGAAACTGAAATTTAGGATTTAGGGTTCTTGATTTATTGAGCAGAGAGAGAAAAGAAGCAATGTTGATGATTGGAAAGTAAATGAAGAGAGTAAATGAAGAGAATGAAAAGAGAGTAAATGAGTTATGGAGTAAATAAGAGTATTTATACTGGAATTCAAGATCCCAATGTAGTACCAAAATTATATTTTACTTAACACAATCAATTTCGTAGATATTTTTACAAAAGTTGGTTTGAGTTTTGAAATAAAATATTGATTTTCCATGTAAACATTAAATGCTTTCCATGTCAGCATTAAATGCTACGACGGCTTATCTTACCCATGAGCCCACTCACTTTTTGTTTTCCCAACACAAACATTTGTCAAGTACAAAAATTGGTTTCAAACACGTCATATCACAATATCAAGTGGTTTAAAACACTCGAGTATCATCACGTGTCACACATATTGACCAAGTATTTGTAACGTTATAAAACTTTAGATAAAGACTGAACCTGGTAACTGGAGGATCAGTCCAGTACCAGTTTCCAACTGGAGACAACTCCAGTTGTAATTTTTAAGTAAAAAGGTTTTTAATAAGAAAATCACCTGGAAAGTACTCCAGTTGTCATTTTCAAATAAAAGGAATTTTAGTCAGAAAAATTACTTTAAGTCTTTCCCCCAAAATGGTGATCCAGATATCAATTAGTGCCAAGATAGTATCACAAAGGCGTTCGATAGCCTGGCGAGCAAAGATAATCTGGACCTCCTCAACTGGAGAACTTCATCAGTGTCACGGACGCGTTCAATAACAAAGAAAGCTCCAGTTAAGGGTTTAACATTCCCAGTTCGCTGATGAGATGTTTAAAAGTTTTCTCATCGAGAGGTTTAGTAAAAACATCAGTTAACTGTTTGTCAGTGGGGATGAAATGAATTTCAATATCTCCTTTCATAACATGATCACGAATGAAATGATACCTGATGTCAATATGCTTTGTTTTGGAGTGCATCACTGGGTTGTGAGAGATAGCAATTGCACTGGTGTTGTCACAAAAGATTGGGGTCTTAGTAAACTTTTGACCATAATCAAGTAACTGGTTCTTGATCCAGAGAATCTGGGCACAACAACTGGCCGCAAAAATGTACTCTGCCTCAGCAGTGGACATAGAGACTGAAGTCTGCTTCTTGCTGGTCCAACTTACCAGTTTTCCTCCAAGGAAATGACAACCACCAGTTGTTGATTTTCTATCTATCTTACAACCTGCATGATCAGAATCTGAATAACCCATTAGATCTAATCCTGAGCCTTTGGGGTACCAAAGACCAAGATTAGGACACCCTTTCAGGTATCTAAAGATACGCTTTACAGCGTGCAAATGTGATTCTTTAGGGTTAGCCTGAAACCTGGCACATAAACATGTTGCAAACATTATATCTGGTCGACTGGCAGTTAAGTACATTAGAGAACCAACCATACCTCTATAGTCAGTTATGTTAACTGGTTTGCCAGTTGGGTTAGAGTCCAAATTCAATGGTGCTGCAATTGGTGTGTTTTTCGATGGGATTGAATCATATTTGTATTTTCTTAACAAATCTCTGACATATTTTCCTTGGTTTATGAAAATTCCATTTTCAGTTTGCTTAATCTGAAGACCTAAGAAAAATATTAATTCACCCATTAAACTCATCTCATACTCAGATGACATGATTTTAGAAAACTTTTTACACATTGCATCATCAGTTGAACCAAAAATAATGTCATCAACATAAATTTGTACCAATAAGATATTACCTCTTTCTTTCAAGATAAACAAGGTATTATCTATTGCACCTCTTTGAAAGCCATTTTTAAGAAGATGTTTAGTTAAAGTATCATATCAGGCTCTTGGGGCTTGTCTTAGACCATACAAAGCTTTGTTCAGTCTATAGACCCAATGTGGATGCTTCTCATCGATGAAACCTGGAGGCTGCTTAACATAAACTTCTTCTTCCAATGTTCCATTAAGGAACGCACTTTTGACATCCATCTGGAAGACATTGAACTGCAGATGGGCTGCATAAGCCAGAAATATTCGTATGGCTTCAAGTCTTGCAACTGGAGCAAAAGTCTCATCAAAGTCAACGCCCTCTGCTTGACAATAACCTTGGGCAACTAGTCTGGCCTTGTTTCTTACAACCTGGCCATCTTCATCCATTTTGTTTCGGTAGACCCATCTGGTACCAATAGGTTCTTTCTTTAAACCTGGTGGACAAGGAACAAGCTCCCAAACATTGTTCCTTTCAAACTCGAGGAGCTCTTCTTGCATGGCTTCCACCCAGCTTGGGTCTGCCATAGCCTCGTCAATCTTCTTTGGTTCAATTAAAGATAAGAAGGTGACGTATAAGCATTGCTCACTGGTGGCTCTTCTAGTCTGAACCCCACTAGTTGGATCACCCACAATTTGTTCAATTGGGTGGGCTTTAGTCCATCTAGTGTATTGACTAGGCTGGTGAACTACAATATCAGTGCAAGTCACCTGGGGATCTTCTTCAGTTGCAATAGCATCTGGAGAAGGATCAGTCCAAACTACTTCTACATCCTCATCAGAGTCAATGAGGTCTCGACTGGCATCATGAAATTCTTCATTCAAAGGCATTTCTTGAAGAACTGGAGAGGTAGGAGCTTGAACTGGTGCTGATATTGGAGTGGCACGTACATCAGATCCAATCACCAATTCTTGTGGTAAGTTGAAATTGATGGAAGGATAAAATGATGTGTCACTGGTGCTTTTCTTCTTCTTAACTGGTTCCAGTTTGTTGTAACTGGAAGCATCTTCTGGTGAGACAACTGACCGATGAACTTGGTCAGTTTCACCAAAGTTGATTGGAATGACTGGAGAAATATCAAGGCTTGGTCTCTTGTTGATTGCTTCAGTTGATTCATCGAATGTGACATGAATTGTCTCATGAACCTTTTGGAGTCTATAATTATAGACTCTAAAGGCCTTTCGAATATCTGAATAACCTAAAAAATACTCCTTCATCAGCTTTTGCATCAAACTTTCCAAGCTGACTGGAATCGTTCAGTATATAAACTGGACAACCAAATACATGGAGATATCCAATATTTGGTTTTCGATTCCTGAGTACTTCGTAGGCAGTCTTCTTATGTCTCTTGATGTAGACTGACCGGTTTTGGGTGTGACAAGCAGTTGCAATTGCCTCAGCCCAAAAACTGGTGGGAAGACCAGATTCAGATAGCATACTTCTGGCGGCTTCTATAAGTGTACGATTCTTCCTTTCAACAACTCCATTTTGCTCTGGAGAGTGAACTGATGAGAAGTTTTGAGAGATGCCAGTGTCATTGCAAAATGTTTCAAGTACTTTATTTTGGAATTCAGTACCATTATCACTTCGCAACTGACAAACTTTTCGAGTATACTTGAGCTCAATTCGTTTGATAAGAGAGATGATTTCAGCAGGTGCATCACTTTTGGATCTGATGAATACCACCCAGCAGTATCTGGTGAATTCATCAACCACAACTAGAGTGTACTTCTTTCCAGCTCTAGTTTGAACATTCACTGGACCAAAAATATCCATATGTAGCATGTGAAGAGGTTCAGTGATGCTAAAATTTTGCCTAGTTTTAAAACTGGCTCTCTTCTGCTTACCCATCTCACAACCTGGATATGGCTTTTCCTTATTGAAGGAAATTTGAGGTATCCCATCAACCAGTTGCTTGCGAGACAACTTGTTGATATTTTTGAAATTAAGGTGAGATAACCTTTTATGCCATAGCCAGTTGGTGTCCTCATCAGCTTTGGTATAGAAACATTGCTCTTTTGGGGCTGGTTCCATATCCATGATGTACACATTTCCTTTTCTTGGTGCAATCATCACCACTTTCCAATCCTTGTTAAATATGGTGCCTTGTGCAATATCGAACAATACTCTGAAGCCATCATCGCAAAGTTGGCTTACACTGATCAAGTTGTATTTCAAACCATTCACAAATGCAACTCTTTTGAATTCGACTTGTCCATTATTGAGCACACCATATCCTTTAGTCTTTCCAGATTGATCGTTACCAAACGTCACTGTCGGTCCATCTTGGACAGTGAACTGGAGATTTAGTCTGTCGGGTCTTGGGTACCTTAGACTTTTGAGGTAAAGGCTAATTGAACTGAACAATGTTAAACCACAACTAAATGATTTGCAAATTGTTCAGTTCAATTAGGATAGTGTCAAGATATCTTTCACTATCAGCTCTTACATTTTCCACAAATGCCAAATCACCACTTAATGATTCAGCTAGGTCCAGTTTTAGTTCAGGGTCAACCTGGTGATCATAATCACATACCTTTTTCAGTATGATGTCCACCCATCTTCCAGAGATGACATCTTCTTTCACCAGATGCTGCTGTTGTTGATCTTCCAAGGCCATGAAACACATGTCCCTTTCCTCTTCTTCATCATCAGATGAGTCATCAGAGTACTCCCATTTTCCCTCAGTTTGTGCCATTAAGCACTGATCCTTTTCCTTTTGCATGGACAGGAGGGAAATCTGGGCCTTAAGCTTCTTGTATTTAGCTTTGTAGCTATCATCAGGCCGATTGAAATTAGGGACAGAGGGGCCAGTTTGGTTATTCAACTGACTAGATCTGCATTCCTTCATAAAATGACCTTTCTTGCCACACTTATAGCATGTAAGATTGGTCTTATCCAGAGAGCTGGAGCTGGAAGCATTGTTGGGGCTATTAAATCTTTTGGATTTATGCTTAAACCTGTTAAAAGTTTTAGCAATCATGGCGACCAGATCATCATCGTCAGTTTCATTACAACCATCACTGTTTTCAGTGGTCAGTCCAGAGTTTAAAAAACTGTTCAACATCTCCTTCATCGAGTGTGCCTGGACACTCTCAGCAGACATTAAAGCAGCACAAGGTCGCTCAGTTACACTAGCAACCTTGGGACTCTGGGCATGGTTTATGGCATCTTGCTCAGCCACCAGCCTTGCAGCATTATTATCTTCAGTGAATCTGAAGGCTCCATAGAGCGATGCAAGAGTATGGCTGTGCAAGGTTTTACCTTGTCTTAAGACAAGAACCATGTTCTCCCATTTGGAAGGAAGAATATCACAAAACTTCTCAAGAAGAATGTCTTTATCCTTCTCTACACCCAAGCCTCTCAACTGATTGATTAGGCTAGAAAATCTGGTATATGTACCAGTTAAACTTTCATTGGGCAAGGCAAAGAAGGATTCATACTTCTTGTTCAAAGCAACTTTTCTGGTGACAATAGTGTCATCACCTCCTTCAAATTGAATCACTAATTCATCCCACATAGACTTGGCACTGGGAAACAACACAAGTGTTGGAATTAGGTCTTAAGGGACAGCCCCAAGGATCATGTTTTTCAGTCTGGTGTCCAAGTCCACCAGTCTGCGATCCTCATCAGACCAATGGTCTTCTGGCTTTTCCCTTGAGCCTCTTCTTCCAGTTGGATCAAGAAGAGGACTCACCCCAAGAGACATGGGTATATATGGTCCATCCTTAAGGATTTTCAACATATACCTCTCAATACCACCAAAATGCAACAGCATTCTAGCTTTCCATGTACCAAAAGTCTCACTGTTTCCATCGAATTTGGGAACAGGAGTGTTAGAATAGTGTACATGGACGTGGTTTGGGGTAGAAGGAGGAGGAGGATTGGTGTTAACATTTTGAAAAGGTTGGGCATTATTATTCAATGGGTTTTCACCTGAACCAGAACCATCTCCACCTTCAGTAGCGTTCATCTTAGCAGATCTAGGCAAGTTTATTAGCCTTCTGCTCTGATACCACTAGATTAAATAGCTTTTAAAGTGATTTTCTCTTGAAAGATGATTATATTTTGTAAGTCCCAACTCGTTAGATGGTACTACTGAAGACACCTCTATGTCGATGGTGGAGTTACTTTGCAATATATGCACTGAACTGGAGACGACCAGTTGCAGTGTGTATATACCAAGTTCTAGATTGATTACTTATATAAAAGACAATAAGTAAAGAACAATGCAATAATACAAATAACTTGTAAGATAACTTGATGAGACAATATGTATTTTTCAATGTGTAATTTATTTATTGATGTTAAACAAATTACAAGGTTGTTGCGGAACCAAGATAATACAAAGAATGTAAATATCCTAACAACCTATGAAATACAATTGATCTACACTTGGAATTTCTCAAGACAATCAAAACACTTAAAGTTGTGAAATGTTCCTTTTAGCGATTGAGAGAAGATTGCACAAGTTCACCAAGAATATTGCAGGTTTGCAAAGTGTGAAGCATTTAACTTGTGAGTTCGAATACTTAATATTCTTGGTTGTGCAATGACTTGTATTTATAGGCAAAGTTAACATTGGGATGTTAACTTTAGCCGTACAAATGTGGTTGAGAGCATTTAAGGAATATCATTTAATTCCTTAAAATGCAGTGTAAAGTTACACGTGAAAGCAACTTTACTTAACCACCTTTATGTACCTTTTATATTTAAATAATAAGATAAGGCTTATTATCCGGTAAATGTACATAAAGCATATAAGTCAATTCCTCGTAATCAGTGTAAAGCTTTGTAAGGGCTTTCCACTGATGGTCTCCAGTTTGTAACTGACTAGAATGTCAACTGGGCTTCGCTGCCATCGCCATTCTCTATCTTCCATTTGTTGTCTTCGACTTCAACTGGAATGCTTCTTCAACTGGTCAGTTCTCAACTGGAGGAAGTCTTCAGTTGCGTTGACTGTACGGTGCAACTGGACTTCAATATATTTCTGGACAAATATTCTTAGTCACCAGTTTACTGGTCACCAGATGCAACTGGTGACTGGTCAGTGTGAACTGGTGACTGGCCAGTTCCAGGTGAACTGGTCCTAACATCGACCAGGTTCTTTGAACTCGTGTTTGCCGAATTCAATCTCGGCCAAACCAACCAAATCACCGGTCACCTTTCCAAATCTCGCATTTGCCGAGATTATTACTCGGCCAAATCTCCCAAATCATCCAACTCATCCAAAACTACACACCGCCGAGATTTTTGCTCGGCATCCAAGCCATTTCAGACTTAACCAAATTCCAAACCATCATTTGCAGAGAAAATACCTCTGCAACCAATACAAGTGAAAGAGTTAGAAATTTTTGATCAAAGTTTTTCCCATTTCAACACATTGCAGAGATATTATCTCGGCATTCAATACAACTTACACTTAGAAAATTTTTTCCCAAACCCCCATTTGCAGAGATTAAACCTCTGCAAATCCCATTTGCCGAGCAAATATCTCGGCAAATAGACCAAAATTAGAAAAATATTTTTTCTTCTTTCAACTCATTTTTTTTACTTACCCATCTTTTGTGAAAAAGTTTGAGAAAATTTTGTTTTGAACACTCCATTTGCAGAGCACTGAGCTCTGCATCCAAGGCAAATAGCACTTTCGTTCTTCAAGTGTTGTGAACCTTGGCTATTTGTCTGTTCTTGCTTGAGTTCTTTCTTGGTCGTCATATTCAAGTCTGATCATTGTAACCGTGGCTGTAGGTGGTACTTTCTTGAGTCTTTTGCATGTTTAATCTCTTACAAGTTTAATTTTGTGAAAGAAAATATTTTTTTGTGTACAACCAGAGAAGTATTGTGTTAAGCAAGAAAGGTGTTGATAGTATTGTGAAAGGGAGAGGTACTCGAGACTTGTGTGTTTGATTTAGAAAAAGTATGTCACGAGTGAAGTAAACATGTTGTCAAAATTATAATATGCGTAATTTGTGGCTTTATTGTCTCCGCGTGATAAAGTAACGTGTTAAAGTGATTAAAGTTGAGCTGTTAAAGTGTTGTTGATTCAACATTGAGATTCCTTCACGTGATTTCTTTTATTGAGTCTACATTGTAATTGTCATAAGAAGGGATTCACGTGAACAAGTGTAGTGTTTGATTCAAGAAAGTTGTCAGTAGGTTTGCGTGGTGTAGTTGAAGTTGTCATATTTGTTTTGTTTACATTCACGAATTTTATTTTATTTTTTACTTTTTGTTAAATTCAAGGATTTCTAATTTTTTTTAATTTGAGGTGAATTGAAAGTTCCAACACATAAAATTTGATAGTGTGTAGGCAGGGCCTTGTGTGTTGTCAAGTTTTTAGTGTTTCCATATCACGTGAAAGCTTAAATGTCTTTGAATATTGTGTTCACATTTAAGTGTGTCCATTTTTATTTCTTCACTTTGGATTAAAAAAATTGCTTCTGCCGAGATTCCTCTTAAGAGTTTGTTTTGGACTTACATTTTAGAAACTTGTTGGGCTAAAAGTTTTTTTTGTTTTGTTAGTCTAAACAATTAATTGGCCTAGTATTTCTGTTGGGCTGAAGTGTTTGGGCCGAGTTTTAACATAAATATTTGATTTGGGCTAGTAATTAGTTGTTGGGCTTTATATTTTTCCATTGGGCTTAAAGTGTGCTTGGGTCATAACTTGTTCTTGATATAATTTGGGCTTGTCATTCTTATTGTTGGACTGAAATTTTTAGGGTTTTGTCTTGGGTTGTTTCTTTTATTAAATTGTCGTCAAAGTTTCTTTTGAGTCAAAATGTCAACCAAAACGATCAAATTTGAACCAAACATGGGTTCATATGGTTTTCATAATAGTCAAAAGTGTTCATGTTTTCAAGGAAATAATCATGCTTGTGTTGTTCGAGTGTATCAAGAGTTTGAGGATGTGTCCAAGAGATTCAAAGCTCTTTGTGAGGAACGTGTTTGTTTTGTGTCTGACATTAAAGACTTGAAATCGATTATTTCTTCGTACCAGACTTCAGAAAATTTTGAGTCAATAAAGTTCAATGTGCCAGATAAACTGACGACTATGTTCATTCAAGAACCCACAGGGGATGAATTTGGGATCATAAAAATTTTCGTTGTACATGTAATTTACATCCCAAGATTTTCAACAACAAACATGTTCCATGTGCTGTCATTCGTTTTCAAGAAAAACGATACATGTATGAGACGAGTCAAAAACTCATGGAACAAAACAAAAATCTTCAACTTGAAATTGACCAACTCATGTCAGAGAACAAAGAACTCAAATCTGCAAATGATCTCATTTTGTCCAACGTGGAAAGTCTTCAACAAGAAAATGATCTTTCAAAGTCAAAGATTAGTAAGTTGTGTGCTCAATTGCGAAAAGCTTACACACAAGTTACTGATGCATACTCATCCAAACAGTCAAATGAACTTGTTTTGCAACAAAAGATTTCTAAGCTTGACCATGAGTTGCAAAATAAGTTCACTATTTTTGAGAGCAAAGTTGAAGAAGAAAGAACAAAAATGTGTGCTCAAATCAAGTGTCATGAAGACAAGTGTTTGCAACTTCAGTCACACGAAACATCTTTGACAAAGAAAATTTCTGACCTTGAGATTGAATTGCAAACACAAACCAAATATGTGAAGTCTGACCTTCCCAAAGTCATGATTGATGTTTGTACTCAAACTAATTGTCCTATGTTTGTGAATTCTTCTGTGCAGACTGATTGTGATAAGGTTGAGACTGTTGAAACTTCTATTCAGACTGATCCTGATGTTCCAAAGAAGGTTTACACGGGTAAATCTTCAAAACCTTTTGAAAGAAAAGTCTCTCAGTTTACTAATTACTCCTTACAAAAGGGTAAGAAGTACACTAAGAAACCAAATTTTGATGGAACAACTACTTTTGTCTCTTTTCTATCATTTGAGGATAATTCTGGACATATTTCACAAGCAAAATCTCAATTGACTAAATCTATATGGAAGCCGATTTCTAAAGATAAGTCGTTGAGTCAAAATCATTCAAATATTCTTTTTTGAGTCAAAATCATTCAAATATTCTTTTTCGGAACTTTTTGATCTTGCACCAAAACATGTGAAAACAGTCGTGCAAAAAGTGAATGATTTTGCTTCGAAAAATCATTTTCCAACTCAATCTCACAAGATTGACAAGTTTTCAAAGAAATCAAATGATTTTTCACCGTTGCTTCCACGAAAAATCTTTTCAACTAAACCACCGGGTTTTAGTTCTCCGTGGAATGCAACATCAATTCATCAAATCGATGAAACTTACATTTGGTCTTTCAAGAATTCAAAAACCGTTGGGCCTATTCTCAAATGGGTTCCAAAGGTAATTTCGAAATGATTTGATGAAAAGTGGCTTATACACACTTCAGTGTATAACCCGTTCTAAAACCGTGTTTATAATTTCTTTCTTTTTAGAAAAATCCAAAAAGATTTTCATTTTCTTATTTTTAAAAATCCAAAAAGATTTTCATTTTCTTATTTTTAGAAAAATCCATAAAGATTTTCATTTTCTTATTTTTTAAAAATCCAAAAAGATTTTCTTTTCTTATTTTTTAGAAAAATCCATAAAGATTTTCATTTTCTTATTTTTTAAAAATCCATAAAGATTTTCATTTTCTTATTTTTTAAAAATCCAAAAAGATTTTCTTTTCTTATTTTTTAAAAATCCAAAAAGATTTTCTTTTCTTATTTTTTAGAAAAATCCATAAAGATTTTCATTTTCTTATTTTTTAAAAATCCATAAAGATTTTCATTTTCTTATTTTTTAAAAATCCAAAAAGATTTTCTTTTCTTATTTTTTAAAAATCCAAAAAGATTTTCTTTTCTTATTTTTTAGAAAAATCCATAAAGATTTTCATTTTCTTATTTTTTAAAAATCCATAAAGATTTTCATTTTCTTATTTTTTAAAAATCCAAAAAGATTTTCTTTTCTTATTTTTTAAAAATCCAAAAAGATTTTCTTTTCTTATTTTTTAGAAAAATCCATAAAGATTTTCATTTTCTTATTTTTTAAAAATCCATAAAGATTTTCATTTTCTTATTTTTTAAAAATCCATAAAGATTTTCATTTTCTTTTTTTTTAAAAATCCAAAAAGATTTTCATTTTCTTATTTTTAAAAATCCAAAAAGATTTTCTCTTTTCATCATTTTTATTTTGTCTTTTAGTTACTCACAGAGTATTAGGATGAGATGCAAGGCATCGAACGCCTTTGTGTACTGCCTTTGTAGTCTCATTTTTAATATTTGTGAGCAACTTTCAAACTCTTTACTCACCCTTTATATGCTAAAACTTTGTTTATATCATGCATATATTTAGGGGGAGTTTGTTTATAAAACCAAAACTTCCAAGTGTTCAAACGCTTTTAAAACCATTTTCGATCATATTCAAAGAAGTTCGGTGTTAGATTTGCACATGAAAGTTTAGGCCACTCATAAAAACTCCATGATCTTGTCATCGCCGATGAGATCTAACCCCGGAGTTAAAATCTTAATTCTAGATTGTGAGGGTTTATGAGCGTGGTGATGATGTTTGTGCAAATAGGACATGAGGGATGTTAGAAATCCAAAAATAGTGATAAATTGTAATCTAGATTAGAAGAATTTCTTGTTATTAAGTCATAGATAAATGATCACTAAGGTTGAGGGGCTAATTGTGACAATAAGCATAATTATGTAATTAGACTATAAATAGCCCTCTCACACCTTAGAGATAAGAACAGGTCATAACTTTTCAGAACCTTTGATAACATTTACACAGTTACCTTTGATTCTCTCTCAAAACACACACAAACACCAAGAACACACACTATCCAAACCGCCATTGATGAATTGAATTCAGTGATAGAAATCGTGTTATAACAAGTGGTATCAGAGCAAAACATCAATCTGATGAAGATCCATAACTGAATTCAATCACAAATTCATCAAAAATCAAAATTATTCACCATTTTTGTTCGTATTCTTCACCTACTGGTTCATCAAAATTCACACTTCAAATCACATAAAATCACAATTATTTGTTCACCAATAGATTCGTTGTTATTGAAAACATAATTCTGTCAAGTTTTGAGTTTCAATTCAATCTAAATCTCGAGATTGAATTTTGAGTTTTGGCGCGAATTTTGAGGGATTTGAATCTGTTGTGTTTTGTGTTGAATTTTGTTCATAAACCTGTTGCGGACATGAATTCAATCAGTTTGCCAGTGATTTCGTGATCTAACTCCCAGTAATTCAAAAGATATTGAAGATTTTTGTTGTTAATGGAGTTTTTCTGGAAAACTGTTAAGATGAAGAAGATGACCAAGACGATCTTCACTAGGACGATCTTCCCAAGATCGTCTTAGTCTTTGATAGCTTAATTTTTCATCCTTGTGATTTGTAGCTTGTTAGACGATCTTCACAAGATCGTTCTAAACAAGAGTGTGTTGTGGTAGTGTTTGTTTCTGGCTAATTAATCCGAAAGGATTGGTTGGGTCATTTCAAATACTTAGAAGTTTTTGGGAAAGAAACCTAAAACGATCTTCAATCAAGATCGTTTCATTTCTTAAAACCTAAGACGATCTTCAACTAGATCGTTTCATACTTCAAAGATCTTCATTTCAAAACCTAAGACGATCTTCACAAGATCGTTTCATTTCCTGTTTCTCAAGATCTTTTCATTTTCTCAGGACGATCTTCACAAGATCGTTTCATTTTCTATCAATCTTCTCAAGATCGTTTCATTTCCTGTTTCACCAAGATCTTTCATTTCAAGATCGTTTCATTTCAAGACCGTTTCATTTCAAGACCGTTTCATTTCAAGACCGTTTCATTTCAAGACGTTTCATTTCAAGACTTTCATTTCAAGACCGTTTCATTTCAAGACCGTTTCATTTCAAGATCGTTTCATTTCTACTAATCTTCACAAGATCGTTTCATTTTCTGTTTCTCAAGATCGTTTCATTTTCTACTTCACAAGATCGTTTCATTTCTCTTCTCAAGATCGTTTCATTTTCTACTTCACAAGATCGTTTCATTTCCTGTTTCTCAAGATCGTTTCATTTTCTACTTCACAAGATCGTTTCATTTCCTGTTTCTCAAGATCGTTTCATTTTCTACTTCACAAGATCGTTTCATTTTCTGTTTCTCAAGACCGTTTCATTTCAAGACCGTTTCATTTCAAGACCTTTCATTTCAAGATCGTTTCATTTTCATATTCACAAGATCCGTTTCATTCCTCAAGACCGTTTCATTTCAAGATCGTTTCATTTCCTTTTCTCAAGACCGTTTCATTTCAAGACCGTTTCATTTCAAGATCGTTTCATTTTCTACTTCACAAGATCGTTTCATTTTCTGTTTCTCAAGACCGTTTCATTTTTTTAAATTCAATTAAATTTTCAAATCAAATCAAATTCAAATGGCTTCTCGTGAAGCATTGGCATTGGGTTCAGATACAAGACCTCCAGTTCTCTACCGTGGTTCCTATGGACTATGGAAGAAAAGATTTATGTACTATGTGGAAAGTCAAACAAATGGTCATATGATGAAAGATTCCATCCTTGAATGGACTTGCCGTTCATCGCCATCCCACTACTGATGCAATTATTCTGACTCCTGATCTTTTGAATGCTGAACAAAAAGATCGAACAGCTGCAGATAACAGAGCTAGGTCATGCCTATACAAAGCTCTACCGGATGAAATCTATGGCTCTGTTGATTCTTATGATATAGCCAAGGAGATTTGGGATGAGGTGGCTAGACAGATGGAAGGAGCTGACGTGACTTCGACGATAAGATTGACCAATATTTTGACTGAGTTTGACAACTTCACGAAATTGCCTGATGAAACTCTTGAAGCTGTCTACTACAGATTCTGCAATGTCATAAATGAGCTGAGGAAGAACAATGTCAAGAAAACAGAGATTGAGCTAAACATCAAATTCATCAAAGCTCTTGGTCCAGAATGGGAAGATTTTGGAACACAGATCAAGCAACATCAAAATCTGACCAAGTTCACCATTCATACTCTTTATGAATCTTTCAAACTCAATGAAAACCAAGTCCTAAACAAAGCTTCATCAAACAAAATGCCAGAAGTTGTATCTTCTGATCCTTTGGCATTGATAGTTGAGAAGAAGATGCTGTTAGCCAAACAAGTCGAAGCAGGACATGCATTGCTAGCTGAAGATGACAAATGGCTGTTACTCACAGATGATGAAGATCAAGATCTCTCTGCTAATGTTTGCTATATGGCAAGGTTGGCCAAGAACAAAGACTTTAAAGAAGAAAGCACTGATGATGAATACCCAGATGATAAGGTAAATCTCGACTCTACTTTTTCTTTGATTAAGGACAAAGAGTCATGTAGATTAGCTTTATCAGATTTAACAACTCATATCAATTCTTTAGCCAACAAAAACAAAAAGTTGAAAAATAGCATTTCGTTTTCTAAAAGTGAATTTTCAAAACTTCTTGAAGAACATTCAAAATTACTTTTTGAACATGATGCTATTAAACAAGATTTTCAAGCTTACAAAGATAAGATGTTGGTTAAAGAATGTGAGTTGAATGTCTCTCCTGATTTTAAGTTATTACAAAAATGTCAAAATCTAGAAAAGACCATTCAAGATCTTGAAAAGACCAATCAAGATCTTGAAAAACCATAAGATCTTGAAAAGACCAATCAAGATCTTGAAATTCAAAAGACCAATGAATGGCTTCGGGCAAATGCAAGACAAATGGATGTTGATATTCTTAATAAAAAACTACAAGAAGCTAAACCAAACAATGTTGAATTCGAAAGGAAGATTTCTGATTTAAATCATAATTGTTTTCTAAAAGTGAATTTTCAAAACTTCTTGAAGAACATTCAAAATTACTTTTTGAACATGATGCTATTAAACAAGATTTTCAAGCTTACAAAGATAAGATGTTGGTTAAAGAATGTGAGTTGAATGTCTCTCCTGATTTTAAGTTATTACAAAAATGTCAAAATCTAGAAAAGACCATTCAAGATCTTGAAAAGACCAATCAAGATCTTGAAATTTAAAAGACCAATGAATGGCTTCGGGCAAATGCAAGACAAATGGATGTTGATATTCTTAATAAAAAACTACAAGAAGCTAAACCAAACAATGTTGAATTCGAAAGGAAGATTTCTGATTTAAATCATAATTGTTTTCTAAAAGTGAATTTTCAAAACTTCTTGAAGAACATTCAAAATTACTTTTTGAACATGATGCTATTAAACAAGATTTTCAAGCTTACAAAGATAAGATGTTGGTTAAAGAATGTGAGTTGAATGTCTCTCCTGATTTTAAGTTATTACAAAAATGTCAAAATCTAGAAAAGACCATTCAAGATCTTGAAAAGACCAATCAAGATCTTGAAATTCGAAAGACCAATGAATGGCTTCGGGCAAATGCAAGACAAATGGATGTTGATATTCTTAATAAAAAACTACAAGAAGCTAAACCAAACAATGTTGAATTCGAAAGACCAATGAATGGCTTCGGGCAAATGCAAGACAAATGGATGTTGATATTCTTAATAAAAAACTACAAGAAGCTAAACCAAACAATGTTGAATTCGAAAGGAAGATTTCTGATTTAAATCATAATTGTTTTCTAAAAGTGAATTTTCAAAACTTCTTGAAGAACATTCAAAATTACTTTTTGAACATGATGCTATTAAACAAGATTTTCAAGCTTACAAAGATAAGATGTTGGTTAAAGAATGTGAGTTGAATGTCTCTCCTGATTTTAAGTTATTACAAAAATGTCAAAATCTAGAAAAGACCATTCAAGATCTTGAAATTCGAAAGACCAATGAATGGCTTCGGGCAAATGCAAGACAAATGGATGTTGATATTCTTAATAAAAAACTACAAGAAGCTAAACCAAACAATGTTGAATTCGAAAGGAAGATTTCTGATTTAAATCATAATTGTTTTCTAAAAGGCATTGAGATTGAGAATCTTGAAAAACAAATTGAGGAATTTAAAAAGAATATACTTTTCTATCAAGAAAAGTTATATAAAGTTGAACAAAATCCTCTCTTGAATTTCACTGCCTATTTCAACAAGTCAAAAATTGACAAAACAGAATTTCTTCTAGGGTTGGGATTTGAGAATATCACACCATTGCAAAAAGCCAAAGAGGAAATTGAACCCTTGTATGATGAAAAATTCCTGCGACTTGGTATGATACAACAATTTATTCGTCCATTGGATGACGAATTTGAGACTGATGAAGTTGAGAGAATACCAAAACAAGAATTTTTGGTTAATTATGATGCAATAAATGATTCATACAAAACAAAAGAGTCTTCAATTTTCAAATTGGAAGAAATTGAATCAAATTTTCAAAACCAAGAATCAGTCTGTACTCCACCTAAACCAACTAAAATGTATTTTCCAACCACATTTTTGGAAAAACAAATAGAAGGGTTACAACAAAAGATAGAATCTCAACAAAAAGTTATTGATCATCTCAAGTCTCAAAGTCCGAATTCAGAGGATAAATACATTGTTGTTGATACTAAGAAAGTTTGTGAGATTGCTTCTACTCAAACAGACCAAACTGCTTTAGTAGACAATTCTACCCAAACTACTTGTGATTCATCTACCAATACCTCTACTCAGACCTTGACTGATTTTCTTGAATGTACTTGTCAAAATACTGCTACATTCATAGCTGATGATTATGTGCAATCTGATTTATCTAATGAAGAACTTGCACATAGTTTAGTTTTGATATGGTACTTCTATAGGTTTTTCACATGCAACACTGTTGATGAGTTAGTTGTTCACCCTAAGCCTAGTGCTAGTATAGGTGTTGATACTTCTACTCCATTTTCTTGTGAGATCAAAGATGTGTCAGTTCAAGTTGACCTAATTTCTGAGACTACCCATAATGTGAAGTTGGACACAAAGATTCCTGATTTTTCAAAACTTTCAAATGAATTTGAAACTAATCAATCTCCATTGAAATTTTCTTTCTCTAAAGATTTCACAAAGGATGATTTTGATAAATTCATGGAGGGAGAATATGTTTTTAATTCAGAAACTGAGAAAAAGATTGAATCTACCAAAATCAAAGTGGAAACAAAAGTGGAATCTCAAAAACCATTGTCCAAAGCTCCAACTTCATATTACTCAAAGAAACGAGTTAAGACCAAACTCGTCAAGACTGAACCAAAGACCATTAAGTTAGAAACCTTTGTTGCTACCCCAGTAAAACATGTCAAAAAGGAACAAGCTGAAACCCAACTCAGGACAAAGTACACCAAAGTGAAACTTCCAAAAGACTGTCCTAATGCTTCTCAATCTAGCTCTCAATCTAGGTCTATACCTAAAGTGTCTAAGTCTAGCTCAGTTTCGCTAACTAAAGATACATCAAATGGTTCAACTAGATATAGGGATAGATATGGGTGGTTTTCTCATGATAAACCAAAGAAGCAAGAAGTTTCCTCACCTCCAAAAGATTCCAAAAAGATGAAAGTGATTAAAACTCCTAGTTCTAATCTTCTTAATTTCAATTCAACAGGTGGAAAGAGCTTAACTAGTGGTGCTAGATGGGTTGCTAATACTTTAGTACCTAAGATCACTAGTAATCTAAAGAATGTTGAGAAAAAGAAGAATAGAAGGAGGAGAAAGTCTATCAATAGGAGGAAAGGTGTTACTGTAAATCAAAACAATTCATCTTTGTTAAATAATGTTGAATGTGCCAAGGCAAAGCCTTGTGAGCTTGTAAACAATTTTAATTCTCGTGTGGTTGATATGAATGCTTGTAGACATGTTACTTTTAATTCTGATGTGAATGTTCGTACGTTTTATTCAAATATGTTTTTTGATAATGTGCTTGTTAATGATTATGTTGATTCGAAAACATGTTTGAATGCATATCCTAAGTTATATACCCTGCCTATTTTAACTAACCTTAAAGGACCCGTCTTCAAGTGGGTACCTAAAAACGGTTAAATTTCTTTGATTGCAGGAAATAACCATCTGTGTTTGGATACTCGATTCCGGGTGTTCGAAGCACATGACTGGAAATAAATCTTTGCTCAAGAATTTTGTTGAAAGATTCATGGGAACAGTTCGCTTTGGAAACAACAATTTCGCTCCTATCTTAGGTTATGGAGACATTGAAAGAAATGGAATTATCATCAAGAAAGTTCACTATGTTGAAGGATTAAGTCACAACTTGTTCAGTGTTGGACAATTCTGTGATAACAATCTTCAAGTTCTGTTTCGAAAATCTCTTTGCAAAGTCCAAACTCTAGATGGAGTTGATATTCTTTGTGGTGACCGTGATGATAATCTTTTTACCGTCAATCTCGATGATAACCAACCAACCGATAATATTTGTCTCATTTCAAAGGCTGCTTCAAAGAATTCTTGGTTATGGCATAGAAGGCTTTCTCATCTGAATTTTCAAACCATTAATACTTTGGTCAACAAGCATCTTGTTAAAGGCTTACCTGACTATAAGTATGAAAGTGAGCATGTTTGTCCTTCTTGTGCTGTAGGGAAGATTAAGAGAGCTTCTCATAAACCGAAGAAATCTCCAAATTCTTTAGCACCTCTTCATTTGCTTCACATGGATCTTTGTGGGCCAATGAAAGTACAAAGCCGAAATGGGAAGAAATACATCTTGGTTATTGTTGATGATTATTCAAGATATACTTGGGTCAAGTTCCTTGCATCCAAAGATGAAACAACTCAGATGTTGATAGATTTCATCACTAATACTCAAGTAAATCTTCAACTTCCAGTTCGTTACATCCGTTCGGATAACGGAACTGAGTTCAAGAATGCTGTTTTTGATGAATTCTGCAAATCCAAAGGTATAACTCATCAATTCTCAGCAGTTCGCACCCCACAACAAAACGGTGTTGTTGAAAGGAGAAATCGATCGCTGGTGGAAGCAGCAAGGACAATGCTTGCTTATTCCAAATTGCCATCCAATATGTGGGCTGAAGCTGTTGACACTGCATGTCACACTCAGAATCGGTCCATTATCAATCAGCGCTTCGAAAAGACTCCTTATGAGGTTATTAACAAACGCAAACCCAACATCAACTACTTTCATATATTTGGGTGTGTTTGTTATACTTTGAATGATCGGGAGAATCTTGGAAAGTTCGAGAAGAAAGGTGATGAAGGATACTTTGTTGGTTATTCCAAAACATCAATTGCCTACCGAATCTACAAATCAAAGTGGAAACAAAAGTGGAATCTCAAAAACCATTGTCCAAAGCTCCAACTTCATATTACTCAAAGAAACGAGTTAAGACCAAACTCGTCAAGACTGAACCAAAGACCATTAAGTTAGAAACCTTTGTTGCTACCCCAGTAAAACATGTCAAAAAGGAACAAGCTGAAACCCAACTCAGGACAAAGTACACCAAAGTGAAACTTCCAAAAGACTGTCCTAATGCTTCTCAATCTAGCTCTCAATCTAGGTCTATACCTAAAGTGTCTAAGTCTAGCTCAGTTTCGCTAACTAAAGATACATCAAATGGTTCAACTAGATATAGGGATAGATATGGGTGGTTTTCTCATGATAAACCAAAGAAGCAAGAAGTTTCCTCACCTCCAAAAGATTCCAAAAAGATTGAATCTACCAAAATCAAAGTGGAATCTCAAAAACCATTGTCCAAAGCTCCAACTTCATATTACTCAAAGAAACGAGTTAAGACCAAACTCGTCAAGACTGAACCAAAGACCATTAAGTTAGAAACCTTTGTTGCTACCCCAGTAAAACATGTCAAAAAGGAACAAGCTGAAACCCAACTCAGGACAAAGTACACCAAAGTGAAACTTCCAAAAGACTGTCCTAATGCTTCTCAATCTAGCTCTCAATCTAGGTCTATACCTAAAGTGTCTAAGTCTAGCTCAGTTTCGCTAACTAAAGATACATCAAATGGTTCAACTAGATATAGGGATAGATATGGGTGGTTTTCTCATGATAAACCAAAGAAGCAAGAAGTTTCCTCACCTCCAAAAGATTCCAAAAAGATGAAAGTGATTAAAACTCCTAGTTCTAATCTTCTTAATTTCAATTCAACAGGTGGAAAGAGCTTAACTAGTGGTGCTAGATGGGTTGCTAATACTTTAGTACCTAAGATCACTAGTAATCTAAAGAATGTTGAGAAAAAGAAGAATAGAAGGAGGAGAAAGTCTATCAATAGGAGGAAAGGTGTTACTGTAAATCAAAACAATTCATCTTTGTTAAATAATGTTGAATGTGCCAAGGCAAAGCCTTGTGAGCTTGTAAACAATTTTAATTCTCGTGTGGTTGATATGAATGCTTGTAGACATGTTACTTTTAATTCTGATGTGAATGTTCGTACGTTTTATTCAAATATGTTTTTTGATAATGTGCTTGTTAATGATTATGTTGATTCGAAAACATGTTTGAATGCATATCCTAAGTTATATACCCTGCCTATTTTAACTAACCTTAAAGGACCCGTCTTCAAGTGGGTACCTAAAAACGGTTAAATTTCTTTGATTGCAGGAAATAACCATCTGTGTTTGGATACTCGATTCCGGGTGTTCGAAGCACATGACTGGAAATAAATCTTTGCTCAAGAATTTTGTTGAAAGATTCATGGGAACAGTTCGCTTTGGAAACAACAATTTCGCTCCTATCTTAGGTTATGGAGACATTGAAAGAAATGGAATTATCATCAAGAAAGTTCACTATGTTGAAGGATTAAGTCACAACTTGTTCAGTGTTGGACAATTCTGTGATAACAATCTTCAAGTTCTGTTTCGAAAATCTCTTTGCAAAGTCCAAACTCTAGATGGACCGATTCATGATCAAGAACCTCAGGTCATCGTTGAACCAATTCCAAACAATGAACCTCTTCATAACAATGATCCAGTTCCTGACATCATTCATGAATCATCATCAAGTTCTTCAGAGCAAGAATACTCTTCTACTGATACTTCTCCACCATCCTCTCAGGATAATTCTTCTCAAGTGAATGTTCAAGAACAACCTTCTCGATTAATTCAGACAACAAATCCATTAAACACTCCAAATGTGTATGTTCCACTTGATTTTGATCATCCAGCTTATGAGGAAAGAGTTATACCAAGTTATGACTCCATCTCTTAACAAAACTCAAGCTTTAATGATGGTGAGGTTGATCTTCAACAACAAGATCCTCTTCCTCATGCTCACAAGTGGACACGTATGCAGAAAGACCATCCTACTGATCAAATAATTGGAGATCCACAAGCAGGAGTAACTACTCGTACCTCAGTAAATGAGTGTCTTGTTGCACTTTCTCTTAGCAATATCGAACCCAAAACGGTATCTGAAGCTCTTCGTGATCCAGAGTGGGTTAAGGCAATGCAAGATGAACTCGCTCAATTTGAAAGACTGAAGGTATGGAGGTTAGTTCCAAATCCTAGAAAAGCTGATCCCATCGGTACAAAGTGGATATTCAAGAACAAAAAGGATGAGAATGGAGTGGTAGTTAGGAACAAAGCTCGACTCGTTGCAAAGGGTTATTGCCAACAACCTGGTGTTGATTTCGACGAAACTTTTGCTCCAGTAGCAAGAATGGAGGCCATTCGGATATTCTTAGCTTATGCCGCATTTAGAAACTTTACTGTGTTTCAAATGGATGTGAAGACTGCTTTCTTGAATGGTGACCTCAAAGAAGAAGTTTACGTTGATCAACCGGAAGGTTTTGTTGATCCTCAAAGGCCAAACCATGTCTACAGGTTAGACAAGGCTCTCTACGGTCTTAAGCAAGCACCCCGAGCATGGTATGATTCTTTAACTACTTTCTTACTAAGAGGTGGCTTTACCAAAGGCACAATTGACCCTACCTTGTTCATTCGCAAACAAGGTAAGCACGTTCTACTTGTTCAAATATATGTTGATGACATTATATTTGGGTCGACCAGTCAAACATTTTGCCGAAACTTTTCATCTCTTATGGTTAATCATTTTGAAATGAGTATGATTGGGGAAATGAATTACTTTTTGGGTCTGCAAATCAAACAGTTACCAACTGGTATTTTTATATCACAAGGTAAATACATAAATGACATGTTGAAAAAGTTTGATATGACTTCATGCTCTTCAATATCTACCCCAATGGCTGCTCGAACAAACATAAATGCTGACACAAATGGGAAACCATTTGACCAAAAGAGATATCGAAGTATGATTGGTTCGTTGTTATACCTAACAGCATCTCGCCCAGATATAATGTTTGCAACATGTATGTGTGCTAGATATCAAGCTGCACCAACTGATTTACATTATCAAGCTGTGAAACGAATCTTTCGTTATCTGAAGGGTACACCCGATTTAGGTCTCTGGTATCCAAGGGATACTGGATTCAATCTAACTGCATATTCAGATGCAGATCATGCTGGTTGTAAACTTGATCGCAAGAGCACTTCCGGTACTCTACAATTTTTAGGCGATAAAATTGTGAGTTGGTCTTCCAAGAAACAGAATTGTGTATCACTGTCAACGGCTGAAGCTAAATATGTGGCTGCGGCTAGTTGTTGTGCTCAAGTGTTATGGATGAAGACACAACTAACTGATTATGGTCTGAAATATGATCATATCCCTATCTATTGTGATTCTCAGAGTGCCATTGCAATTGCAGTCAACTCAGTAAACCACTCTCGATCAAAGCATATTGATGTTAGATATCATTTTCTCAAAGATCATATTGAGAAAGGAGACATCGAGCTCTATTTTGTGGGTACTGACTTTCAACTTGCAGATTTGTTCACAAAACCATTGGATGAAAAGAGGTTTAACTTTCTTATCTCCAAGCTAGGTATGTTAAATCTTAAACCTTAATTCTTTTGAAGGAATTCTTGACACATTTCAGAAAACCAAAATACAAAATTGCATATTTTCAAAAATAAACAAAAAGATTTTTATTTTAAATGGCTTGCATATACTATGTATGCAACCCGTTCTTAAATGATATATTTATTGATAGAATGTTTTTACATTCTAAGCTTTTGTTATTATACATATAAATTGATATAAGATAACATGGAATCGAACGCCTTTGTGTACTTCCAAGTAGTCTTATATGAGTATGTATGTGTGATAGCAATCAAGTTGTTCAAATAAAGTTTTCAAAACTCTCAATTGTTGATATGAGACGCAATGGATCGAACGCCTTTGTGTACTCCCTTGTTGTCTTATATTGTACAATTGACTGGATTTTTCATTTGCTTAAATGTGTTAATTGCCTCCAACTTGTTGTTGTAAGATGCGAAGGATTGAACGCCTTTGTGTACTCCCTAGCTGTCTTACTCTTAACATTGTTGTTGAAGCAAAACTTTATGATTTTCAAATAAAGATCTTGTTCACAATAGACTCTCAAATGTTTGATCTCACAAAAACCATTTTTGCTCCACCTTTCTATGGAAATTTTTTTATCTATTCTTGCATAGATTAAGGAGGAGTTTGTGATTTCAAACACGTTCAACACTTCAAATGTGTGCCAAATTTTTTCCAAACATTTGATGTTTTTCCAATGATTTTTGATCAAATGGAGTTCGGTGATTAGTTTGCACATGAGTGATAAGTATTTCTCAAATTTACTCCATGAATTTCATCATCACCGATGAATTCTAACCCTGGAGTATTCACTTCTTTCATTAGATAGTGAGGGTATTTTGAGTGATGTTGTTTTGTGCAAATAGGATGGAGGGAGTAAAGTCGAAAAGTGAGAGATTATGGTGATATGATGTGCGAAAGGGCTAAAAGAAACAAAAGCCCTCCCCAAAATTCTCAAAAAGCCGGGTAAACACGTCCCTATCGGATTTCATTTGTTGATTTCTCGATATTGAAAAAGTCTTCATGGACCCAGTGAAGCAATGCACATCTTTTCCTAACCACTCAAGTGTTTCTTAACAAATACTTGTTTCACTTCTCACGGAGATTTCCACATTTCTATTGACTCTTCATTTCAAGAAGATGAAATTCATTCAAGAATTAAAACTGAAGAATTGAAAAGTTGAATTTCACTCAAGAATCGAAGATTGAAACATTCGAAACCAAGATTTATACCTTCCGCATTTCAAAAGACAACTCTGATTCATGATTCAACAATTCTCGAAGATTCAAGTCAAAGAAGTAAAAGCTTTAACAGAGTCTTCATCAAACACACTTCATTCAAAGATCTTCAAGTCATACAACAACATTTTGTTCAAGAAACTCCAATGCATACATCAAGAGGGAGAGTTCATATTCATGAAACTTCATTCCAAGAAGATGAAATTCATTCAAGAATTAAAACTGAAGAATTGAAAAGTTGAATTTCACTCAAGAATCGAAGATTGAAACATTCGAAACCAAGATTTATACCTTCCGCATTTCAAAAGACAACTCTGATTCATGATTCAACAATTCTCGAAGATTCAAGTCAAAGAAGTAAAAGCTTTAACAGAGTCTTCATCAAACACACTTCATTCAAAGATCTTCAAGTCATACAACAACATTTTGTTCAAGAAACTCCAATGCATACATCAAGAGGGAGAGTTCATATTCATGAAACTTCATTCCAAGAAGATGAAATTCATTCAAGAATTAAAACTGAAGAATTGAAAAGTTGAATTTCACTCAAGAATCGAAGATTGAAACATTCGAAACCAAGATTTATACCTTCCGCATTTCAAAAGACAACTCTGATTCATGATTCAACAATTCTCGAAGATTCAAGTCACACACATTTGTTCGACTTCATTATTCTCTGTTCTAAAAGAACATTGAGAATTCTCACATGATTTAACTTCAAGAAGTTCAAGACCAAGACCAAGACCAAGACTGAATCAAGTTCTCCAAAGATAAAAAGAGAAAGCTTTGAAGACTTGTTTCAACACCCCAATTGTCTTCACCACCGGGCTCATCAAATTCATACCTACAAGACAATATAACACGTACTTCATTCATTACAATATATCACTAAGGGGGAGAATGTTAGAAATCCAAAAATAGTGATAAATTGTAATCTAGATTAGAAGAATTTCTTGTTATTAAGTCATAGATAAATGATCACTAAGGTTGAGGGGCTAATTGTGACAATAAGCATAATTATGTAATTAGACTATAAATAGCCCTCTCACACCTTAGAGATAAGAACAGGTCATAACTTTTCAGAACCTTTGATAACATTTACACAGTTACCTTTGATTCTCTCTCAAAACACACACAAACACCAAGAACACACACTATCCAAACCGCCATTGATGAATTGAATTCAGTGATAGAAATCGTGTTATAACAAGGGAGTAGTCAAAAAGTGAGAGGTTACGGTGAAATGATGTGAGAAAGGGCTAAAAGAAATGAAAGCCCTCCCCAAAATTCTCAAAAAGCCGGGTCAACACGTTCCTATCGGATTTCATTTGTTGATTTCTCGATATTGAAGAAGACTTCATGGACCCAGTGAAGCAATGCACATCTTTACCTAACCACTCAAGTGTTTCTTAACAAATGCTTGTTTTATTCTCACGGAGATTTTCACATTTCTATCGACTCTTCATTTGGAAGACGTTGATATTGAAACAGGGAGACACTCTGCTCCAGTCCCCGACTTCATTTGATCACTTTTCGAGTCTAGAGCGTACTTGAAATATTCTTTCATTTGACTAGGACACAATGAGTCTTTATATGTCTTTGTGACATCGCATATCTTTGTGATATTGCCGGAACATTCGTAGTGATATCATATTATTGATATTCCACGATGATCGAATGGAAATCCTACCAATGCTAACATCATTTCCAACGTTGAACGTAGGTCTCACATTTTCATTTTATGAATTTATCGAGTAAACGATAAGTCTATGTGACCTCGGATTTATTTCCCAAAAGTCTTTGAGGATAGTAAGACATGGTTATTGAACGCCTTTGTGACACTGACCATGAATTACATTCTTTAAAGCAATCTATCGGTTAAAAAGCCATAGACCGAACCATTTAGAGATAAGCTTTGTACATTTCTCGATGATAATGGGAAGTCCTAAAAATAGTAATCGTATTTTTAGGCCACACCATTAATCCTTTCGATTCTTGGTTGTGTTAACGGATCAATATTATCCGGATTTCATTTCTCTTCGCACAAACACAAAGAACACAAACACCATATCAAAATTGTTTTTCAAACAACGCAACCTTACATTCTAGTTCACCAATAGGTTCATTGGGAATTGGGAATTGGGTTGGGTTAATTTGTGTGCTTGTTGTTTGTTTTCATCTACCGTGTATGCTATCAATCATTATTGTATGATGAACACGTTCCACATATTCATCATAAGGGGGAGAAATGATTAAATGATTGATAGATAGAATTCAAGGATATAGGTAGAATTTGATTGATAGAATTTGTTCGAGGATGATTGTTTGTGTTTGGATGTTCAAAGGATCGTAAGTTTAGGTGAAGAGAGTGAATAATTATCGTGCTAAGTTGAGAGATTGTTTTGAGAAAGTTAAAGAAAGATTGATTCGAGATTGAGTATATTCAAGATGATGTACATGGTCGATAATTGAAAGATTTATTGAATAATTGACCATTGTTTGATGATACAAGAGTTTGAGATTGAATAATGTTTGAGAAGAGATGAAAAGTTTGAGATTGAATAGAGATTGTCGTTTGTTGATGCTACAAAGAAAATTAAGTTGGATAGTTAAGTTTGTTCTTTATTTGAAGAGATTGTTCATTTGAGGGGGAGCAAGAGTAAACTCATGATACGTTAAATATGCTCCGAAATGATTGTTTTGTTCGAGGGGGAGCAAGAGTAAACTCATGATACGTTAAATATGCTCCGAAATGATTTTTGTTCGAGGGGGAGCAAGAAATTTGAAGATAATTCGTTTATTTGATAGATTTGATCCGAGATAGTTGTTTGAGGGGGAGCAAATGTTAATTGATCAAAGAATCAAGTGCTCCAAGATAAGTGTTGATTCAAAGACAAGTTCGATCAAGAATTGAAGTTTTAAAGACAAAATCAAATTTCCGCATTCCAAAACCAAGCTTCTGAAATGCCAAGAGATTTCAAAGTCAAAACCAAGCTTCCGCAAAGCCAAAAGAATTCAAAGTTAAATCAAGCTTCCGCAATACCAAAAGAATTCAAGGAATTCAATGTCAAAACCAAGCTTCCGCATGCTACTCAAAAGTTCAAGTTACTTCTCCAAGCAACATCAAGTTGAAATCAACATTCAAAAGTTCAAGTTGTGAAAGCTCAAAAGCTACAAAGATTTCAAAGATGCTTCCAAAGTATTCAAAGTTTCAAGAGAAGATCAAGATTTAATAAGTCATCGTCAAATATAGTTGTTTGTTGAGAAGATTCAAAGTCAAGGTTGATACAAGACATTGAAGACAATGAGAAAGCTTCAAAGTCCAATCAACATTGAAGATTTTCAACAAATGGGCTCATCATATTATTTAAAGACCGAAGACGATGCAACATTTACAATTCAACACCAAGGGGGAGATTGTTAGAAATATAAATTAGTGGTGTTTAATTGTAAATAGAGTTACATTTGTAATGTTGTTAAAGTGCAAGGGGTCTAGATGAAACTTATAATGTTTAGGATATAAATACCCCTTGTAACCACATTATGTAACTAACCCTTTCATAATAAACACACACATTTGACTTAATTACTTTCTCTCTCCTCCCTATCATCTTCAACCTCCCATTCACACACAAACACACTTTTCACACACTAACCTAAATCCTCCATTAGACCTTCAATTATGCTCATTTCTATTTCTATCATAACTCCCCCTGGAAACCAGATACCCTAATGGCGATTTCGCATTCCAGTCAACTGGACTAGCCAACATAAATATGATCGATCAAAGTCCTTAGTGTAATAAACATGACTAAATCAACTTTGCTCATTCATCATATGATAACAACCATTATATGAATAATCATGTTATCTCAAATGATTTATTAACAAGCATAATATAAAGTGACACCATATACATACTCGTTTTTCCCAAATACGTTCCTTTATAAACAAATTATAAATAACATACATAGGACTAGCACAATGATTTATAATGAAGTAAAAACCATATACGTATGATAACCCACTATGTTATCTAAAGTAAATGTGCCTAGGACTCAGTCACCGATCACCGAAAATACATGGTCTTCCTTAACTGTGTCCTCCGCACGAAAGATAAGCGCTTAGTTGCGAATCGGTATCCAAGCCTCTGTAGACTTGAATTTACCGTCTTTATCTTTCACAGAGACATTTGTCCAATATCCATCATCCTTAGTTGGAGTTCTGGATTTTGAAGTCTGTCTCTTGTTTCTTGGCATCCTCTCAGGAGATAACTCAATCTTTCTCCTAGGACTATGCTTCTGAAACATTGAGGAACGACCAGTCTTTACCGTTCCTGTGAAACGATCATAGAAACATGTATCATCTTCACTAACACGATTAAAGACTCCTCGTTTTGGAGTGGGATTCCTCTTAGGTGTCTTGCTCCGAGCATGGTTACCATTTGAAGGTTTCTTAGGAGATACACTTCTTGGTTTTCCATGTTCCTTAGCAACGTAACTTGAGGGATTTCTAGAAACATAATCTTCATAGTATTTCTTCTTATAATCCCTCATAAAAGTTGGATTTGAAGTACTAACTTGATTATTTCTAGCGAACCACTCCGTGCTGGTGAGTTCCTTTGAGAAAGTCTTTTAGGTGAAACACTCGTTGACCTATCTTCAACTTGTTTACCCTTGTTCTTTCTCAACTGAACATCTATGTCTTCAACATCTCTGTCTTCTGAGTCATTAGACTGCCTTGGTCTGCTGGATTTACTCTTTTGTGGACACAAACTTGCCACATGTCCCTTTTCTCTGCAAATGAAGCAAGAAATTTTATCAGGATTTTTCATTTTCTTTCTTTTTTTTTTTTTTTTTTTTTTTTTTTTTTTTTTTTTTTTTTTTTTTTTTTTTTTTTTTTTTTTTTTTTTTTTTTTTTTTTTTTTTTTTTTTTTTTTTTTTTTTTTTTTTTTTTTTTTTTTTTTTTTTTTTTTTTTTTTTTTTTTTTTTTTTTTTTTTTTTTTTTTTTTTTTTTTTTTTTTTTTTTTTTTTTTTTTTTTTTTTTTTTTTTTTTTTTTTTTTTTTTTTTTTTTTTTTTTTTTTTTTTTTTTTTTTTTTTTTTTTTTTTGGACTCAAATTTCTGACTTGTCTATTTTGTTGCTCAAAATCAGCTACATCAACTTCCCAAACTTTATCAATTAAGTTTGGTTCAATACTATCCAAAGAATACTCCTTTTCAGTGAACACTTTCCCACTACCTTTTAGTGTGTAGTGAGTGATTGAACCCTTATTATACATGTATTTGGTTTGATTAGAAGATTCTGGCTTCTTATGTTGTTCTTTGAGATCGTCAGAAGAGATCTTTTTGTCATCATCACTCACTTTAACTATAGGATCATATATATGATTGATAGGAGGAGGAATCTCAACATTATGGTTCTTTTTATTTGAGAAATCTTCAACATTATGACAATTTCCGTTTTTAATACTTTCATAGGCATGACTTGTCATAATTCGTATATCTCTCATTTTGTCAATTCGGAATTGTAAGTTTGTAATCTCAGATTGAGCAGAGAGCAGCTCCTTTTGTAGAGAAGTGTACTCACTACTCAGTTTCTCATGATTTTCTTGTCCCAATTGTTTTCTGATAGTGATTTCCCTCAACTCATTTCTTATACAATCATTCTCCTTGTTATTAAGTTTAATCTTGTCAGAGAGATCCTTTTCTCTTCTAGTCAAGATGTTCACTTGCTGTCTCAAGAGAGATTTTTCTTCTTGATCCTCATCAACCTTCTTTTGTAAATCATCAACCCTTAGATATAACTCACATGCAGTTTGAGATATTTTAAATTATCTTTACACACATCAATTAATGAATGCAAAGAAAAATCTATTCGCTGCTCGGGAGCATGTAAGTCTATCATAAAAGTAACTAGATCCTTTACTCCCAAGTTTTCTGGAGTCTTTACACTATCAGCCTTTGAAGTAACCCCCTTTGAACAAGTATCACCATCTTTTATACTTGATGTTTCAACATTTGAGGATGATCTCTCAAGTGAGGTGAAAGGAACATTCTCATGAGTAGGGTTTGTCGATTCTTGAGAAGACGACTCGTCCAAAAGAACAGTACTACTTCCTGAATCAACCTTTGTGACATAAGCATTGTCTTCTTCATTGACCTTTAAACTCCAGTCATATGATCCGTCTTGTTGTTGGACAACCAAAGCTCTTGAATTACTTCGATTAACTGGGCTTTCGCTTCCACTAGACCCATCATAGTATGACTTTTGTCACGCGATGTTAGAAGATGAAGGCATTGTTCCACCTTGATTGAAGTTCTGACTAGTCACAATAGACCTGTCATCCTTCTTAGGTCTCTGGCATTCCCTAGCAAAGTGTCCAAAGCCTTCGCAATTGTAACACTTTATCTTTGACTTATCAAAGCCAAGCTTGGAACCCACGACCTTTCGCCCTGTTCTTGATAGGAACCGTTTAGCGTGAAGAGTTAGCATAGCCATTTGCCATTGCAGATCCATCTCTTCTAAGTCCAAAGGATCAATCTGCTCATAGTCTTCATCTATAAGACTAGGATCTTGAACCTTTCCTTGGATAAACTGTTCATATGATGTCACAAATGACGCAAGAACGGATAAGTGACTTTCCGCACATTTGACACTTATAGGCACGGTGGAACTAGCACTGGAGGTAGGATATCCACGATTGCCTACATTGTTGCTCTGACTTGAAACAAGACATATTGTTAGGTCCAAATTTCCTGGACTCGCTCCAGACTCGACTACTGGAGCCTTACTGAAGATCTGACCAGAAACGTGTTCTACTGGACCTACTCCAGACTTGGAATCTGGAGTCCCTCTGAAGATTTGTCTAGAAATAATGGAAGACCAGTGAGCAAATACTTGTATAGGAAATTTGGAGTATTCTCCAGATTAGCTCACTGGACTTCACCCAGTCCAGATCTACACTACTGAAGACATTCTCACTGAGTCAAAGACTGAAGTAAGAATAAAGAAGACTGACAAATGGCGGAGTCCACTGGAAGTCTTACCAGATCTGCACACTGGAGGATTGTCAGTGTTCTAGACCTTACAAGTCTGAACACTGATATCAAGGATTTGACTTTAAGCCTTTACACACTTTCCAAAGAACAACCCACTTGTTCTTTACCAAAGTATACGTGTGTTAAGGTGGTTGGATAAAAGAATAAAGTCATATTGATGTGACTTTATCCTTGTAACTTTATCCAATGCATTTAATGTTCTTGTCGTATCATTAAATGCATCCAACCATATTTGTACGGCACAAAATTCACTGGTGAATTTTGTTGCCTATAAATACAAAGTCATTTCTTTGAGAAAATCACTTTTTAGCAAATTGGTGAACTTGCTTAAATACTCTCGATCTAAACAGTTATACTTCACAACTCTAAGTATATCGATCAAAGGAGTTTATTTAGCAAGTATAGATCACTTGTAATTCAAAGATTGTTTAGATACTTACATACGTGTAATATCTAGGTTCCGCAATGATCTTGTATTTTGTTTATTCATCAATAAAGAAAATACACTTGAAAACTACATTTGTGTTCCACCATTTATTTACTTGTTTAAATATTGCTTAAGTCATTTATTACTTTGTTTATATTCTTGCATATTTATATTGAAGTAATACTAGTCCGATTCTAGTTCATACTTGTCTTGTATTTTACACTCGTGGGTTAAACCATCGTGTGAGGGACTTCACACATATGTTCCCCTCAGAGTCAAACGAGATATTTTGTAAGTCAAAATCTTCACTCAGGAATGCTCTTGTGCTTCCGTCAGGGGAACCTGGACTTACATTGATCGTAGGCCTACCATAATAAAGCTCGGGAATCTGAGCATTATTATATCCTACTTCCCTCCTTTTTAGTTTCATTTCTTATCCCCTAAACTTAGCACCTATCTGAGTCAAAGACATAAGAACTCTCAAAGCCTCAAGAACTCTCAAAACCTCAAGAACTCTCAAAACCTCAAGAACTCTCAAAACCTCAAGAACTCTCAAAACCTCAAGAACTCTCAAAGCCTCAAGAACTCTCAAAACCTCAAGAACTCTCAAAACCACAAGAACTCTCAAAACCTCAAGAACTCTCAAAGCCTCAAGAACTCTCAAAACCTCAAGAACTCCAAAACCACAAGAACTCTCAAAACCTCAAGAACTCTCAAAACCTCAAGAACTCTCAAAGCCTCAAGAACTCTCAAAGCCTCAAGAACTCTCAAAACCTCAAGAACTCTCAAAGAAACTCAAGAACTCTCAAAACCTCAAGAACTCTCAAAACCTCAAGAACTCTCAAAAGCCTCAAGAACTCTCAAAACCTCAAGAACTCTCAAAACCTCAAGAACTCTCAAAACCTCAAGAACTCTCAAAACCTCAAGAACTCTCAAAACCTCAAGAACTCTCAAAGCCTCAAGAACTCTCAAAACCTCAAGAACTCTCAAAACCACAAGAACTCTCAAAACCTCAAGAACTCTCAAAACCTCAAGAACTCTCAAAACCCAAGAACTCTCAAAACCTCAAGAACTCTCAAAGCTCAAGAACTCTCAAAACCTCAAGAACTCTCAAAACCACAAGAACTCTCAAAAGCCTCAAGAACTCTCAAAGCCTCAAGAACTCTCAAAACCTCAAGAACTCTCAAAACCTCAAGAACTCTCAAAACCTCAAGAACTCTCAAAACCTCAAGAACTCTCAAAGCCTCAAGAACTCTCAAAGCCTCAAGAACTCTCAAAACCTCAAGAACTCTCAAAGCCACAAGAACTCTCAAAACCTCAAGAACTCTCAAAACCTCAAGAACTCTCAAAGCCTCAAGAACTCTCAAAGCCTCAAGAACTCTCAAAACCTCAAGAACTCTCAAAACACACAAGAACTCTCAAAACCTCAAGAACTCTCAAAACCTCAAGAACTCTCAAAACCTCAAGAACTCTCAAAACCTCAAGAACTCTCAAAACCTCAAGAACTCTCAAAACCTCAAGAACTCTCAAAACCTCAAGAACTCTCAAAACCTCAAGAACTCTCAAAACCTCAAGAACTCTCAAAACCCAAGAACTCTCAAAACCTCAAGAACTCTCAAAACCTCAAGAACTCTCAAAACCTCAAGAACTCTCAAAACTCAAGAACTCTCAAAACCTCAAGAACTCTCAAAACCACAAGAACTCTCAAAGCCTCAAGAACTCTCAAAAAGAACAAGCAAAACCTCAAGAACTCTCAAAACCTCAAGAACTCTCAAAGCCTCAAGAACTCTCAAAACCTCAAGAACTCTCAAAACCACAAGAACTCTCAAAGCCTCAAGAACTCTCAAAAAGAACAAGCAAAACCTCAAGAACTCTCAAAACCTCAAGAACTCTCAAAACCACAAGAACTCTCAAAGCCTCAAGAACTCTCAAAAAGAACAAGCAAAACCACAAGAACTCTCAAACCTCAAGAACTCTCAAAGCCTCAAGAACTCTCAAAGCCTCAAGAACTCTCAAAACCTCAAGAACTCTCAAAACCACAAGAACTCTCAAAACCTCAAGAACTCTCAAAACCTCAAGAACTCTCAAAACCTCAAGAACTCTCAAAGCCTCAAGAACTCTCAAAACCTCAAGAACTCTCAAAACCTCAAGAACTCTCAAAACCTCAAGAACTCTCAAAACCTCAAGAACTCTCAAAGCCTAAGAACTCTCAAAACCTCAAGAACTCTCAAAACCTCAAGAACTCTCAAAACCTCAAGAACTCTCAAAACCAAGAACTCTCAAAGCCTCAAGTACTCTACAAGAACACGCAAAAACACAATTTCTCACAATTTCTTAGATCCCGAACCCGATATTGTTCCTTGATCAATGAAATCTTGAGAAAATGATCTTAGGAATGAGATATGTCTTATTTTGGCGTCAAGTTTGAACCTTTATTCCAAACGATATATATATATATATATATATATATATATATATATATATATATATATATATATATATATATATATATATATATATATATATATATATATATATATATATATATATATATATATATATATATATATATATATATATATATATATATATATATATATATATATATATATATATATATATATATATATATATATATATATATATATATATATATATATATATATATATATATATATATATATATATATATATATATATATATATATATATATATATATATATATATATATATATATATATATATATATATATATATATATATATATATATATATATATATATATATATATATATATATATATATATATATATATATATATATATATATATATATATATATATATATATATATATATATATATATATATATATATATATATATATATATATATATATATATATATATATATATATATATATATATATATATATATATATATATATATATATATATATATATATATATATATATATATATATATATATATATATATATATATATATATATATATATATATATATATATATATATATATATATATATATATATATATATATATATATATATATATATATATATATATATATATATATATATATATATATATATATATATATATATATATATATATATATATATATATATATATATATATATATATATATATATATATATATATATATATATATATATATATATATATATATATATATATATATATATATATATATATATATATATATATATATATATATATATATATATATATATATATATATATATATATATATATATATATATATATATATATATATATATATATATATATATATATATATATATATATATATATATATATATATATATATATATATATATATATATATATATATATATATATATATATATATATATATATATATATATATATATATATATATATATATATATATATATATATATATATATATATATATATATATATATATATATATATATATATATATATATATATATATATATATATATATATATATATATATATATATATATATATATATATATATATATATATATATATATATATATATATATATATATATATATATATATATATATATATATATATATATATATATATATATATATATATATATATATATATATATATATATATATATATATATATATATATATATATATATATATATATATATATATATATATATATATATATATATATATATATATATATATATATATATATTTTTGAAATATAACACCTATTTGGTTATATAGTGAAACGGCTCTCCGGACAAACCTTACCAACCAACGTGGTAACCTAAGTCTACAAGCCGTCCAAACCGGGTGTGTGATTCGAGTACCCACAAGATCAACCGTGCGTGTTCTTGGTTTCCTCTCTCTAGGTTTTGCTCGTTTCCCTCACTACACTCTTGTTCGAACACGCATGAACACACACCCATATATATAGGCAAGGGCTGGAACACGCAAATCCCAAGGGTTTGCGTGTTTCAGGAACACGCAAAACCCAATTGGCCTGTTTGCGTGTTTCCCTGAACACACAAACTGTTTGAGAGTTCTTGTGCTCAAGCATACTTTTGCTTGTTTCCACAGAAACTCTCAAACCATTTGAGAGTTCTTATGAACAAGCAAACTTTTGCTTGTTCTCAGAAACTCTCAAATTCATTTGAGTGTTCTTATTTTGAACAAGCATACTTTTGCTTGTTCCTAAGAACCCTCAAATAACACTTAGGATATATTGAGTTAATGTCTTTACTGCTGTCAAGACGCAGAACCGACATTACACTCAGAGTTAATGT
>CM067169.1:12929701-12974701 GCA_034093135.1 Erigeron breviscapus | reverse complement strand
CTTATTAAAAAGGGGCATTGTGAGCCTTTGAAGCCCCTCGCAGGCCAGGTGAGGGGTAGGTACTACGGCATATAATCAAGATCGATAAAAGGGCTTTTCTTGCAGCGAGAGGAGAAAGTCTTCCGCCTACCCCTATGGCTTGCTGGGGGTTTAAGGCTAGCTAGTTGACTGCTCTGAAAGTAGTCTTTTTCCTATCTGAAAGTTATGGATTCCCGTCTTTTTCGATTAACAAGTCGGGCTTTCTTACCTGAGAGCCATAAAAACCTGTGTTTTAGGCCTTCTGAATTAAAGCTAACGACTTTCCTTCCTAGACAGCTCAGCTAGGACCTTTGCTTGAACGTTAGGATTACCGGAGAGGCTAGGCCGGCTAAACACCCTATCCTCGCTCTAATGAATAAGCGGGATAGCCACTAACTCACCTCTGCTAATGCTCACCAGGAGGCCGGAGGCAAGCCCAAAACTGTAGATATAGGTCTTTCTTTAAGTAAGCGATATCATTGCGCGAGCGCTGCTGCTTGCTTCGTCCCTTCAAATATTATCTAACCTATCGGACCTGTGTCTCGTTTTTGACCTAGAAGACTATAGGGATTCGTTTCACATAGTTCAACTCATTTCGTTTCTCCTCTTAGCCCTTGTTGCTTCCCGAGCTGTTATCTCCTTAACGCTATATCTATCTTCATTCTTTTTTATATCATTGGATGCCTTAACTAAGACCTACTTAAATAGTTCAAAAGTTCCTCGTGCATTATGACTTCATGACTTATTCTTTTATTGGCACGGATGAATCAGGGAAGCGCAGACAAAGAGGAAGACTTTCAGTTAGGATGCTAGGAGCGTTAAGGATACGCCCATAGGCAGATAATTCACTGGCTTTCTAATCATAAACCAAAGTTTAGCTTCTTTTTGGCGAGATTATGGCATCCAACGAACTCAAGCCGTTCAACTTACACACACATAGACAAACAACATTACAAAGTGAACAACGGAAGCATTGAAGACTACTAGTGATACATGCAAACACAACAAAGACACTTAGCATAGGAGTAGATCTCCACCAAACAAAGAAAAAGAAGAAACACACTACTTTGCGTCTACAGACACTTATTTAAACCTTATTATTTTATATTATATTATAGACGGACTCTTCTATTCTAGTCTCCCAGGCGACCGAGTGCTCCATGAACAATGAGCGTTTGCTGCTCCGCCCGCAGCGCTTGCTGCCTCTCCTCCAAACCCTCTATGCGCTCTCTGGTAGCGCGAATGCGCGCTTCTTTCCTTGCAGGATCCATTGTTCTAACACTTCTCAAAAAAGAGTTTAGCACTCTATGGTGCTGTTGAATTTCATTTTGGAGTTGCCCCATTTCGGCAGCAATTGCAGAAAGCCTGTTTGCAGCATCCATAGCTATACGTGCTATTACGAAATTTATTTGGTTTGAATTTGATGAAGAAGACACTTATCGAGCCTCCATTTATAGAGTGGTAGAGTAATATCGCCATGCAGTACGAATTGCATGGCTGGCACAATTCTGACTACTATAACCACGCTGCCTGTATGAACAAACAAACTTTGCAGAACCGTTTCACCTAATCGATCGTGGTGAAGTCAGCAATGGATTCGGCGGATCATCCAAATTGGATGGCAGGCCTAATTCTTACTAGTTCTCCGCACTACTTTTATGCAGTTGAAGACGATCATGCCTTTTTCATGAAAACCTGGCTGGCTCTGGCTACCTTGCGGAGAAGACTATAGGGATTCGTTTCACATAGTTCAACTCATTTCGTTTCTCCTCTTAGCCCTTGTTGCTTCCCGAGCTGTTATCTCCTTAACGCTATATCTATCTTCATTCTTTTTTATATCATTGGATGCTTAGCCCAAATCAGTCTAAAAGTTTGGGCTAGGCCGTAGTACCTACAGAGGAAGGGGCACCGTCCCCGGCGTCCCATCCACGCACTCTGCTGAGACAAAACCAAGACCGGCAAGGTGCTAGCTGCTTAGCCTATTGAATGGGGAGATGCAGGCAAGTCCTAACTAACTTATTAAAAAGGGGCATTGTGAGCCTTTGAAGCCCCTCGCAGGCCAGGTGAGGGGTAGGTACTACGGCATATAATCAAGATCGATAAAAGGGCTTTTCTTGCAGCGAGAGGAGAAAGTCTTCCGCCTACCCCTATGGCTTGCTGGGGGTTTAAGGCTAGCTAGTTGACTGCTCTGAAAGTAGTCTTTTTCCTATCTGAAAGTTATGGATTCCCGTCTTTTTCGATTAACAAGTCGGGCTTTCTTACCTGAGAGCCATAAAAACCTGTGTTTTAGGCCTTCTGAATTAAAGCTAACGACTTTCCTTCCTAGACAGCTCAGCTAGGACCTTTGCTTGAACGTTAGGATTACCGGAGAGGCTAGGCCGGCTAAACACCCTATCCTCGCTCTAATGAATAAGCGGGATAGCCACTAACTCACCTCTGCTAATGCTCACCAGGAGGCCGGAGGCAAGCCCAAAACTGTAGATATAGGTCTTTCTTTAAGTAAGCGATATCATTGCGCGAGCGCTGCTGCTTGCTTCGTCCCTTCAAATATTATCTAACCTATCGGACCTGTGTCTCGTTTTTGACCTAGAAGACTATAGGGATTCGTTTCACATAGTTCAACTCATTTCGTTTCTCCTCTTAGCCCTTGTTGCTTCCCGAGCTGTTATCTCCTTAACGCTATATCTATCTTCATTCTTTTTTATATCATTGGATGCCTTAACTAAGACCTACTTAAATAGTTCAAAAGTTCCTCGTGCATTATGACTTCATGACTTATTCTTTTATTGGCACGGATGAATCAGGGAAGCGCAGACAAAGAGGAAGACTTTCAGTTAGGATGCTAGGAGCGTTAAGGATACGCCCATAGGCAGATAATTCACTGGCTTTCTAATCATAAACCAAAGTTTAGCTTCTTTTTGGCGAGATTATGGCATCCAACGAACTCAAGCCGTTCAACTTACACACACATAGACAAACAACATTACAAAGTGAACAACGGAAGCATTGAAGACTACTAGTGATACATGCAAACACAACAAAGACACTTAGCATAGGAGTAGATCTCCACCAAACAAAGAAAAAGAAGAAACACACTACTTTGCGTCTACAGACACTTATTTAAACCTTATTATTTTATATTATATTATAGACGGACTCTTCTATTCTAGTCTCCCAGGCGACCGAGTGCTCCATGAACAATGAGCGTTTGCTGCTCCGCCCGCAGCGCTTGCTGCCTCTCCTCCAAACCCTCTATGCGCTCTCTGGTAGCGCGAATGCGCGCTTCTTTCCTTGCAGGATCCATTGTTCTAACACTTCTCAAAAAAGAGTTTAGCACTCTATGGTGCTGTTGAATTTCATTTTGGAGTTGCCCCATTTCGGCAGCAATTGCAGAAAGCCTGTTTGCAGCATCCATAGCTATACGTGCTATTACGAAATTTATTTGGTTTGAATTTGATGAAGAAGACACTTATCGAGCCTCCATTTATAGAGTGGTAGAGTAATATCGCCATGCAGTACGAATTGCATGGCTGGCACAATTCTGACTACTATAACCACGCTGCCTGTATGAACAAACAAACTTTGCAGAACCGTTTCACCTAATCGATCGTGGTGAAGTCAGCAATGGATTCGGCGGATCATCCAAATTGGATGGCAGGCCTAATTCTTACTAGTTCTCCGCACTACTTTTATGCAGTTGAAGACGATCATGCCTTTTTCATGAAAACCTGGCTGGCTCTGGCTACCTTGCGGAGCACACATAATATACCCGAATAACATTGTAACAAACTTTGTACAACCTGCTTACGTAGAAAAGATTCCTCTATGCCAATGGACTCGTGACATCCATGTACTGAGTCGTCAAATGAGCCACGTTAAGAAAGCCCAAGTTATACGCATTGGCCCACAGGGTGCCCCAAGAGGGCCCGAATGAAAGACCCAAGCCTACATGAACCATCAAAGAAAGACATATCGATGGGGTTTTGCTTGTTGCCTGAATGAAAATGCGTCTATTTCTTTCAGACCAAATCAAAATAAAGATGTAGGCTTAACTAAAGCCCAATGCCAAGCAAAGCCCTAAAATACAAGAAGAAAATAGGTTCAACTCAGCTCATTAATAAAAAAATAGATAACACCAATGAACTCTGCGAACTGGATTCGAACCAGTAGCACTCACTTTGATAGTTACTCTGTCCATCTTCTTTCCTAATAACACCTGGGTTAATTAGGCTGAGGATTCTAATCAGTTCCAGCCCTAAACGGGAATTAGGGTTCGAACCTATGACTTGGATTAGTCAGAATGGTAGACTGAAAAAGAAATTCTTTCCATTCTAAGATTAAGATTTCAACTTAACTGCTTTTCTGTGACCAGTCCTTCATGCACACTTACAATATATTTCCTACTACATCGAACTGAAAATGATTCCATTACTTGGTTAAGATCGAAAATCCCTCACAAAGACTAGAAAAAGTCGTAATCTTCTTCTTCTATTACCAAAACCTACTTGTGAAACAATTCAATTACCAGTTAAACTCATAAGATCACTATATTGCACTTCTGCCAAAGCAGAATCACGTGTGTACTTTGCTTTGGTGCTCAGCAATATCTTCCAGCAGAGCCCAAAATCGGCACGAATATGTTCTTTTTTTTTCTTTGCTTTAGCTGAATACTTTAAGTAGAAAAACTCGCTGAAGCTGGTGAGACGTTCGGTCTATTCACACAGGCACACAGCCAGAGCAGGGATTTCTTTCTTGCAGAGAAAGATCCTGAGGGGCAGCCAGTTTCTTTCACTAAATAGGAATGAAAGTATTCAACCGCCGGAAAGTGGGGTGGCCAGCTAGTCGGAATTAGACTTTCCATTCAATTCGTGACACATGATGGCGAGATTCCTCTACCACCACTCTGTATAAATAGAGGCTTGATTTGATAAGCTTTTGTGCTCTTACAAAAACAAAAAAACATAAGTTTTCTACCTGTTTCTATCGAAAAGCTATGGCCCTCCCTCTTGCAATCCAAAATTACGATTCCAGTCGTCGACTTTTTGAAATTGACAATGAACTTTTTTTTATTGACCTTGAAATACAAGGGTTAGAATCTGCCCTTAAAACTACTCAATTGTATTTAGAAAAAACTACTCAACTTTTGTTAGATTATTGCCAGAGGGATCTTTCTTTCAACCTTCTTCAAGAAAAAATTGAAAAAGACAGAAAAAAAATCCAGCAACTTGAAGAGGAACTCTCCGGCTTCCGGAAGGAACAGCGGAAACTACAGCAGGAGAAGCAGGAACTTATCGTGAGGATAACCTGCCAAGAAAACCGGCGACTCTGACTCTTTTAGTTTTTTATTTTAAAAAGTTAGGGTTTAAATTTAATAAGTGTCTGTAGACGCAAAGTAGTTTGTTTTAATGTATGGTGTTCTTTGTCTTAGAGAAATTGTTGGCGTCAAGAGCAAATAGAATCGAAATAAAATCTTTTCCTCGATGAGTTGAAGGTTTGTGACTCCTTCTTTCTTTAGTAGCGAGTCTAACTTTACAGATCTCATTTCTTTTTACCGCCCTGACTGGTGGGGTATCAACGCTAACTCACTAGACGGACAATCGACCAACGGTGTTCGAACCGATTCACCTATATTAGCTAGTCGAAGATGGGGGCTTGCATCCTCTCCTATTCGGAAGAGTAGTTGGATCTTATTCTCTAGCGTGAACGCTCACTCGCATACTGTCACAGCTAATTTAAGTGCGGTTATTGATTCGGCCTCTACCACCGGTTAGAAGACCCTCAAGGCTGACGTTCGTTCTTCTTTTTGTTACCATGCTTCCGCCCAAAGGTGATTAGTTACCAATGAAGACGTGAGTCGTCGAATTAGATCTGTACAATTTCTCGTAATCAGTGTTCAGACTTGTAAGGTCTAGAACACTGTTAAGGCTCCAGTTGGGAGATCTGGTAAGACTGTCAGTGGGCTCCACTGCTTGTCAGTCTTCTTTCTTCAAACTTCAGTCTTTGACTTCAGTGAAAATGTCTTCAGTAGAATCGATCTGGACTGGAGTGAAGTCCAGTGAGCTAATCTGGAGGATTCCAGATTTCCTGTACAAGTAAACAACTCACTGGTCTTCACATAATTTCTGGACAAATCTTCAGAGGGCTCAGTCTTCAAGTCTGGAGCGAGTCCAGTAAGTCTGGACCTAACAAATTCCCCCTATTTGTTTAGAAATTATGCAAGGATTTTCAAGCTTCTATCTATACATTTTGTATGCTTGGAAAACCCTTAATTTTGACTAAGTCTAAAAATTTTAAGTAACTGGAAAACACTTTATAGATCATCAGTGTTCCAGTTTTCATCTTTTAGTTCTAACTTAGACTTAATCTGATCACTTACTTGTGAATCAAAAATTGCAACTATATTTACATACATCAACTGATAAACAGTTACAATTTTGATCAAAAATAAATTACAAAACAAGTAAATGATAAAAGAGTTAGGCCCTTCTCTTTGAGGTCTGTCCATGAGCTTCTTCAGTGGCCTTTCTCTTAGCTGAAGGTGAGGAAGGTAATGAAACTGCTGGTCGCATACCCAGAGCAACCTCCATCTGTTGCTTAACATTCCATACCTTCTCAATTCTCTTCATGAATGCTTTGATATCAGGAGATACATCAGGTTTCCCCTTGAATGTCAGACCTATCTCCTTCAGTTCAGTCCACCCAAAAGACTTAACTGAAGCATTCTTCCTTTCATCAGTAAAGTTACCCTCTCTGGTCAACTTTACATGAAACCTGCTCATTCCTTCATGATTCTCAGCCAACTTGATTTCAGCACCAATGATCTTTCTGGCATCTGCCCTGAACGCCATTAGTTCATCATATTTTGATCTGGTTTTGGTGACATAGACCCCCCCCCCCCCCCCCCCCCCCCCCCCCCCCCCCCCCCCCCCCCCCCCCCCCCACATAGATCATTTCCTCAGTTTCCTTTGACACATTTCTCTGTTCAACAGCCTTTTGAATTTCAGCCTTATTGATTTTCTTGGAAATGTCCAAAGGAATAAAAGTGCTGAGATCTGCGTCTCTGAGTGCCTTCATCTGCTTGGCTGTAAGTTTGGGCAGGCCTTTAAGCTTCTTTCTGTACTCTATCTCCAGAGCAACAACATTCTTTCTGACCTGTTTTTGGAGGTTTACCAACTCCTCCTTTCTCTGAGCAATGAGATCCAGTATGCTTACCCCATAAATTTCAGAATCATACATTTGTTCTTCTTGTGCATACATGGATCGAAGATGAACATCATCCAGTGCGTTCAGACACTGATGAATTCTGGGATCATCCTTCATCTTTTTATATACATCAATATGAATGCCTAACCTGCCAGCATTGTAAGAATCCAGAGTCCCATGTCTAGCCATTTCTGACCTATGAGTGAGCAGATCATCCTTTTGATTTTTCTTCCAGATTTCGATCATGATGCACTCTTGCTCCAGTCTCTTAGTCTTGGCTTCATCAGCAGATGCAAATTTCTCAACCACTTCTATCTCACCTCCAGACACCACGTGCTTTCTTCTGACCTTTTTCATTGTGGTTGTGATGTCTGGGAAGGCTTCAAACTGTGGCTCACTGGCATCAGTACCAGCAGCCTCTTCTTCTTCCTGAACAATGGCTTCAGTACCAATGTTTTCTGGTGCACTGGCATCAGTACCAGTCACTTCCTGTTCATATGTTCTGGCATCAGCACTGAAAGCCTTTGAAATTGCACCAGCAACTATTTTGATAGCACTGTCAACATCCTTAGATTTTTCTGGTACATTGGCCTTGACTATTTCAGTGGCCACAGCTCCCTTCTTCTCAGCAGACTTTTCCCCCTTGGAAGTATCTCCAGTTTGTGACTTGAGATGATTCCAAATAAGGTCAAGTGTGTGACGTTCAGCCGACCCAAAAGTTCTACCGGCCGCTGGAGTAGTGATGTTGACAGTCTGCCTGAGTTTATTCACTTCCTGTTTAATAGACTCTATTTCTTTAGGCAAGTGTTTTGGCAACTCAGCTTCAAACAATTTCACCATTTGAGGTACTAACCCATCGTGAACATTCCTTAAAACTGACCCAGAGATCTCTTCAGTAATCTCCTTCAGCATATCCCCTCTAAATTTTCTTACAATTGCATCACTGAGGTTGCTGACAACAGTATTCTGGTCAAGAGTTGGCCTACTCTCCAGATGACTGATTCTGGTGGTAAGCTTTTGAAGTTCCTCTATTAGACCTGCCAGTGATTGAACAATTTCAGCCTTCACTGCAGTCTGAACAGAAGTCACCAGTTTCTCCTCCAATCCCTGGACTGCCACTTTAATGTTTTCAGAGTTTTGATTTGTGGCAAGTACCAGGTCGTTCAACTTCTCAAATACCATCTTCTCATTTTCAACAAATAAAGTCATTTCGGATGAAAGGTTGTTTGTTAAAATAGATTTAAAATTAGAAACAACCTGAGAAGATGACTGGAGGGATCTCTCCAGGTCCGCCACCTTATTTAAAAGGCCTTGGACCTCGGTGGAAGAAGAAGTGGAGAGACCGCCAGGAGGAACAAGATCGGAAACCATTCTGGTTGCCTGAGGAACTTGTGTCTGGACTGCTTCAGTGGATGTTTCAGATGTTACAATAGTCGAGTCCAGCACACGAGGGAAGTTCAATGGTGCTTCAAGTGGTGGTGGTTGATTTGGTGAAATCTGGAAAGTACTTGATGAAATTAATGTAGTGTTTGTCGGATTTGAAGGTGGTGGAGGTGGTGGCAAATCTGTTTCTGGTGGTGGAGATGGAACATTTTGGAATTCTGGGATCATCCTTCATCTTTTTATATACATCAATATGAATGCCTAACCTGCCAGCATTGTAAGAATCCAGAGTCCCATGTCTAGCCATTTCTGACCTATGAGTGAGCAGATCATCCTTTTGATTTTTCTTCCAGATTTCGATCATGATGCACTCTTGCTCCAGTCTCTTAGTCTTGGCTTCATCAGCAGATGCAAATTTCTCAACCACTTCTATCTCACCTCCAGACACCACGTGCTTTCTTCTGACCTTTTTCATTGTGGTTGTGATGTCTGGGAAGGCTTCAAACTGTGGCTCACTGGCATCAGTACCAGCAGCCTCTTCTTCTTCCTGAACAATGGCTTCAGTACCAATGTTTTCTGGTGCACTGGCATCAGTACCAGTCACTTCCTGTTCATATGTTCTGGCATCAGCACTGAAAGCCTTTGAAATTGCACCAGCAACTATTTTGATAGCACTGTCAACATCCTTAGATTTTTCTGGTACATTGGCCTTGACTATTTCAGTGGCCACAGCTCCCTTCTTCTCAGCAGACTTTTCCCCCTTGGAAGTATCTCCAGTTTGTGACTTGAGATGATTCCAAATAAGGTCAAGTGTGTGACGTTCAGCCGACCCAAAAGTTCTACCGGCCGCTGGAGTAGTGATGTTGACAGTCTGCCTGAGTTTATTCACTTCCTGTTTAATAGACTCTATTTCTTTAGGCAAGTGTTTTGGCAACTCAGCTTCAAACAATTTCACCATTTGAGGTACTAACCCATCGTGAACATTCCTTAAAACTGACCCAGAGATCTCTTCAGTAATCTCCTTCAGCATATCCCCTCTAAATTTTCTTACAATTGCATCACTGAGGTTGCTGACAACAGTATTCTGGTCAAGAGTTGGCCTACTCTCCAGATGACTGATTCTGGTTGTAAGCTTTTGAAGTTCCTCTATTAGACCTGCCAGTGATTGAACAATTTCAGCCTTCACTGCAGTCTGAACAGAAGTCACCAGTTTCTCCTCCAATCCCTGGACTGCCACTTTAATGTTTTCAGAGTTTTGATTTGTGGCAAGTACCAGGTCGTTCAACTTCTCAAATACCATCTTCTCATTTTCAACAAATAAAGTCATTTCGGATGAAAGGTTGTTTGTTAAAATAGATTTAAAATTAGAAACAACCTGAGAAGATGACTGGAGGGATCTCTCCAGGTCCGCCACCTTATTTAAAAGGCCTTGGACCTCGGTGGAAGAAGAAGTGGAGAGACCGCCAGGAGGAACAAGATCGGAAACCATTCTGGTTGCCTGAGGAACTTGTGTCTGGACTGCTTCAGTGGATGTTTCAGATGTTACAATAGTCGAGTCCAGCACACGAGGGAAGTTCAATGGTGCTTCAAGTGGTGGTGGTTGATTTGGTGAAATCTGGAAAGTACTTGATGAAATTAATGTAGTGTTTGTCGGATTTGAAGGTGGTGGAGGTGGTGGCAAATCTGTTTCTGGTGGTGGAGATGGAACATTTTGGAATTCTGGGGGTGGTGGCATTTCTGGTAACCTTTCTACTTCTTCAACATCATCACCCAGAAAATTCATATCAGTATCAAAATTATTACCTTCTGACATGGGTGAGTCAGTCGCATCCCAATCAAAATCTGTATCAATTCTTCGAGTACCCATCTGATCACCAACATCTATCTTCAGATCTAGTTGAGCTTCCTACTCAACATGCTGTACCTCCTCATCAATCTGTTCAACATTTTCTTCCTCAACAATGGGAGTACCATCTGCAGCCATCACATCACCAGCAACCCTTGTTTCTTCACTTGTTGTTCCTACAACATTTTCACTGGAAGAATCTCCAGATTCCTGGTGGGAGGATTCTGGAGGAACAGTTTTGTGCAATATTTTCTTCTTCAACAATGGGAGTACCATCTGCAGCCATCACATCACCAGCAACCATTGTTTCTTCACTTGTTGTTCCTACAACATTTTCACTGGAAACATCTCCAGATTCCTGGTGGGAGGATTCTGGAGGAACAGTTTCTGTTCTGTCACCGATTGCAACACCTGCCAGCCTAAGACGTCTGCTACTTCTTGGTCTGGTGGGAGGGTTTGGTACAACAACTTCAACATTCTGTTCAGGAGCCACCTGAGTAATTGGTCGCACCACTTCATCATCGAGAGCTCCAGTGGGCCTTTCATCTTGGTTCCCACCTGGAGCCTCTTCCAGATCAACCCTTTCTACATTATCCCTTTCCACATCATCCCTTTGAAAAGTGAGCATGGCCAGAGGAATATCTACCTCATTTGTTTTAGATTTAAGGTTGGCCAAGTCACGCATATACTCACAAACAGAAAAGTGAGTGGTTTCAAAATCATACTGGTTGCCCAGAGCTCTTTTAAATACAAGTGAAAGAAAACGAATATAAGGTACAAAGGCTTTTCTACCTTTCACTTTAAGACGCTCTACCAGATCATCAAAGAGTATCTTGGCAAAATCCACTCTATAACCAAACCATAGGCAGTAAGCAATCAGAAGATGTGTTTGGTTGATCTGATCAAGTCCTCCAGAGCTTCCCCCCAAACACTCAACTATGTGAGTGAAGAAATATCTCCATGAGTCTGTTAATTTACTCATGTAGATAGTACCTTTTCTGGATAGTTGGCCATGCTCATCCAGGATTTCTGTGTGCCCCATTAATCTGCACACTTCTCTTGTATTTATGCCAGAGGGAAAATCAATAGGCATCTCATTTTCAGAAAAGTAATGTAATTGAAGAACAGTACGAAGAGTGTCAACAGTGAATGACAAGGGTCTGGTTCCTTGTTTTAGAGTATAAGTGATTGTGGAGGACAGGAAAGGAAGAAACTGTTTATCCTTCCTATGATGGATTGGGCCTCATGAGTACTGGCAAGAGTGAGTCTGGCCATCCAGTTATTCATATTTATACGAATGGCATCTGCAGAAAGAGTGATATTGGGTGTCTCCGCCTTTTTAACGGCGGCGACCGGAGCATATGTTGCAGACAAAAGATTTTTCGGAGAATTTGATTGTCTTGGTGCCATTGTATATATGAGATATATGAAATATGAAACTGAGAAATATAGGGTTTTGATGAAGATTTATGACGAAAGAGAGTGATGATTGGAATTGAATGAAAAGAAATTAAATGAAGGAATTTGAAGATTTTGGGAGTAAATGATGTTCGAGATAAAATGAAAAGGAAAGTAAATATGGGTATTTATAGGAGAGAGAAAAATTGGAATTTCAAACGGTTATTTTGAATTTGTTAAAAACAATTTTGATCGTAATTTGAAATCCGCATTTAATGCATCCCATCACACATAAATGTGTGACGGTTGACAGCCCACAAAATAACCAACTTGTACTTTTTATCTTCCCAAGGTAACAAAACCATCATTTAGTTTGAAAAATGCCATGCCACGTGGATAGAGACAGTAAATATCCACTCAAAAGTTTTGCTTACGTGGCATACACAACGATCAAGTATTAAAATATCATGACTGACACACCATGACTCAATTCAATGCATCTGGAGGTTGACTGGACACTTCAGTATCACTGGTGGATTAGTCCAGTGAAGCATGCATTGATGGTACACTGGAGGGACACTCCAGTAAAGTACCCATTTAAAGACCATACTGGAGACTTCAAACATGCACATCAACTTATGCAGACAAATGAGAGGGACACATTTACAAAGCGACTAAAGTCACCTCAAACACGCACTTCAACCTATCCAAGTAGAGAGGGACACATTTACAAAGTTCCAGTGAAATTTTCCAGAAAAAGATTTGTCCAGTGAGAAAATAAATTAATAAATTCCCCCTGAGATAAAAAAAAACATTTTAAAGATAAAAATATTTGGTCAGAGTCTTCCCCCTGGAATGTTGATCCATAAATCTATGAAAGTAAAGATAGTACACAAAGGCGTTCAATATCTAAACTCTCATAGATTGATAAATCTTTAAATCAAAGATCCCTGATAGTACACAAAGGCGTTCAATACCAAGGTTCCAGATTTAAGGGTTTAACATTCCCAACTCACCAACTAGATATTCAAATGTTTTTACATCCAGTGGTTTAGTAAAAATGTCAGCGAGTTGTTTGTCAGTGGGAATAAAATGGAGTTCAATGTTTCCTTTCACAATATTATCACGAATAAAATGATACCTGAGATCGATGTGTTTTGTCTTGGAGTGCATGACTGGATTGTTTGAGATAGCAATGACACTGGTATTATCACAAAATATGGGAGTTTTTGAATATTTAATACCATAATCAAGCAACTGGTTTTTCATCCAGAGTATCTGAGCACAACAACTGGCTGCAGACACATATTCAGCTTCGGTAGTGGATAATGAAACTAAAGTTTGCTTCTTACTGGTCCAGCTGACCAGTTTGCCACCAAGGAAATGACATCCACCAGTAGTGGATTTCCTGTCTATCTTACAACCTGCATGATCTGAATCTGAATAACCCATTAAATCCATGCCTGAGCCTTTGGGATACCAAAGACCCAAACTGGGGACACCTTTAAGGTACTTCAGTATGCGCTTTACAGCAAGCATATGAGATTCTTTTGGATTAGACTGATATCTGGCACATAAACATGTTGAAAACATAATGTCTGGTCTACTGGCAGTTAAATACATCAGTGAACCAATCATGCCTCTATAGACAGTGATGTTCACTGGTTTTCCATCAGGATCTGAGTCCAGTGTCAGTGGTGCAGAAATGTGAGTGGGTTTAGATGGTGAAGAGTTCATATCATATTTCTTTAAAAGATCTCTAACATATTTTTCCTGATTAATAAAAATACCATCTTTGTTTTGTTTAATCTGGAGTCCTAGAAAATATGTTAATTTACCCATTAAACTCATCTCATATTCTGAGGACGTTATTTTCGAAAATTTCTTGCACATGTTTTCATCAGTAGACCCAAAAATTATATCATCAACATAAATTTGTACCAGCAGAATATTACCTTTTTCACGAAAAATAAATAAGGTATTGTCAATTGCACCTTTTTTAAAACCATTTTTCAACAAGTGTTTAGTCAGAGTATCATACCAGGCACGTGGAGCTTGTCTGAGACCATAAAGGGCTTTGTCCAGACGATATACCCAGTGGGGATGTTTTTCATCAACGAAGCCTGGTGGTTGCTTGACATAAACTTCTTCTTCCAGTTTTCCATTTAGAAAGGCACTCTTTACATCCATCTGGTAGACCTTGAACTGATGATGAGCAGCGAATGTTAAGAATATTCTGATCACTTCAAGTCTAGCCACTGGAGCAAATGATTCATCAAAATCTACATCTGACTGGCAGTACCCTTGTGCTACCAGTCTGGCCTTGTTTCTGATAACATGACCATCTTCATCAACCTTGTTCCTGAAGACCCATCTGGTTCCAATTGGTTCTTTCTTGCCAACTGGGAAAGGGACCAGGTACCACACCTTGTTCCTTTCAAACTGGTGTAGCTCTTCTTGCATAGCTAACACCCAGCTTGGATCTTCCATAGCCTCGTCAATCTTCTTCGGTTCTACCAGTGATAAGAAGCTGACATACAAACATTGTTCACTGGAGGCTCTTCTGGTCTGAACCCCTCTACTGGAATCACCTATGATCTGATCAATAGGGTGAGCTTTTGTCCACTTAGAGTAATGACCAGGATTATTACTGACAACAATATCAGTGCAAGAGTTCAGTTGAGTCTCCTTTGGTGTTGCTTCAGGAGGAGGATCTTCCCAGATCATTTCAACATCTTCATCTGAATCATTAAGATCACGATTTGCATCATGAAATTCTTAATTTGAAGGCATTTCTTGAAGTATTGGTTTAGTTTGAATTTCTTTATTCAAAGACATTTCTGGTATAATTTCAACTGAAACTGATACTGGAGAAGTAGTACGAACATCTGATCCAATAACAAGTTCAGAGGGTAGTTTGAAACTCATTGAAGGATAGAAGGGAGTACTACTGGGGTTTTTCTTCTTTTGAACTGGTTCCAAGTCAGGATGACTGGAAACATCTTCAGATGAATCTTTATTGTAGTTGATAGGATCAGATTCACAGAAGATAATTGGATTTACTGTGGGAGAATCAAGGACTGGCTTTTTGTTGATTGCATTATTTGATTCATCGAATGTGACATGTATTGACTCTTGTACTCTTTCCAGTCTCTTGTTGTAGACTCTGAAAGCTTTGCGAATGGCTGAATATCCTAAGAAATATCCTTCATCAGCTTTGGCATCGAATTTGCCTAACTGACTGGAGTCGTTCAGGATGTAGACTGGACATCCAAAAACATGAAAATAACCAATATTTGGTTTTCTATTTCTCAATATTTCATAAGATGTCTTCTTGTGTCGCTTCACGTACACTGACCTGTTCTGGGTGTGGCAAGCAGTAGCAATTGCTTCAGCCCAGAAACTGGTGGGAAGACCAGATTCAGCAAGCATACTTCTGGCAGCTTCTATCAGTGTTCGATTCTTCCTTTCTACCACTCCATTCTGCTCTGGAGTGCGTGCTGATGAGAAGTTCTGAAAGATGCCAGTGTCAGTACAGAATTTCTCCAGAGTTGCATTCTGGAATTCTGTTCCATTGTCACTTCTTAACTGACACACTTTTCGCTTATACTTGAGTTCAATCTGCTTGATAAGAGTGATGATTTCAGCAACAGCTTCATTTTTAGACCTGAGAAAGATAACCCAACAATATCTGGAGAATTCATCTACGATCACCAGGGTATATCTTTTACCAGCACGAGTCTGAACATTCACTGGACCAAAAAGATCCATATGAAGCATATGAAGTGGTTCAGATATGCTAAAATTCTGCTTGGTCTTGAAACTGGCACGTTTCTGCTTTCCCATCTCACATCCTGGACATGGTCTTTCCTTTTTGAAGGAAACTGAAGGTATCCCATATGCCAGTTGTTTTCTAGACAACTTATTAATATTTTTGAAATTTAAATGGGATAACCTTTTGTGCCACAACCAGTTTGTGTCTTCATCAGCTTGAGTATAGAAACACTGCTCTGAAGTAGAGCTTTCCATATCCATCACATACACATTCCCTTTTCTGGGAGCAATCAATACCACCTTCCAGTCTTTGTTGAATACGATGCCATGAACAATATTGAACAAAACTTGATAGCCATCATCACACAGTTGACTAACACTGATCAGGTTATATTTCAAACCATTCACATATGCAACTCGTCTAAATTTGACCTGTCCATTGTTCAGAACACCATACCCCTCAGTTTTTCCACAACCATCATTTCCAAAAGTAATGGAGGGTCCATCAGAAATTATGAACTCCTCCAGCAGGGTCTTACGTCCGGTCATTGTCCTGCCAGCTGCACTGTCAAGATACCATGTATGTTTCTTTCGATCGCCCTACACATCCACCAGATACATTAGTTAGATTTGGGAACCCATCGACTGATGGGTTCACTGGATCCTCCCTTATAGATCCCTGGGGGTATCTGGTTAAGTTCACTTTCTTCTACTTTTGATTTTTCAGATAAGACAATTGGAGTTGATAGTTTTGAAACCTTTTTCTACTTCTCCTTCATACTGGTTCACTAGTTCATCCCACATGGTTTTAGCACTGGGATAGAGAACTAGTGTGGGAATTAGGGTTTCTGGAACAGCCCCGAGGATCATATTTTTCAAAATAGTATCAATATTTACAAGTCGTTTATCCTCTTCTGACCAGTGTTCTTCCCTCTTTTCCCTTCCAGATCTTGATCCAGTTGGATCAAGATGTGGGTTGAGAGGACATCTAGGAATATAAGGACCTTCATTTAAAATTTTTATCATATTCCTCTCAATGCCAGTAATGTGAAGATCATCCTAGCTTTCCACGTGCCGAATTCATCACTGTTCCCACTAAATTTGGGAACAGAAGTGTTCGAGTAATGCACATGCACATGTGGAGAAAGGAGGAGTAGGATGAAAAAAAAAAAAAAATCACTATTCCCACTGAATTTAGGAACAGGATTGTTTGAATAGTGCACATGCACATGTGGAGAAGTAGGAGTAGGAGGAGGAGGATTGTTATTAATGGGTGGGTCATTAGAACCGGGTGGTGGTTCAGGTATTTGTGTATTAACAACATTAGGATTAGGACCCTGATCATAACCTTGTGTATTTTCTGGGTGAGTCATCAAGAATACAGATCTAGGCAAGTTTGTTAGCCTTCTGCTCTGATACCAATTGTAAGTCCCTCACTTGATGGTTTAACCCACTAGTGTAAAATACAACAAGTCAAGTATGCACTAGATTGGACTAGTATTGCTTTAAATATAAATGCAAGAATATAAAGAAAGCAATAAAGACTTAAGCAAGAATATAAATGATGAGACACAATGTAATTTTTCAAGTGTATTTTATTTATGATGTTAAATAAAATACAAGGTTGTTGCGGAACCTAGATAATACAAATGTAAGTATCTAAACAACCTATGAATTACAAGTGATCTATATTTGCTAAATAAACTCCTTGATCGAAATACTTAAAGGTGTGAAGTATAACTGTTTGGATCGAGAGTATTTAAGCAAATGCACCAAATTGCAAAAAGTAATTTGAACGAGAGAAATGACTTAGTATTTATAGGCAAAAAGAATTAATACTTAATTCTTTTTGTCGTACAAATATGGTTGCATGCATTTAAGGAAGTTACTTTAATTCCTTAAATGCATTGGTTAAAGTACAGGGATAAAGTCACATTGAGGTGACTATAACCAACCACCTTTACACACGTATTACTTTTATCAATAGACAAGTGGGTTGTCCGTGTAAAAGTGTGTAAAGGCATAAAGTCAATTCCTCGTAATCAGTGTTCAGACTTGTAAGGTCTAGAACACTGTCAAGGCTCCAGTCGGGAGATCTGGTAAGACTGTCAGTGGGCTCCACTGCTTGTCAGTCTTATTTCTTCAAACTTCAGTCTTTGACTTCAGTGAGAATGTCTTCAGTAGAATCGATCTGGACTGAAGTGAAGTCCAGTGAGCTAATCTGGAGGATTCCAGATTTCCTGTACAAGTAAACAGCTCACTGGTCTTCACATAATTTCTGGACAAATCTTCAGAGAGCTCCAGTCTTCAAGTCTGGAGCGAGTCCAGTAAGTCTGGACCTAACACACCTATATTAGCTAGTCGAAGATGGGGGCTTGCATCCTCTCCTATTCGGAAGAGTAGTTGGATCTTATTCTCTAGCGTGAACGCTCACTCGCATACTGTCACAGCTAATTTAAGTGCGGTTATTGATTCGGCCTCTACCACCGGTTAGAAGACCCTCAAGGCTGACGTTCGTTCTTCTTTTTGTTACCATGCTTCCGCCCAAAGGTGATTAGTTACCAATGAAGACGTGAGTCGTCGAATTAGATCTGTACAATTTCTCAATAAAGTAAGAAAATTTCATATCTTTCTATATAGAATCTAATTTAAAAGGCTGCCATTGTCTTATTTCTTTGGGGGGATTCGTTCAAGCACATTAAGAAAAGTTCTCTTACTTAGCTGCCCTCTCTTTATGCACTTAGTTACGAAAGTAGTGAAATGGAGAAAAAGTTGAAAGACAACTAAAAGGGTTCAGTCACATCGGTCACATCTTTAGGTTTGATGCTTTGAATACTTACTATCGTCCCTAACGGACGTGGTAAAGGAGCCCTCTCGCTAATCAATAATAGAATGAATCCCTTCTTTCTTCATTTATCCAGGGGAACCTCTTTATGGCTGCTGGGGAAAGGCTTATCTCACTCTAGCTGGCTATGACATGAAATGTGTAACTCCCTGAAAAGCCTTAGTTGAGCCCATACTGTTGGAGTGCTAGGCTAAGCCCTTTCCCTAAAGAGTACTTTCGTATGCATAACCTCTTCTTTCCTATGGCTAAGCCGTGGAATGGAAGACTATAGATAAGCAGTGGAAGTTAGATGAAAGTGCCTTAGGAAGGTGCCTATAGAAGTTCCCTGCATTCCCAGCAGCCTATATAGAAAGCTATATAGTTTCAATGGCAGTTGCCATCGGTGCATTTTCAGTAAAAAGAATATCAAATCAGCTTATCTAATCTCCCAGACTTTATTGAGCCAGTTCCACCCATTCTAAGCTCTTCAATTGCTAATGCCGTACTTGGGGTTTTAGAAGGAGTGGAAATTCTAGATTGAGTTCTCTTTGTCTCGCCCTTCCAGTCCATCTATCAGTCTTCTTTCCTCCAGCTTCAGCTATTGTAGCAGCTCCGGCCTTTGCCGGGTTTAGAAAGAGTAAAGTTATGCCCAGCAGTGAAAAAGCAATCGATCGTACCAAAGATCTATCTATATTTTCTTTCGCAAGGAAGGCGCAGTAAAGCCTTATGCTTAAGCAAGCTAGTACGCCTAGTAGCATACAGAGCGATGCCTCTCGAAGGCACAGATTAGATACAAAGTCTTTCCAATGGAAAGCAAGTAAACAGGAAAGCGGTCCTTAACCTGGGGGGTGGTAGCCCGGGGTGATGGGAGTTCGGGTATGGCCTGGGTATGGCTGTAGATGAAAGGTATGCCCATTGTACCCGTGCATTCATTGATGCGGATCGATCTATTTATTCTTTCGGCTAGCCGTATTCATTCCTCTCCTTGAAGTCGAGTCACTTCGTACCTCTCCACCCAATCATAAGACTCATTGACTACTTTTCTGTCTCAAAACAAACCTGACTTCTTAGAGACTTTCTTGACTCCCGTTTACTACCTATTTCTACTGCCTTATACCCCTCACATGCTTTCCTTACCCGTTGAAATTGGTTTTGGTTGTCTCATGACCTCTTTCACAAGTGTTCTTAATCCTAACTCTCTCTAGATGGCAAAGTTCAAAGTGGAATTGATCTGCACATCCCTCTATTCCAATAGAAAAGGTTAGCCTTCATCCATGAGAGAGGGCTATCACTACCAGTAGGGGGCCCGCTTCCCTAATAGACTTTGAAATCTTTCCTCCTAGAAAAAGAGACTTAGCTTGAATACGAACTCGAACGGACAAGATGAGAGTAGCTAGGTTTGATCAGGTTGCAGCTGTCGGGGCAACACTATGTCTTAGATACTTTTCTTTCAGCCGTAGCTCCCCGCCTACGAACTCCGGCTTAGTATCTTCGGTTTCATCTTATAGGCTGACTTGCATCACTCTAATAGGATTCCTTGCTTTCTCTCTAAGCCCTTAGTCTTGCAAAAGACCATTCCCTCACAATAGGTGCCTTCCATTCAAAAGACATTTCTCTTGTTCGAGGCATATGAATCTTTTCGATATGCCACTCACTCAAGTGCCATATCTGATTCAACAGCGGCACCGTCTATTGCAAACATAGCACTGGTTTAAAAAAACATCGCTTATAGCGCAAGGGATGCAGATTCCATTCATGAAACCCTTCCAAGCCAAGCAGCTGCTATTTGAACAACGGATATGGAGACAGCGGATGATTGGAACAAAAGCCATTCTTTCACAACCGATTCAGTAATAGCACCAGCGGCGAGTCAAGCAGGTTTTTCTTTTATTTCACAACTCCTTCCTTCCCTCCCTTAATCCGTCCGTGCCCTTCCAGTCGCAGGATTCAACCGAGTTAGGAGTTTCCCTTATTCATCATCCATCTTGACGGCTTGCCCGTGCGTGGAGTATTCCGTCCATTTATTTATTGAAGGCAAATCAAGATCTATTACTATCTGTCTTCAAAGGATCCGTTGTTAGCAGTGTCATCAATGTAAGCGAATTGGCTGGTTCCAAGGCCGTATACTATACTAATAGGCGCTCCTTTACCCTTTACCGGATACCGGAGGCTGCTACTATGATTCCTTCTTTTGGATTGTATACCACTAACGACTATCAAGATAGGCAGGCTATCCATGATATGTTCTTTATGGAAAGACGGTTGAGGGGCACTACACTGACTCGCTTTTTCCGAAAGGTTTGATCTTCGCCGCCTCTTTCCCAAGTCTCTCTCACCTTGAAAGCAAGAGCATATTTAGAAAGGATGCCAGTTTCTATTGAATCTCTTTCCGAATGAAAGATTTTCATAGTGTTCAATCAGACTATGTTTGAAAGAAGGACGTAACCAGTGCTAGTTGAATCAGCCCTTACTCTTTTCTCCTAGTCGGTGTAAAAGTAAGCGCTCTTTCCCTACCCTGCTCGAGTAGGAGTTCTTGGAGATGAAAAGAGAGGAATGAGATGCTGCGCTTAGGTCCCTCTCGTCTTCTGCACCGGCTACTGGGAAAAGAAGAAGGTATATACCAAGAGATGATATGCCAACAGCAGATGATTTCATAAATGAGTCAAAGAAGATCTTTTTGCAGCGGATGCTAACACTGGATTTCTTTCTCCTCTTGAGAGCGAAAAGCGAGAACCTTTCTAGGCCTCTTACCTCCTTTACTACTTGAACTATCAAGCCTTGTTGAAGTCAACCAAGTAAGACAGAAAGACGGAAGCAAAGCAAAGCATAAAACTGAACCCAGAAGGGATAGCCTTAGTTCTGTCTCGAGGCCGGATGGTAGCAATACACTTCTGACCCAAGCCCTTGAGCAATTGAAGTAAGTAGTCGGCTATTTCTGAGGTTAAGCGAACACAGTCAGTGACAAGGTCACTCTCAACTAAGCTGTACTGGAAGCCCACTCACTCGGGCAAGTAAGCGAGCCAAATAAAAAGTTCGGGTGGAAAAGTTGCGGTTATGAAATAACGGGCTAGATTTATATAGGAGACCCCATGAAAGAAGAGAGAAGATACCTTCGCCCACCCATCCGATAAATATAAGTGATGGCCGGCATATGCCTTCATAAGCGGGAATAGGAAGACCCACCTTTCAATTCTCCATTTGACCGGATAATAACTATAAATTCCAGCCTTACACGCAATAAGGACTTCCAACTAACTTCCTCACTGGTTGGCAGAGACCCTATTCGCCTATTCGGGCTTTGCTGGCTAGCGAGTTAGTATGCCTGTTGGCTTAAAGCTCTTAGCCTGTTTCGAATGCTAGATCGGGTTGGTGTTCAGTTAGCAAAGGGAGAGCGACTAAGCACCTTGCCGTAGAGAGGGTCCTAGAAAGGTTAAGAGTTCTGCACCGGTTGGAGTGGAATAGGAATCTAAAACAGAATTCGATCAATTGGCTTTAACGAACCTATTTCATTAGAATGATCGAAGAACCCGCTTATCTATAGAAAGAGGGAGAGAGAATGAGAAATCACTCGACTGTTAAGGAGAGGATGGGAGGAGAGAACGTCGACCATAAGGGAGACAGCAGTTACTTCGATGTGAGCAGAGTGCCCATTTCCTTACTTAGACTAACCTTCGTTTAGAAAGTCTCTCCCCTCGCTCTGACTCTTCCCATACTAAGACTTTTGTTGATCTACCTTTGACTTACTTCCTATCTCTACCCTTGATCCAAGGTAGCCGAAGGACGGATTTTGACTAAGCTTTGCTGAAAAAAGTTGCAAACTTCAGTTCCGAAACTTTAGTCTTAACTTCGTTTAGTCAGAAGAACTTAGAACGGCGGTAGCAGGGGGAAAGGCAAGGTCACATCCTGCCGTCATAGCTTGCCTCCCATTGCTTCGTACGAGACAGAGAAAAAAATAAATATAAAAAGAAAAATGGAAATAGTGAATCAAGATCTAGACTATCCTCTATCCGGATAGATATGCCCCTATGAGCGACTATGCCGATCTTTATATGTTTTGGCCACGGCGTTTCCGCTAAGAAGAAGAAGGTTTGGATCTTTAAACCTTAAGAGGATGCTATCGAATGTGCTCTTGGCGCACGTGAGGGATGTGACCTATGTTAGGTCCATAAGATAGCACAGCTTTTGGTGTTCTATGATTCACCTCCGAATAATGAGTAGATAGGGAAGAGCTTTTTCTTTTTCTCTTCATAGAAGACTGATGGGTGGAGCAAGAGGTCAAATTACTATAGAAAGAAGAGTTGTAAACTATAGGACTTCTTTTTCTAGTAGTAAGATTTAGGGTTTTTTCGTTCCTTCTCTTCGATAAGAATATCGATTTGAAATGATAAAAATTCCTCTTTATTCTCTTGTGTTCAGCGAAAGAACTGCCTAAGCATACTTTTTCGGATCCAAACTTCTTTGTTCTTTCTAAGTCTTCGTCTTGCATAGAAGAACGCAACTGTTGCAAAAACGGGTCTTTCAGTAGTAGGCGGCATCCCCTCTTAGTTTTAAGTAAGCGGAACCATTCCGTTTTGGTTCTTCTCCACATTCTTACCGGGCTATCCAGGAATTTTCCTATTATTTTAGAAACTAAAATTTCGATATAGAAGAATCTCCTTATTTCTGAATAGATTATAGCATCATTTTCTTTCAAAGATATGAAATCGCCTTGGGAAACTTGAAAAGAAGTAATGCTGACTATTACATTATTCACACAAAGCCTTCGATGACTTATCAGCTGCCTTGCTTGAGGAAGAGTTTCACTAAAATGGAGACGAACCAGAATAACGTCCAATCTTGTTTCTAGATTGAGTAGAAAAGGGATATATGAAGTTCGTTCTGTTCCTCTATGCATCTCTGTGATGGGTAAATCTCCATAAAAAAGGGACAACTTTCGTGTAGTTTGTAATTGGATGTAACTATTCAGATTTTTTCGAGAATAAATCATTCTCTTAATAGATCTCGTCTTGTTCCTCAATCTTCGAAGAATGCGGCGTTGTATTATTGTAAGTTCCCTGTTCCAAACATTTCCTTCAAGTAGACGACAAGTTTTAAATCTTAATGCAGGCATTCCTCCCTCACATGCTTTTGCAACAGATTCTTACTAAGACCGGTCATCCCCATAGACACGGCCATTCTTGGCATCTTCACTGTTGCCCCTCTTCTCAAAGCCCCCCAGTAATGTTTGGCTTGCCATCCCCCATGGTCACGTCACTTGGCGTCCCCTTTTTTCTTTTACTTCACAGAGCTTCCCATCTCCTGGAAGTTATTGAGGAAAAAAAAGCTAAGCGGCGGGCGGGCCCCCGGTAAAGTGCGAGTAGAATTCACGGTAGATTTGTGAATTTCTACCGTTTTGGTTTATATCTTCCACAAATAAATTCAAATTAGCAGCCAGGAGATTTCGTTGAAAGGGGTCTTGCAAAGAGCCTACCTGCTCCGCCTTATCTTCAAGAAAGCCATAGGCCTCGGTGCGTATACAGCCCTCGGGGGACATCCCTATGGGCCTATAATATGGGGAAAGGCGCAGTATCTCGGGGAGATTCCGATCGTTTCGCATCAGAAGAAGGAGCTTGTTTTGCAACTGACCTTTTCTTTCCAACACGCGGACCTCAAACATCTCCGTGTCCACTATTTCCCGCCTATGGGAAATATTTAGAGCTTGCTCCAAGTGATCGCGAACAAGCCCCTCATACTCCCCTGGATTATTCTGTGGAGGAAGGTTGTAGTAATCACGGCTCTGGAGACTTCGTATCCGAGCAAAAAGTTCGCGCTCTCCTAGCGCGTTGATCCACTCCACCTGCGGTGGCAGGACCACCGGTTCTGTTAGGTCGAAAATCGACCAAGTATAATTTGTTCAGAAATAGTGAAGTTCAGTGAAGAATACTTGTACAGAATTCTGAAGCAGTTCAGAATTACTTCACTGAAGCTTCACTTCAGTTCAGATCAACGTATCAGAATACCATTCAGAATGAAGTCAAAGACTGAAGTCTGAAGAAAGAGATGTGGAGCTCAGAAGTTGATTCTACCTGATCGAAGACTGAAGCATCTCAGTGTAAAGTACTTACACCACTTTACACTGATTACGAGGAAGACTTTTTACTTTACATACCTTTACCCAGTTAATAGATTTATCTATTAATAAAGTACAAGGTAAAGTAAATGGTTGGGAATAAAGTGTGAAACGTCACATCAAAATGACTTTCACACTTAACCTTAAAAGTACGCATGTAAGGAATTAGCTTTAATTCCTTAAATGCTCCCAACTATATTTGTACGATCTGGTCCACGTCATCATGGACTTGGTCTATAAATATAAGTCTTCTCACAATTTGCAAATAGCTTGAAACTTTGGCATTGCAACTTGTGAGATATACTCTAAGTAAACTTACGAGTATTTCCAAGTTATTTAGATCACTTGTATTTCATGATTGTTTAGATATTTACACTTGGGTGTTTATCTTTGTTCCGCAACAATCCTTGTATTTGTTTATACATCAATAAATCAAATACATTGAAAAAGTACAACGTGTCTCAATGCTACATACTTGAATATATATTTATCTTTATATAGTTTCAGCCTTTAGTTCTTGCATTTACTTTAAGTTAATTACTTCTTATTGTTCATCCATATCTGGATCGTAAACTGAACTTGTCCTTCAAGGTCAGTTGTACTTGCCAGTCGGGTTCTTGTTAACTATCTATTATTTGGGACTCACAATTGGTATCAGAGCAGCAAGGTTGAATTAATATTAATTCTTTAACCTTTGATCTGCAAAGATAGTTGACACTGAACAACAAGAAGGTCCTAACCCTAATGTGAATGTTACTACTCCACCTACCCCTCCTATCATCAACAATAATATACCATTGCACAATGTGCATGTGCACTTTCCAAATAATCCTGTTCCCAAGTTTGATGGGAACAGTGAAAATTTTCAAACATGGAAAGCATGCATGCTCAAATATATTGCTGGTGTTGAAAGACATTTGCCCAATATCTTAAAAGAAGGACCCCATGTCCCCATGAATGCTTCCACTGTTGTCAGAAATGCCGATGGGACTCCTAGGTTATCACCAAAGGAGAAGGATCATTGGTCAGAGGAAGATCATAGACTTGTAGACCTTGACACTAAATTACAAAATATGATCTTATATGTTGTTCCTGAAACTCTCATGCCCACTCTTGTTTTACTTGAAAATTCTAAATTAATGTGGGAGGAACTAATGACACAGTTTGAAGGCACTTCTGAGACAATTGTCACAAGAAAAGTTGCTTTAAATAAAAGATATGAGTCTTTCTTTGCTATCCCTGGTGAAACTTTAACTCAAACTTACATCAGATTCACTAATCTGGTAAATCAACTGAAAGCCTTGGGTGTAACTAAAGACAAAGAAATTTTATTGGAAAAGTTTTGTGACATCTTACCTTCTAAATGGGAAAATTTGATCTTGGTTTTAAGACAAGGAAAAACCTTGCACAGTCACACTCTTGCTTCCCTATATGGAGCCTTCAGATACACTGAAGAGAACAAGCTGAGAGAGCTGTGGCTGAGCAAGATGCCAAAAATCATGTTTCTACCAGTTCTGGTATGGTTCAGTATTCTGAGCCACATGGTACTGCTCTGCTATCTTCTGAGAGTGATCATTCTGACTCGATGAAGAAGATGGTTTCTGAAATGTTAAAAACTGGTATTTCTGGTAATGTTACTCATGATTGTGATGAGGATGACAATGATGATCTGGTTGCCATGCTGGCTAAAACGTTCAATCGTTTTAAGGCCAAATCTAATCGATCTGGCAAACCATTTGCTTCCAGCGCTTCTATTGATAAGTCCAATCTTGAATGCTTTAAGTGTGGCAAGAAAGAACATTTCATGAAGGAATGCAGATCTAGTCAACCTTCATCATCACAATCTGCCCCTAACCATTCTATTTTTTAGAAATCTGATGACAGCTATAAGGCTAAGTACAAGAAGCTGAAAGCCCATATAGCTCTCATGGCACAAGACAACTCAAGCAACAGTTGTATGATTACCAAAACTGAAAAATGGGAAGAATCTGATGAATCATCTGATGATGAAGAAGAAGTTAGGGACATGTGTTTCATGGCTCGTGAAGATCAAGGTCATTTGGTCAAATCTGAGGTTGAATCTGGTCGTTGGGTGGATATAGTCATGAAAAAGGTTAGTGATTTTGGCTTTGAAAGTAATGAGGAACACAAACTGGACCTTTTGGTTCTTTTAGAGGCTGACATCTCATTTGTTGAGACAGTGCATTCAGAAAGCCTAAAAATGTTTGAAAACTACTTCTGAACTGAACGCCAGTCAGGCCAGACTGAAAGAACTGAAGGATGTTCAGTTGGCCCTGAAAAGTTATCAGTCTATGGTTGCCACTTTAGAGTTGGAAAAGGAAGAATTAAAAACCATCCTTGAAAAAGAACAAAAAATAATTAAATCATGGATGAAAGCACCAAATCCAGACGCTGCCATTAAAAACACTTTTGCAAATCAAAGAGCAGCGTATGAATCTGGTGATCTTCATTTAGCATCTATAATCACTGATTTAGATGCTCTTCCAAAAGCAATGAAGCCAGAAATTATTTTTCCTGAAGTTGGCAATCTGAAAACTGTGACTGAAGTGGCCCAGGAACATTCTGAGGGTAAATCTGAAACAGCTCAGACCACTGTTTCAGAAAAGAAGGCTAAATCCAAAAAGCCCTCCCCTCAGTCTTCATCTAAGGTTCCTAAGAATCAAAAGAAGAAGAAAATTGTCTCCCCCACTGAGCCATCTACCTCAGATTCAGGTAAGGCTCAGGTGTCTAATGAAGAATCTATTTTGTTAAGGTTAGAGAGTCAATTTCAAATATTGGCTAGACAAGTGCAAAGCTGTAATGCACGTTTGAAAAATGTTGAAACCACTTCTCTTCAACCTAAACAAAACTCCAAACCTTTTTCAAAACCAATCAAGCAAAAATCTGAGAAGAAAAAGGTTGAGAGTACCATCAAACCAACCACTTTTGTGTCATCTGAGATTATGACTGAGATCCCCTTTGATCCTTCACTTCCTTATGAACCAAAGAAATATGAGACTGCTAAGGGAGAGTCTAGTGAACCCATCAAGAGATGGGTTCCCAAAATGAACTAATCTTTGTGTTTGTGCAGGGAGACCGAAAGAAGAATATATGGTTTCTGGACAGTGCTACTGGCCGAACCATGACTGGTTATCAGACCCTGCTGGAGGAATATAGGGTGCAAGAGGGGCCCTCAATAGTTTTTGGTAATGATGAAAATGGACAAACTGAGGGATATGGTGTGGTGAATAATGGACAAGTCAAATTCACACGTGTTGCATATGTGAATGGTTTGAAATATAACTTGATCAGTGTCAGTCAACTGTGTGATGATGGCTTCAAGGTTTTATTTGATATTTCACAAGGCACCATATTCAACAGAGATGGAAAGGTAGTGTTGATTGCACCAAGGAAAGGAAACATTTATATCATTGATATGAATCCTTCTACCACTAAACAATGTTTCTACACAAAGGCAGATGAGGACACAAACTGGTTGTGGCACAAAAGATTATCCCATCTGAACTTCAAGAACATCAACAAGTTGTCAAGAAAACAACTTGTAGATGGGATACCCTCAATGTCTTTTAATAAAGATAAGCCATGTCCAGGTTGTGAAATGGGCAAACAGAAAAGAGCTTCATTCAAAACAAAACAAAGTTTTAGCATAACTGAACCTCTTCACATGCTTCACATGGACTTATTTGGACCAGTGAATGTTCAGACCAGAGCAGGAAAGAAGTACACTCTCGTTGTCGTGGATGAATATTCAAGATATTGCTGGGTGATTTTCCTCAGATCCAAGAGTGAAGCTGCTGCTGAAATCATTGCTCTCATCAAACAGATTGAACTCAAGCATAAGCGAAAAGTTTGTCAGCTCAGAAGTGACAAATGCCACTGGAGTCCTTCTGCACTGAAACTGGCATATCTCAGAACTTCTCCTCAGCACACACACCAGAGCAGAATGGTGTTGTAGAAAGAAAGAACAGAACGCTGATTGAAGCTGCTAGAAGTATGCTAAATGAATCTGGTCTTCCCAATAATTTCTGGGCTGAAGCTGTTGCAACTGCTTGCTACACTCAGAACAGATCTATCTATGTCAAAAGACACAAGAAGACAGCCTATGAAGTACTCAGAAACAGAAAGCCTAATATTGGATACTTCCATGTATTTGGATGTCCAGTATACATTCTGAATGATTCCAGTCAGCTTGGAAAATTTGATGCAAAAGCTGATGAAGGATACTTCCTAGGTTATTCTACAAATCGCAAAGCCTTTAGAGTCTATAACAAGAGACTTGAAAAGGTTGATGAGTCAATTCATGTTACCTTTGATGAATCTAATTCTGCAATCTTTAAGAATCCAACTCCTGTACCACCCTCAGAAAGTCCAATTAGTTTTGGTGATTCTGATCCAATTTCTGAATCTGATCAGTCACCTGAACCAGTTTCTGAGCACTTCCGTCCAGAACTGTAACACCCAACTAAGGCGGAACGATGAGATGTACAAAAAGTCGAGTATTCAAAACAAAGGATAATAGATAACATTCACCATAGCTTTATTTGATAAAAAAATAATTTTACAATGCACAAGCATGTGAACCAATTCCCAAGTACAATACGTCTACAATACTTGGATATTGAGTCCACGAAACAAATAACAAATACATGAGATGATATACTACAATGATCAAGGCGGATTCCATTGCCCGTCACAAGGTTTGATCTTTGACTCCAATGTTCAATGCAAACAATCATGATGCATATAATTCCTCAAAGCTTATGCTAATTCCTGAAAAGCATGAAGAAAAAGTGTCAACTACGAAAACGTAGTTGGTGAGTGCATAGGTTTGCAAGTAAATCTCGTTACATATCCATTTCAAAATAGTTGAGAAATCCATGGTAAATTATAAAGTTCTCATTTGTCACATTTATCGTGAGAGAAAAAGTATGTCAAGCGATCAACCATATATCGCACCCAAACCGTATGTTCAATCAATAATATTCACAAATAATATCAATAACACTTGGTCAATGGTAAGACTACCATGACATAATTTGATGAGATTGTTCTTGAGCCACTACTAAAACCGGTTATGTCCAAGATAATAAGGGACACATGCCGTCAATCATGTGCAATAATAATAAAGGGGTCGTGCCATGGAGACGACCAATAATATAAAGGGGCGTGGTATGACCACTGATATAGTAGCTAGAGCACCGCGTGGTCGGACTGGGAATGAAGGTCGTCACAAAGGCAACCAAACATCCCACCGTTACTCGTTGGGTGAGGGGACAAGTCCTAGTTGCGCAACTCTCATACTACAGGCCTCTCGAAGAGTTAATAGTAGTGTACCGAGGTGAAACAGTTTGACAGTACTCAAGCTCATCATATAATATATAACACGTTGAACATACAATATAATTCCCATGTCATTATCGTTATTTCAAAGAATCATTTCATAAGAGAAAGTCATTTTAATTAATCATGCTTTTCACCCCGCAAGTAAAACATATAAAAGAGTTTGAAAGGGGGCTATGACTCACCTTGATATGCCGAGCATTATATATACTTATCCAAAATGGGTACTTCCCATCTATTGCTTCCTTGATCATATATCCGTCATATTCCTCAATCACGTTTCAAGCCAAGACTATCCCTACGATATGACTAATATACGTAAGTTCCTATCTTAAGCCATCACTAAGAAATGCCACTTTCATTATGTTGTCATAAATTTTGGGATCCAAGTATATTGTTAATATTCGCATCTTTTTGGTTGTAGAGAGTGTTGGTGTAAAAGGGTCACTTTCATTATACATGTAGTTATAAGTTGTTAGAATTTCGGTAACTTGCCTTTGATTATCATGGTTCCCATTGTGTGCTTTGCTTAATTATAATATTTGACATTAGTAACTTCATAATATTAATATTTATGAATACTTTCTGATTTATAACTATTTATTTAATTTAATATTATTTAATTAATTATTTATTCATTTTATTGATTTATTAATTAATTAATTCCTTATAATTTACTTTTATGTTCTTAAATTGTCTTTAAAATTCATGGATAATTATACTTTGATTATTTACTGATTTTTATGCTTTTTGATTTATGATATTATGATTTATTTAATAATTATTATTTTATTTATTTATTTATTTATTTATTTATTTATTTATTTATTTATTTATTTATTTATTTATTTATTTATTTATTTATTTATTTATTTATTTATTTATTTATTTATTTATTTATTTATTTATTTATTTATTTATTTATTTATTTATTTATTTATTTATTTATTTATTTATTTATTTATTTATTTATTTATTTATTTATTTATTTATTTATTTATTTATTTATTTATTTATTTATTTATTTATTTATTTATTTATTTATTTATTTATTTATTTATTTATTTATTTATTTATTTATTTATTTATTTATTTATTTATTTATTTATTTATTTATTTATTTATTTATTTATTTATTTATTTATTTATTTATTTATTTATTTATTTATTTATTTATTTATTTATTTATTTATTTATTTATTTATTTATTTATTTATTTATTTATTTATTTATTTATTTATTTATTTATTTATTTATTTATTTATTTATTTATTTATTTATTTATTTATTTATTTATTTATTTATTTATTTATTTATTTATTTATTTATTTATTTATTTATTTATTTATTTATTTATTTATTTATTTATTTATTTATTTATTTATTTATTTATTTATTTATTTATTTATTTATTTATTTATTTATTTATTTATTTATTTATTTATTTATTTATTTATTTATTTATTTATTTATTTATTTATTTATTTATTTATTTATTTATTTATTTATTTATTTATTTATTTATTTATTTATTTATTTATTTATTTATTTATTTATTTATTTATTTATTTATTTATTTATTTATTTATTTATTTATTTATTTATTTATTTATTTATTTATTTATTTATTTATTTATTTATTTATTTATTTATTTATTTATTTATTTATTTATTTATTTATTTATTTATTTATTTATTTATTTATTTATTTATTTATTTATTTATTTATTTATTTATTTATTTATTTATTTATTTATTTATTTATTTATTTATTTATTTATTTATTTATTTATTTATTTATTTATTTATTTATTTATTTATTTATTTATTTATTTATTTATTTATTTATTTATTTATTTATTTATTTATTTATTTATTTATTTATTTATTTATTTATTTATTTATTTATTTATTTATTTATTTATTTATTTATTTATTTATTTATTTATTTATTTATTTATTTATTTATTTATTTATTTATTTATTTATTTATTTATTTATTTATTTATTTATTTATTTATTTATTTATTTATTTATTTATTTATTTATTTATTTATTTATTTATTTATTTATTTATTTATTTATTTATTTATTTATTTATTTATTTATTTATTTATTTATTTATTTATTTATTTATTTATTTATTTATTTATTTATTTATTTATTTATTTATTTATTTATTTATTTATTTATTTATTTATTTATTTATTTATTTATTTATTTATTTATTTATTTATTTATTTATTTCATCATTGGTTGTGATTTATTTAACCAATTTCATGATTTATATAATTTATTTATTTATTTATTTACCTTTTTAATTATCATTTAAATTTAATAATTAATAAAAATTCTTAGAAATCACCACATAACTTTTTGGCTAAAAATCCAGGCCTTTTAGGAAACTTTTACCATGGGAAAAATCATATCAATTCAACCTCTCTTGTGTCTTGCTCATTTAGAGGATTCTAAGCTTATAAATCGTTTACCGAAATAGTGATTTTAGCCTCATTTTTCAAGCAATTCAAATGCGTCAAAATGGATTTTCATCCTTATTTCATTATTTACAGAATTTTCATTATATTTTGGTGTCTTAAGTCGTGATAGTGGTGGTGGTGTGATATGTGCAAATTAAAGCTTTCGGTTAGTGCTTATATGAACCGAATTAGTGATTTGTAGGCTTGTCTTTGCCATTTAATAACCAAGTTAAGTTTTATAACTTTTATTTGACATAATCTCAGTAGGTTTTTATAATACTTTTTGTTACGAGATTGTTGGAGTTGATTAAAGTTGCAATCTAGTGACTTTTAACTTATTTTGTTGTGAAGAACTTTTACTTGGAATTTTCTGTTTTAACACTTATTTTCATGAAATGTTGAGTAGTCATTCTTGGTTAAGTTGAATTATTTGGACCTTGGTGATTTGTATACAGAGACATATATGTGTCCTATATTTATGTGAATTTTTGCTAAATTTTTAGACATTGTTTACTACCTCTAAAAATTACAAAACCAAAGTTGGTCAGAATGCTTGCTGCTATGCGACCCGAAATATTTTATAAAATATTTCTATGATGAACATTTAAGAAAAATCTCCCAATTTTATTTTAAGTTAGGGACATTTTGAAATCAGTTCACACCAAGTTTAAACTTCTGGAACCTATTAGTTAAGAAATTAAAAATCATCGAAGTTGACTCAATATTAAGACAAAAATCCAGTTTTGGTAGAAAAATCATATCTTTTGTTTGGTTCAGTATTTTTAAGTGATTCCAGTTGGAGGTTAAACTTAACTCGTTTATTTAAAACTTTTATTGAAAGTTTTTCTTGAATCTGCCCTCACAAGCCCAGTTTATCCGTCCCAAGACAGAAAATGGTTTCTGTCAGAATGTATATTGATTAAAACAACCACCCAATGGCCTTTTTGCTTGATTAACACCTTAATTTATCACTTACAAGATTATCACTCCTTTTTGTATTATTTTATCATCAATTTACAGATTATTATTATCAATTTCAAATCATTAATCATCATCCAAAGATCCATCTCAAATCTTAACTCAAAATCAATCAAAACTAGGGCAAATCTAAGCATGCATGTTAAGATCTAACACTTTTAAGCAAGATTAAGCTATAAACTTTAATCTAACTTTTGAAAATAACATTTTGATGAAAAATCACAGAATATAAACTCATAATATTCATAAAAAAAATCAGTTTTAATCAAAGCCTTAAACCCATTTAGCAACAAATCTTACAACTACTAACTCTTGGGTCTTGTTCTTGTTGAATCATTGAATCCTTTCTCTAGATCTTTACATGTATGAACATGTGAGATAAGGATCTATCAACCTTGCCCTCATTGAGTTTAAATCAAGAAGAAAATCAAAGAAAACATGATTTTTGATAAAGATCTTTTAATATACACAAAAACAAGATAGATTAAACAAAGAGATGTTGTTGTCAACCTTTTGTTTTGAGATTTGGGGGCTGTTTTGAGGGCTGAAAAATGGCAGAAAAATCGGCCATGGATGACCCCAAGTGAGCTCCTTGGCATGCCTCAACATGCCCTTGAATGATCTAGCTTCAACCCTTTATTATTATAGTTGATTTACTTAAGATTTATGAGGGGGGGGGGGGGGGGGGGGGGGGGGGGGGGGGGGGGGGGGGGGGGGGGGGGGGGGGGGGGGGGGGGGGGGGGGGGGGGGGGGGGGGGGGGGGGGGGGGGGGGGGGGGGGGGGGGGGGGGGGGGGGGGGGGGGGGGGGGGGGGGGGGGGGGGGGGGGGGGGGGGGGGGGGGGGGGGGGGGGGGGGGGGGGGGGGGGGGGGGGGGGGGGGGGGGGGGGGGGGGGGGGGGGGGGGGGGGGGGGGGGGGGGGGGGGGGGGGGGGGGGGGGGGGGGGGGGGGGGGGGGGGGGGGGGGGGGGGGGGGGGGGGGGGGGGGGGGGGGGGGGGGGGGGGGGGGGGGGGGGGGGGGGGGGGGGGGGGGGGGGGGGGGGGGGGGGGGGGGGGGGGGGGGGGGGGGGGGGGGGGGGGGGGGGGGGGGGGGGGGGGGGGGGGGGGGGGGGGGGGGGGGGGGGGGGGGGGGGGGGGGGGGGGGGGGGGGGGGGGGGGGGGGGGGGGGGGGGGGGGGGGGGGGGGGGGGGGGGGGGGGGGGGGGGGGGGGGGGGGGGGGGGGGGGGGGGGGGGGGGGGGGGGGGGGGGGGGGGGGGGGGGGGGGGGGGGGGGGGGGGGGGGGGGGGGGGGGGGGGGGGGGGGGGGGGGGGGGGGGGGGGGGGGGGGGGGGGGGGGGGGGGGGGGGGGGGGGGGGGGGGGGGGGGGGGGGGGGGGGGGGGGGGGGGGGGGGGGGGGGGGGGGGGGGGGGGGGGGGGGGGGGGGGGGGGGGGGGGGGGGGGGGGGGGGGGGGGGGGGGGGGGGGGGGGGGGGGGGGGGGGGGGGGGGGGGGGGGGGGGGGGGGGGGGGGGGGGGGGGGGGGGGGGGGGGGGGGGGGGGGGGGGGGGGGGGGGGGGGGGGGGGGGGGGGGGGGGGGGGGGGGGGGGGGGGGGGGGGGGGGGGGGGGGGGGGGGGGGGGGGGGGGGGGGGGGGGGGGGGGGGGGGGGGGGGGGGGGGGGGGGGGGGGGGGGGGGGGGGGGGGGGGGGGGGGGGGGGGGGGGGGGGGGGGGGGGGGGGGGGGGGGGGGGGGGGGGGGGGGGGGGGGGGGGGGGGGGGGGGGGGGGGGGGGGGGGGGGGGGGGGGGGGGGGGGACGGCCAAAGGGGTAAATGTAGGGTTTCTCCCTTTTTTTTTTTTTATTTTATAAGTGTATAAGTGTGTATGTATGTATGTATATTTGGGTGGGTATTTGTTTTGTAGGAGTAATATATGTTTATTTGTAAGTATAATTAGTTGTTTTGTGTTTCAAGAGTATATATATGTATATGTATGTCGTGTGTATATGTATGTATATACATACTTTTGTGTTTTTAATTTAGCTTCTTAAGTCATTTTATGTACATTTTGTATTTGTATTAGACATATATATATGCTTATTATTATTCAAGCATTTTTTTATGTACATATTAGTTTATAAATTCATCCTTGAGATAGAAATTTTATTTCCATGACCACATATACTTTAATTGGCTTGGTGATTGAATTGTTGGACATTTTGTAAGATTTATTGACTTTGTCACAAGTTGTGAGTCTTACATTATCATTTATATAGCTTGTCTTCTTGAAATGAAGTTTTTGGTTCATTGACATTTCACTAAGTTCAGTTAGAACTAATTTATAGCTTGAGATTGTCTATAGTTATTATTTATGGCATTTCTAAGATAGCTAGTCACCTACAATACTTCATTGAACTAGAGGGCAATTATCACTATGCTGAAATGTCTAGAAGGCCAATTCTCTTAATAAACCTCTAGAGATAGATACCTAGATAAGTCTAAGTAAATTGCCCTAGTCGGAAATTGAGGGTTGTTACATCATTACCCCCTTAACTGAAACTTCGTCCTCGAAGTTCGATCATTCATACGGTAGTGAAAATGGATAAACCAACAGTATGGGTGTCTACACGGAGGCATAAAATGTGTGAAAGTCAAACAAGATTTCATCACGATTCTTGGTTTCTTGCCCCCCCCCCCCCCCCCCCCCCCCCCCCCCCCCCCCCCCCCCCCCCCCCCCCCCCCCCCCCCCCCCCCCCCCCCCCCCCCCCCCCCCCCCCCCCCCCCCCCCCCCCCCCCCCCCCCCCCCCCCCCCCCCCCCCCCCCCCCCCCCCCCCCCCCCCCCCCCCCCCCCCCCCCCCCCCCCCCCCCCCCCCCCCCCCCCCCCCCCCCCCCCCCCCCCCCCCCCCCCCCCCCCCCCCCCCCCCCCCCCCCCCCCCCCCCCCCCCCCCCCCCCCCCCCCCCCCCCCCCCCCCCCCCCCCCCCCCCCCCCCCCCCCCCCCCCCCCCCCCCCCCCCCCCCCCCCCCCCCCCCCCCCCCCCCCCCCCCCCCCCCCCCCCCCCCCCCCCCCCCCCCCCCCCCCCCCCCCCCCCCCCCCCCCCCCCCCCCCCCCCCCCCCCCCCCCCCCCCCCCCCCCCCCCCCCCCCCCCCCCCCCCCCCCCCCCCCCCCCCCCCCCCCCCCCCCCCCCCCCCCCCCCCCCCCCCCCCCCCCCCCCCCCCCCCCCCCCCCCCCCCCCCCCCCCCCCCCCCCCCCCCCCCCCCCCCCCCCCCCCCCCCCCCCCCCCCCCCCCCCCCCCCCCCCCCCCCCCCCCCCCCCCCCCCCCCCCCCCCCCCCCCCCCCCCCCCCCCCCCCCCCCCCCCCCCCCCCCCCCCCCCCCCCCCCCCCCCCCCCCCCCCCCCCCCCCCCCCCCCCCCCCCCCCCCCCCCCCCCCCCCCCCCCCCCCCCCCCCCCCCCCCCCCCCCCCCCCCCCCCCCCCCCCCCCCCCCCCCCCCCCCCCCCCCCCCCCCCCCCCCCCCCCCCCCCCCCCCCCCCCCCCCCCCCCCCCCCCCCCCCCCCCCCCCCCCCCCCCCCCCCCCCCCCCCCCCCCCCCCCCCCCCCCCCCCCCCCCCCCCCCCCCCCCCCCCCCCCCCCCCCCCCCCCCCCCCCCCCCCCCCCCCCCCCCCCCCCCCCCCCCCCCCCCCCCCCCCCCCCCCCCCCCCCCCCCCCCCCCCCCCCCCCCCCCCCCCCCCCCCCCCCCCCCCCCCCCCCCCCCCCCCCCCCCCCCCCCCCCCCCCCCCCCCCCCCCCCCCCCCCCCCCCCCCCCCCCCCCCCCCCCCCCCCCCCCCCCCCCCCCCCCCCCCCCCCCCCCCCCCCCCCCCCCCCCCCCCCCCCCCCCCCCCCCCCCCCCCCCCCCCCCCCCCCCCCCCCCCCCCCCCCCCCCCCCCCCCCCCCCCCCCCCCCCCCCCCCCCCCCCCCCCCCCCCCCCCCCCCCCCCCCCCCCCCCCCCCCCCCCCCCCCCCCCCCCCCCCCCCCCCCCCCCCCCCCCCCCCCCCCCCCCCCCCCCCCCCCCCCCCCCCCCCCCCCCCCCCCCCCCCCCCCCCCCCCCCCCCCCCCCCCCCCCCCCCCCCCCCCCCCCCCCCCCCCCCCCCCCCCCCCCCCCCCCCCCCCCCCCCCCCCCCCCCCCCCCCCCCCCCCCCCCCCCCCCCCCCCCCCCCCCCCCCCCCCCCCCCCCCCCCCCCCCCCCCCCCCCCCCCCCCCCCCCCCCCCCCCCCCCCCCCCCCCCCCCCCCCCCCCCCCCCCCCCCCCCCCCCCCCCCCCCCCCCCCCCCCCCCCCCCCCCCCCCCCCCCCCCTCTTTTTTTTCCAAAGTCACCTCCTTCATTGTTCGCTAAGTCATATCGTTACTAATTTCTCTTGCTTTTGCCGATATTGGCTTTTAAATCGTTTTAAGGTACCTTTAATTACTTCCTTTTTACGCTAGAAGGACCATTATCTATGACTCATTACCGACAATCTCTTTTATCATCGCACATATAACCTTTTCGGTTTCTTTGCTATACCTACGCATTCCTCATGATAGGATTTACACAATCCTTATGCTCTTAAGTAATCATATCACCACCATCATTTCAAGGTAAACACTTCGATGTCCTTATTCGTATGAACTCCTCCTTTAAAATAACCCTTCTTAGGTCCTCCTGACCTCTACAAAAATTTCAATTACTTTGCTCTCCTGAGCCTCATATCCATTTTCAGCTTTCTAAGCTAAGCTTCTTTTCAAATACAATAACCTAATGTCCTTAGAAATTGTGATATAATATCATTTAGGGGAAACATCGGTTACTTTATCCTTTTCTCAACCATTCGGTTTTCTCCATTTTCCTTTCATTTTCTTATGGGTCACCATACTCCTCACCGTTTCGTCACTCAAAACCATCTCTAACTAGGGTGATCATCTTCTTGAACCGCACACAAGCAGTCGCTATTCCTTGCAGTTATCTCAAAGGTAATTGTCAGATCATGGTGATACGGATCCTTTGATCCTAACTGATCGCAGATGCGAATTATCCTTATCACCCTTCCGTTCAAACATTCCATAACTAGCTCTTCACGGAGTTTGTAGTTTCTTGAAAAGTAGTTCAACGACCAACTTCCTTGATCGTTGTGGTAGTATGTGCCTTGACTTCTAGCGTCGTATTCCTTATTTGCTTTCACTATTAACTTTAGCAATTCCATGTTGTTTTCTCCTTCACTCTTCTTGGGCGCACTACTCCTTGGGTCGATGGTCCTTGACGATTAACCATGTGTTGCAAATTGTTTTTCACTCAGATTCATCTTGTTTTAGCTTACCTCCCTACGACCGTTGACCTTGAGGGGATGCTCTTCACGACTCCCCGTGCTTCTAAACTCGGGTGTTGAGCGTATATCGCTTTCTCTTGGCTCAGTTGATATGTTCTACTAATAGCTTGTCTTTCGATAGAGGTTTTTCAATTGATATTCAGAGAATAACGTGTGGAGTGCCGTAAAGATGAACGCTACCGGAACTACATCTGGTAAATGGCGTCAATGCCTTCACTTCATTTGTTTGAGTCAAATGACGTTTCTTCACTTCATATTCTACTCCAAATCATCTTCAATGATGCTAGTGAATAACTCTTCTTGAAAGATAAAGTAAGATCTTGCGCTTCATACTCCTTGTTCGAGTATCTACCTTTGCTGTGATTACCCCCTTAACATTTTTCCTCTAGAAAAATGTGAGGGATCTCCTGCTCTTCACTTCATCTCGCCTTCCTTGACGATCTTCAACTCAGCAATTTCCTTATTCCTTCGTGTAACAAATCTCCATCTACACACTTGTTTCGAAAAAGAAAGGATAGCTCAGAATCCTTTTTGTTACTCTTTAATCATGAGGGTTACTCAACCCATCCTAATATCTTATTGCCCTTAATTAGTTTTCTTCTTCCAATTACCTTCATTTTCCAGCATTGCTAGTGATCTCCTCCAAGTTTTAGGGACGTCCTTGTACTTAACCAAAAGTGACCTTCATGTCACACAACCTTCCTTTCGTCAGCCGCTCAATTTTTCCTTTTTGGTCGATCAACATAGATAGGGAAGGCCTTCAATTCGTTCTTCAGGTTAAGGCTTAGTATACTCTTTGATTTGTACTATGACTGTCACACAACATATTTTCCACGTCCTACATTATGTACATGATCCAATAGCATCTTCTATGCTATATACTTATCCCAAGTATTTCCCTTATGGATAACTGATGTCTCAACGTCCTTCGTATCCCTTGATGTCGCAGTAAGAGTAGGGTACTAGTTACTCGATTCGCCATTGCGGAATGTTACGTAAGTGAGTTGTATGTTGTTAGGTTACTAACTTTGAGGTGAAGCGGAGGTGATCATCACTTTGAATAATCAAGAATATAAAGGATATAAAATTTGGTTTCGAATGAATGAAATAGGGAATACAAAAACAAAAGAATCATTAAGACTCGAATCAGACTCCTTGCGCGAGTTAATTAAATCACTTCTATGTCTTTCGTTGCCCAATGGACTCCAACTTTCAATGACGTCGATATATGCCGCACCGACTTAGATAATATGGATAACCGTTCGTGTACGCGTGTTATTATAGAGATATCGCACCAAATTTCGGAGCTACAATCCCCAGAATGTGTCGTCTAGAATGTACATTCCAAACTTTCACATTGCACATTCAAACTTTCACATTGCACATTACAACTTTCACATTGCACATTAAACTTTCACATTGCACATTCAAACTTTCACATTGCACATTCAAACTTTCACATTGCACATTCAAACTTTCACATTGCACATTCCAAACTTTCACATTGCACATTCAAACTTTCACATTGCACATTAAACTTTCACATTGCACATTCACAACTTTCACATTGCACATTAAACTTTCACATTGCACATTAAACTTTCACATTGCACATTCCAAACTTTCACATTGCACATTCAAACTTTCACATTGCACATTAAACTTTCACATTGCACATTAAACTTTCACATTGCACATTACAACTTTCACATTGCACATTCAAACTTTCACATTGCACATTCCAAACTTTCACATTGCACATTCCAAACTTTCACATTGCACATTCCAAACTTTCACATTGCACATTACAACTTTCACATTGCACATTCAAACTTTCACATTGCACATTAAACTTTCACATTGCACATTCAAACTTTCACATTGCACATTAAACTTTCACATTGCACATTCCAAACTTTCACATTGCACATTAAACTTTCACATTGCACATTACAACTTTCACATTGCACATTCAAACTTTCACATTGCACATTCAAACTTTCACATTGCACATTCCAAACTTTCACATTGCACATTCAAACTTTCACATTGCACATTAAACTTTCACATTGCACATTAAACTTTCACATTGCACATTAAACTTTCACATTGCACATTCAAACTTTCACATTGCACATTCAAACTTTCACATTGCACATTAAACTTTCACATTGCACATTAAACTTTCACATTGCACATTCAAACTTTCACATTGCACATTAAACTTTCACATTGCACATTAAACTTTCACATTGCACATTCAAACTTTCACATTGCACATTCCAAACTTTCACATTGCACATTACAACTTTCACATTGCACATTCCAAACTTTCACATTGCACATTAAACTTTCACATTGCACATTCCAAACTTTCACATTGCACATTAAACTTTCACATTGCACATTAAACTTTCACATTGCACATTAAACTTTCACATTGCACATCACAACTTTCACATTGCACATTCAAACTTTCACATTGCACATTCCAAACTTTCACATTGCACATTCCAAACTTTCACATTGCACATTCCAAACTTTCACATTGCACATTAAACTTTCACATTGCACATTCAAACTTTCACATTGCACATTCCAAACTTTCACATTGCACATTCAAACTTTCACATTGCACATTCCAAACTTTCACATTGCACATTCCAAACTTTCACATTGCACATTCAAACTTTCACATTGCACATTAAACTTTCACATTGCACATTCAAACTTTCACATTGCACATTAAACTTTCACATTGCACATTCAAACTTTCACATTGCACATTCCAAACTTTCACATTGCACATTCAAACTTTCACATTGCACATTCAAACTTTCACATTGCACATTAAACTTTCACATTGCACATTAAACTTTCACATTGCACATTAAACTTTCACATTGCACATTCAAACTTTCACATTGCACATTCCAAACTTTCACATTGCACATTCCAAACTTTCACATTGCACATTAAACTTTCACATTGCACATTACAACTTTCACATTGCACATTCAAACTTTCACATTGCACATTCAAACTTTCACATTGCACATTCAAACTTTCACATTGCACATTCCAAACTTTCACATTGCACATTCCAAACTTTCACATTGCACATTAAACTTTCACATTGCACATTACAACTTTCACATTGCACATTCAAACTTTCACATTGCACATTCCAAACTTTCACATTGCACATTCAAACTTTCACATTGCACATTAAACTTTCACATTGCACATTAAACTTTCACATTGCACATAAACTTTCACATTGCACATTCAAAACTTTCACATTGCACATTCAAACTTTCACATTGCACATTACAACTTTCACATTGCACATTCCATAAGCTTTCACATTGCACATTCCAAACTTTCACATTGCACATTCCAAACTTTCACATTGCATATTCAAACTTTCACATTGCACATTACAACTTTCACATTGCACATTACAACTTTCACATTGCACATTACAACTTTCACATTGCACATCACAACTTTCACATTGCAATTCCAAACTTTCACATTGCACATTCCAAACTTTCACATTGCACATTCAAACTTTCACATTGCACATTCCAAACTTTCACATTGCACATTAAACTTTCACATTGCACATTACAACTTTCACATTGCACATTCAAACTTTCACATTGCAATTCCAAACTTTCACATTGCACATTCCAAACTTTCACATTGCACATTCCAAACTTTCACATTGCACATTCCAAACTTTCACATTGCACATTAAACTTTCACATTGCACATTACAACTTTCACATTGCACATTCTATAATTTCACATTGCACATTCCAAACTTTCACATTGCACATTCCAAACTTTCACATTGCACATTTCAAACTTTCACATTGCACATTCAAACTTTCACATTGCACATTAAACTTTCACATTGCACATTACAACTTTCACATTGCACATTAAACTTTCACATTGCACATTCCAAACTTTCACATTGCACATTCCAAACTTTCACATTGCACATTCCAAACTTTCACATTGCACATTCCAAACTTTCACATTGCACATTAAACTTTCACATTGCACATTCAAACTTTCACATTGCACATTAAACTTTCACATTGCACATTAAACTTTCACATTGCACATTCCAAACTTTCACATTGCATATTACAAACTTTCACATTGCACATTACAACTTTCACATTGCACACTATAAGCTTTCACATTTTTTTTTTTTTTTTTTTTTTTTTTTTTTTTTTTTTTTTTTTTTTTTTTTTTTTTTTTTTTTTTTTTTTTTTTTTTTTTTTTTTTTTTTTTTTTTTTTTTTTTTTTTTTTTTTTTTTTTTTTTTTTTTTTTTTTTTTTTTTTTTTTTTTTTTTTTTTTTTTTTTTTTTTTTTTTTTTTTTTTTTTTTTTTTTTTTTTTTTTTTTTTTTTTTTTTTTTTTTTTTTTTTTTTTTTTTTTTTTTTTTTTTTTTTTTTTTTTTTTTTTTTTTTTTTTTTTTTTTTTTTTTTTTTTTTTTTTTTTTTTTTTTTTTTTTTTTTTTTTTTTTTTTTTTTTTTTTTTTTTTTTTTTTTTTTTTTTTTTTTTTTTTTTTTTTTTTTTTTTTTTTTTTTTTTTTTTTTTTTTTTTTTTTTTTTTTTTTTTTTTTTTTTTTTTTTTTTTTTTTTTTTTTTTTTTTTTTTTTTTTTTTTTTTTTTTTTTTTTTTTTTTTTTTTTTTTTTTTTTTTTTTTTTTTTTTTTTTTTTTTTTTTTTTTTTTTTTTTTTTTTTTTTTTTTTTTTTTTTTTTTTTTTTTTTTTTTTTTTTTTTTTTTTTTTTTTTTTTTTTTTTTTTTTTTTTTTTTTTTTTTTTTTTTTTTTTTTTTTTTTTTTTTTTTTTTTTTTTTTTTTTTTTTTTTTTTTTTTTTTTTTTTTTTTTTTTTTTTTTTTTTTTTTTTTTTTTTTTTTTTTTTTTTTTTTTTTTTTTTTTTTTTTTTTTTTTTTTTTTTTTTTTTTTTTTTTTTTTTTTTTTTTTTTTTTTTTTTTTTTTTTTTTTTTTTTTTTTTTTTTTTTTTTTTTTTTTTTTTTTTTTTTTTTTTTTTTTTTTTTTTTTTTTTTTTTTTTTTTTTTTTTTTTTTTTTTTTTTTTTTTTTTTTTTTTTTTTTTTTTTTTTTTTTTTTTTTTTTTTTTTTTTTTTTTTTTTTTTTTTTTTTTTTTTTTTTTTTTTTTTTTTTTTTTTTTTTTTTTTTTTTTTTTTTTTTTTTTTTTTTTTTTTTTTTTTTTTTTTTTTTTTTTTTTTTTTTTTTTTTTTTTTTTTTTTTTTTTTTTTTTTTTTTTTTTTTTTTTTTTTTTTTTTTTTTTTTTTTTTTTTTTTTTTTTTTTTTTTTTTTTTTTTTTTTTTTTTTTTTTTTTTTTTTTTTTTTTTTTTTTTTTTTTTTTTTTTTTTTTTTTTTTTTTTTTTTTTTTTTTTTTTTTTTTTTTTTTTTTTTTTTTTTTTTTTTTTTTTTTTTTTTTTTTTTTTTTTTTTTTTTTTTTTTTTTTTGAAAAGGAATCCTTTTGAACATAAGTCCAAGTGGCCGTTTGAGTTTTACATGGTCCTCTCATAATTAAACGTAGATTCATGACTTTATGTTTAATTATGGTCCTACCATGTAAAGCTCAAACTAAACCGCTTAACCTTATGCTCGACTCGACTATAAAAATTCGTTTTGAAAAGTGGCTATAGTTTTGGAATTCCCGGAGGAACCCCAATGTTCTCTATAACCTTAGTCTCTGATACCATTTTCTGTAACACCCCAACTAAGGCGGAACGATGAGATGTACAGAAAGTCGAGTATTCAAAACAAAGGATAATAGATAACATTCACCATAGCTTTATTAATAAAAAAAATTAATTTTACAATGCACAAGCATGTGAACCAATTCCCAAGTACAATACGTCTACCATACTTGGATATTGAGTCCACGAAACAAATAACAAATACATGAGATGATATACTACAATGATCAAGGCGGATTCCATTGCCCGTCACAAGGTTTGATCTTTGACTCCCAAGTGCAATGCAAATAATCATGATGCATATAATTCCTCAAAGCTTATGCTAATTCCTGAAAAGCATGAAGAAAAAGTGTCAACTACGAAAACGTAGTTGGTGAGTGCATAGGTTTGCAAGTAAATCTCGTTACATATCCATTTCAAAATAGTTGAGAAATCCATGGTAAATTATAAAGTTCTCATTTGTCACATTTATCGTGAGAGAAAAAGTATGTCAAGCGATCAACCATATATCGCACCCAAACCGTATGTTCAATCAATAATATTCACAAATAATATCAATAACACTTGGTCAATGGTAA
>CM067169.1:12914701-12927201 GCA_034093135.1 Erigeron breviscapus | reverse complement strand
TAATAATTAATAGAAATTCTTAGAAATCACCACATAACTTTTTGGCTAAAAATCCCAGGCCTTTTAGGCAACTTTTACCATGGGAAAAATCATATCAATTCAACCTCTCTTGTGTCTCGCTCATTTTGAGGATTCAAAGCTTATAAATCGTTTACCGAAATAGTGAATTTTAGCCTCATTTTTCAAGCAATTCAAATGCGTCAAAATGGATTTTCATCCTTATTTCATTATTTACAGAATGTTCATTATATTTTGGTGTCTTAAGTCGTGATAGTGGTGGTGGTGTGATATGTGCAAATTAAAGCTTTCGGTTAGTGCTTATATGAACCGAATTAGTGATTTGTAGGCTTGTCTTTGCCATTTAATAACCAAGTTAAGTTTTATAACTTTTATTTGACATATTCTCAGTAGGTTTTTATAATACTTTTTGTTACGAGATTGTTGGAGTTGATTAAAGTTGCAATCTAGTGACTTTTAACTTATTTTGTTGTGAAGAACTTTTACTTGGAATTTTCTGTTTTAACACTTATTTTCATGAAATGTTGAGTAGTCATTCTTGGTTAAGTTGAATTATTTGGACGTTGATAAAAAAAAAAAAAAAAAAAAAAAAAAAAAAAAAAAAAAAAAAAAAAAAAAAAAAAAAAAAAAAAAAAAAAAAAAAAAAAAAAAAAAAAAAAAAAAAAAAAAAAAAAAAAAAAAAAAAAAAAAAAAAAAAAAAAAAAAAAAAAAAAAAAAAAAAAAAAAAAAAAAAAAAAAAAAAAAAAAAAAAAAAAAAAAAAAAAAAAAAAAAAAAAAAAAAAAAAAAAAAAAAAAAAAAAAAAAAAAAAAAAAAAAAAAAAAAAAAAAAAAAAAAAAAAAAAAAAAAAAAAAAAAAAAAAAAAAAAAAAAAAAAAAAAAAAAAAAAAAAAAAAAAAAAAAAAAAAAAAAAAAAAAAAAAAAAAAAAAAAAAAAAAAAAAAAAAAAAAAAAAAAAAAAAAAAAAAAAAAAAAAAAAAAAAAAAAAAAAAAAAAAAAAAAAAAAAAAAAAAAAAAAAAAAAAAAAAAAAAAAAAAAAAAAAAAAAAAAAAAAAAAAAAAAAAAAAAAAAAAAAAAAAAAAAAAAAAAAAAAAAAAAAAAAAAAAAAAAAAAAAAAAAAAAAAAAAAAAAAAAAAAAAAAAAAAAAAAAAAAAAAAAAAAAAAAAAAAAAAAAAAAAAAAAAAAAAAAAAAAAAAAAAAAAAAAAAAAAAAAAAAAAAAAAAAAAAAAAAAAAAAAAAAAAAAAAAAAAAAAAAAAAAAAAAAAAAAAAAAAAAAAAAAAAAAAAAAAAAAAAAAAAAAAAAAAAAAAAAAAAAAAAAAAAAAAAAAAAAAAAAAAAAAAAAAAAAAAAAAAAAAAAAAAAAAAAAAAAAAAAAAAAAAAAAAAAAAAAAAAAAAAAAAAAAAAAAAAAAAAAAAAAAAAAAAAAAAAAAAAAAAAAAAAAAAAAAAAAAAAAAAAAAAAAAAAAAAAAAAAAAAAAAAAAAAAAAAAAAAAAAAAAAAAAAAAAAAAAAAAAAAAAAAAAAAAAAAAAAAAAAAAAAAAAAAAAAAAAAAAAAAAAAAAAAAAAAAAAAAAAAAAAAAAAAAAAAAAAAAAAAAAAAAAAAAAAAAAAAAAAAAAAAAAAAAAAAAAAAAAAAAAAAAAAAAAAAAAAAAAAAAAAAAAAAAAAAAAAAAAAAAAAAAAAAAAAAAAAAAAAAAAAAAAAAAAAAAAAAAAAAAAAAAAAAAAAAAAAAAAAAAAAAAAAAAAAAAAAAAAAAAAAAAAAAAAAAAAAAAAAAAAAAAAAAAAAAAAAAAAAAAAAAAAAAAAAAAAAAAAAAAAAAAAAAAAAAAAAAAAAAAAAAAAAAAAAAAAAAAAAAAAAAAAAAAAAAAAAAAAAAAAAAAAAAAAAAAAAAAAAAAAAAAAAAAAAAAAAAAAAAAAAAAAAAAAAAAAAAAAAAAAAAAAAAAAAAAAAAAAAAAAAAAAAAAAAAAAAAAAAAAAAAAAAAAAAAAAAAAAAAAAAAAAAAAAAAAAAAAAAAAAAAAAAAAAAAAAAAAAAAAAAAAAAAAAAAAAAAAAAAAAAAAAAAAAAAAAAAAAAAAAAAAAAAAAAAAAAAAAAAAAAAAAAAAAAAAAAAAAAAAAAAAAAAAAAAAAAAAAAAAAAAAAAAAAAAAAAAAAAAAAAAAAAAAAAAAAAAAAAAAAAAAAAAAAAAAAAAAAAAAAAAAAAAAAAAAAAAAAAAAAAAAAAAAAAAAAAAAAAAAAAAAAAAAAAAAAAAAAAAAAAAAAAAAAAAAAAAAAAAAAAAAAAAAAAAAAAAAAAAAAAAAAAAAAAAAAAAAAAAAAAAAAAAAAAAAAAAAAAAAAAAAAAAAAAAAAAAATGAAAAATCACAGAATATAAATTCATAATATTCATAAAAAAAATCAGTTTTAATCAAAGCCTTAAACCCATTTAGCAACAAATCTTACAACTACTAACTCTTGGGTCTTGTTCTTGTTGAATCATTGAATCCTTTCTCTAGATCTTTACATGCATGAACATGTGAGATAAGGATCTATCAACCTTGCCCTCATTGTGAGGGGGGGGGGGGGGGGGGGGGGGGGGGGGGGGGGGGGGGGGGGGGGGGGGGGGGGGGGGGGGGGGGGGGGGGGGGGGGGGGGGGGGGGGGGGGGGGGGGGGGGGGGGGGGGGGGGGGGGGGGGGGGGGGGGGGGGGGGGGGGGGGGGGGGGGGGGGGGGGGGGGGGGGGGGGGGGGGGGGGGGGGGGGGGGGGGGGGGGGGGGGGGGGGGGGGGGGGGGGGGGGGGGGGGGGGGGGGGGGGGGGGGGGGGGGGGGGGGGGGGGGGGGGGGGGGGGGGGGGGGGGGGGGGGGGGGGGGGGGGGGGGGGGGGGGGGGGGGGGGGGGGGGGGGGGGGGGGGGGGGGGGGGGGGGGGGGGGGGGGGGGGGGGGGGGGGGGGGGGGGGGGGGGGGGGGGGGGGGGGGGGGGGGGGGGGGGGGGGGGGGGGGGGGGGGGGGGGGGGGGGGGGGGGGGGGGGGGGGGGGGGGGGGGGGGGGGGGGGGGGGGGGGGGGGGGGGGGGGGGGGGGGGGGGGGGGGGGGGGGGGGGGGGGGGGGGGGGGGGGGGGGGGGGGGGGGGGGGGGGGGGGGGGGGGGGGGGGGGGGGGGGGGGGGGGGGGGGGGGGGGGGGGGGGGGGGGGGGGGGGGGGGGGGGGGGGGGGGGGGGGGGGGGGGGGGGGGGGGGGGGGGGGGGGGGGGGGGGGGGGGGGGGGGGGGGGGGGGGGGGGGGGGGGGGGGGGGGGGGGGGGGGGGGGGGGGGGGGGGGGGGGGGGGGGGGGGGGGGGGGGGGGGGGGGGGGGGGGGGGGGGGGGGGGGGGGGGGGGGGGGGGGGGGGGGGGGGGGGGGGGGGGGGGGGGGGGGGGGGGGGGGGGGGGGGGGGGGGGGGGGGGGGGGGGGGGGGGGGGGGGGGGGGGGGGGGGGGGGGGGGGGGGGGGGGGGGGGGGGGGGGGGGGGGGGGGGGGGGGGGGGGGGGGGGGGGGGGGGGGGGGGGGGGGGGGGGGGGGGGGGGGGGGGGGGGGGGGGGGGGGGGGGGGGGGGGGGGGGGGGGGGGGGGGGGGGGGGGGGGGGGGGGGGGGGGGGGGGGGGGGGGGGGGGGGGGGGGGGGGGGGGGGGGGGGGGGGGGGGGGGGGGGGGGGGGGGGGGGGGGGGGGGGGGGGGGGGGGGGGGGGGGGGGGGGGGGGGGGGGGGGGGGGGGGGGGGGGGGGGGGGGGGGGGGGGGGGGGGGGGGGGGGGGGGGGGGGGGGGGGGGGGGGGGGGGGGGGGGGGGGGGGGGGGGGGGGGGGGGGGGGGGGGGGGGGGGGGGGGGGGGGGGGGGGGGGGGGGGGGGGGGGGGGGGGGGGGGGGGGGGGGGGGGGGGGGGGGGGGGGGGACGGCCAAAGGGGTAAATGTAGGGTTTCTCCTTCTTTTTTTTTTTTATAATGTATAAGTGTGTATGTATGTATGTATATTTGGGTGGGTATTTGTTTTGTAGGAGTAATATATGTTTATTTGTAAGTATAATTAGTTGTTTTGTGTTTCAAGAGTATATATATGTATATGTATGTCGTGTGTATATGTATGTATATACATACTTTTGTGTTTTTAATTTAGCTTCTTAAGTCATTTTATGTACATTTTGTATTTGTATTAGACATATATATATGCTTATTATTATTCAAGCATTTTTTTATGTACATATTAGTTTATAAATTCATCCTTGAGATAGAAATTTTATTTCCATGACCACATATACTTTAATTGGCTTGGTGATTGAATTGTTGGACATTTTGTAAGATTTATTGACTTTGTCACAAGTTGTGAGTCTTACATTATCATTTATATAGCTTGTCTTCTTGAAATGAAGTTTTTGGTTCATTGACATTTCACTAAGTTCAGTTAGAACTAATTTATAGCTTGAGATTGTCTATAGTTATTATTTATGGCATTTCTAAGATAGCTAGTCACCTACAATACTTCATTGAACTAGAGGGCAATTATCACTATGCCGAAATGTCTAGAAGGCCAATTCTCTTAATAAACCTCTAGAGATAGATACCTAGATAAGTCTAAGTAAATTGCCCTAGTCGGAAATTGAGGGTTGTTACAAGAACCAATAATAAACAAGTCAAGCAACATTCCATTCTATCCTTCAGTCAGTTTTAAACTACCTTCTGAACTGACTATTGGATCAGATGTACATGCTGCTTTCACCTCAGATATCAGCCTCCACTGAAATACCCCAATCTGAAGAGTTCCATGATGCAAGTCATGAACTGCAGGAGGAAGATGATGAGACTGAAATAGTCTTTTCTGAACCTCCTCCTGAAGTAAATCAGAGGAGTTCTTGCACTGATATCATTGTTCATCCTGGTCATTCTGATACCAGGCTCTAGGTGCTTGTCTCAGACCATATAATGCTTTGTTCAATCTGTACACCCAATGAGGTTTTTCTTCATTTATGAACCCTGGTGGCTGATATACATACACAGTTCTTCTAATTCACCATTCAGAAATGCACTTTTGACATCCATCTGATAGACTTTGAACTCATGATGAGCTGCAAAAGCTAAGAAAATTCTGATAGCTTCTAGTCTAGCAACTAGTGCAAAAGTTTCATCAAAGTCTACTCCTTCTTCTTGAGAGTAACCCTTTGCAACAAGTCTTGCCTTGTTTCGAATCACATGACCATCTTCGTCCATTTTGTTTCTGAAGACCCATCTTGTCCCTATTGGTTCTTTCTTCAGATTACTGGGACAAGGAACAAGTTCCCAAACATCGTTCCTTTTAAACTGATTGAGCTCATCTTGCATGGCTTCAATCCAGGTTGGGTCTTTCATAGCCTCGTCCATCTTCTTCGGTTCAATCAGTGATACGAAGCTGGCATTAATGCATTGATCGCTAGTGGCTCTTCTGGTCTGAACCCCACTAGTGGAATCTCCAATGATTTGATCGATTGGATGTGCTCTTGTCCACTTAGTGTAATGACCAGGATGAACAATGATATCAGTGCAAGAACTCCTCTGATTTACTTCAGGAGGAGGTTCAGAAAAGACTATTTCAGTCTCATCATCTTCCTCCTGCAGTTCATGACTTGCATCATGGAACTCTTCAGATTGGGGTATTTTAGTGGAGGCTGATATCTGAGGTGAAGCAGCATGTACATCTGATCCAATAGTCAGTTCAGAAGGTAGTTTAAAACTGACTGAAGGATAGAATGGAATGTTGCTTGTCTTGTTTATTACTGGTTCTGAACGGAAGTGCTCAGAAACTGGTTCAGGTGACTGATCAGATTCAGAAATTGGATCAGAATCACCAAAACTAATTGGACTTTCTGAGGGTGGTACAGGAGTTGGATTCTTAAAGATTGCAGAATTAGATTCATCAAAGGTAACATGAATTGACTCATCAACCTTTTCAAGTCTCTTGTTATAGACTCTAAAGGCTTTGCGATTTGTAGAATAACCTAGGAAGTATCCTTCATCAGCTTTTGCATCAAATTTTCCAAGCTGACTGGAATCATTCAGAATGTATACTGGACATCCAAATACATGGAAGTATCCAATATTAGGATTTCTATTTCTGAGTACTTCATAGGCTGTCTTCTTGTGTCTTTTGACATAGACAAATCTGTTCTGAGTGTAGCAAGCAGTTGCAACAGCTTCAGCCCAGAAATTCTTGGGAAGACTAGATTCATTTAGCATACTTCTAGCAGCTTCAATCAGCGTTCTGTTCTTTCTTTCTACAACACCATTCTGCTCTGGTGTGTATGCTGAGGAGAAGTTCTGAGATATGCCAGTTTCAGTGCAGAAGGATTCCAGGGTGGCATTTCTGAATTCAGTGCCATTGTCACATCTGAGCTGACAAACCTTTCGCTTATGCTTGAGTTCAATCTGTTTGATGAGAGCAATGATTTCAGCAGCAGCTTCACTCTTGGATCTGAGGAAAATCACCCAGCAATATCTTGAATATTCATCAACGACAACGAGAGTGTACTTCTTTCCTGCTCTGGTCTGAACATTCACTGGTCCAAATAAGTCCATGTGAAGCATGTGAAGAGGTTCAGTTATGCTAAAACTTTGTTTTGTTTTGAATGAAGCTCTTTTCTGCTTGCCCATTTCACAACCTGGACATGGCTTATCTTTGTTAAAAGACATTGAGGGTATCTCATCTACAAGTTGTTTTCTTGATAACTTGTTGATGTTCTTGAAGTTCAGATGGGATAATCTTTTGTGCCACAACCAGTTTGTGTCCTCATCTGCCTTTGTGTAGAAACATTGTTTAGTGGTAGAAGGATTCATATCAATGATATAAATGTTTCCTTTTCTTGGTGCAATCAACACTACCTTTCCATCTCTGTTGAATATGGTGCCTTGTGACTGACACAGTTGACTGACACTGATCAGGTTATATTTCAAACCATTCACATATGCAACACGTGTGAATTTGACTTGTCCATTATTCACCACACCATATCCCTCAGTTTGTCCATTTTCATCATTACCAAAAACTATTGAGGGCCCCTCTTGCACCCTATATTCCTCCAGCAGTCATGGTTCGGCCAGCAGCACTGTCCAGAAACCATATATTCTTCTTTCGGTCTCCCTGCACAAACACAAAGATTAGTTCGTTTTGGGAACCCATCTCTTGATGGGTTCACTAGACTCTCCCTTAGCAGTCTCAGATTTCTTTGGTTCATAAGGAAGTGAAGGATCAAAGGGGATCTCAGTCATAATCTCAGATGACACAAAAGTGGTTGGTTTGATGGTACTCTCAACCTTTTTCTTCTCAGATTTTTGCTTGATTGGTTTTGAAAAAGGTTTGGAGTTTTGTTTAGGTTGAAGAGAAGTGGTTTCAACATTTTTCAAACGTGCATTACAGCTTTGCACTTGTCTAGCCAATAGTTGAAATTGACTTTCTAACCTTAACAAAATAGATTCTTCATTAGACACCTGAGCCTTACCTGAATCTGAGGTAGATGGCTCAGTGGGGGAGACAATTTTCTTCTTCTTTTGATTCTTAGGAACCTTAGATGAAGACTGAGGGAGGGGGGGCTTTTTGGATTTAGCCTTCTTTTCTGAAACAGTGGTCTGAGCTGTTTCAGATTTACCCTCAGAATGTTCCTGGGCCACTTCAGTCACAGTTTTCAGATTGCCAACTTCAGGAAAAATAATTTCTGGCTTCATTGCTTTTGGAAGAGCATCTAAATCAGTGATTATAGATGCTAAATGAAGATCACCAGATTCATACGCTGCTCTTTGATTTGCAAAAGTGTTTTTAATGGCAGCGTCTGGATTTGGTGCTTTCATCCATGATTTAATTATTTTTTGTTCTTTTTCAAGGATGGTTTTTAATTCTTCCTTTTCCAACTCTAAAGTGGCAACCATAGACTGATAACTTTTCAGGGCCAACTGAACATCCTTCAGTTCTTTCAGTCTGGCCTGACTGGCGTTCAATTCAGAAGTATTATTTTCAAACATTTTTAGGCTTTCTGAACGCACTGTCTCAACAAATGAGATGTCAGCCTCTAAAAGAACCAAAAGGTTTAGGGTTTAGGGTTATTTTTTATTTTTTTTATTTTTTTTGGATAAAATGGGGGTTTAGGTTGTTTTTTTTTTAACCCATCAGCTCATCAGTGTTTAACCCATATAGAGCATCATATGGGTTACCTGTAGTGATATCTGGTGCTGAGTAGAAGGGAATATCCTGCTAGATATAACACAGCACATGTACCTGAATGTGTATCTGGAGTGACCCTGACTGGCTGAGATGAATCTGTAGATGCTGATATCTGGGGTAGTCACCGGGGCCTTACCTTTTGAGTTGGTAGGCCTCTCTGGTCTTTAGGGACATACTGAACCTTGGGCTTAGGAATCTGAATGCCCGCTGCAACTTGAGCCTTTTTGGCCCTTCTTTTTCTCTTCTTGGGCTGCTGAAAGCCCTGCTCACCATGTGGATCCTGTGTATCAAGTGTCTTAGTGCTAGAAGGACCTGCTTCAGTTGCTGGAGCAGTTTTGGGTGCCCCAGCTTCCATTTCCTCAGCAGATTTAGGCCTGTCAACACAATCAAGAAACTTGTGCCCAAAAATAGCACAATGAGAACATCTATCCGGCTTCCAGAGATACTGTAACCTAATTTCTGCATTTTACCCAATACAAGTGCCTCAACAAAAGCTGGAATATCATGATCTGCACTCACTTTAATCAACACCCTAGCAAAAAGAGCCCTACCCGACTTTTTCTCAATCATCTCCTCTGTAAATCTATCCAAAGCAACAGGTACCCCAATAACACTAGTGATGTGACTTAGAATATCATAATCCCACATAGTAGAATCCAAATCATAAACATTGACCCACATATGAACTGAGGTAGGTCTAATCTTATCATTCTCAATACCAACTTCCCATTTTTTCAACAAAACAGGAACATCATTAAACAACCAAGGTCTATTATTAATCACAAACTCCAAGCCTTCAGCTTTATCAAACTTAAAGTAAAATCTACCCTGATTATTCAAAACCACATCAACAAGACCATACTTTTTCCACAATCTAAATGCATGAAAACGAACAAAAGGAAAAGCAGGCCGTTTGCCAACAAAACTACCAACCAAAGTCAACAACCATTTCTCACTTTGCTTAACAATGAGATCATCAGGAATAACAGCATGTCTAGTACCAATCTCAGTGAAAACAGGAGGAATGAAACGAAGCTTACCAGTCCTATGAATGTTTGCCGCCTCTTTGAAAAGATTGGCAAATGTATTAGGTGTTTGGTTACCTTTTGGACTAGAATGAGCAAAATGTTGATCAGTGATAACAGGAACTCCATTTTCATCCAATTTTGAAACCTCATTATCATCATCATTTCGGCCAACAGTGTTCCCAGGCAAAGTGCTCTCATAAGGATTACCATTATCATCTAATGTAACCACAAGTCACATTGACTTGATAATAAACTCCTTTTCCTTGCAATGTTCAGCTACATGTGATAAAGAATCCAAAAACGATTCAACAGGAGCATTAAGGTCTTGATTAACATTCGACTTTTGGGGAGTCGAATGCTCATTCACACCATGCAGACCCACGTTGATTCTATCATCATTTTGTCCCACATTTGAAGTAGTATGAGCCATAGTCGCACCACTACTTGTTGAACCAACAAATGGGTTAGGAGAACCCGAAAAAGTCGACCCACCATTTGTGTTTGAACCTTGAAGTTGTTGTTGCAAAAAAGCACTCATACGATCAAGTGAAACCGTGGGAATTGTGTTGGCAGCCCCTGCAATCGGTTGGGTGATAGTTTCAGAAGGTTTTGAAGTGGATATCGAATCACCATGCAAAGGAGGGGGGTGGCATCGGTTTTGCAAAGGAAAAACTAGGGTTTTCAAGGTCGAAATTAGGGTTTTCAGTATGATCATTGACCCGTACAGAATCAATTGGGGCTGCTGACCCACGAGAAGGTTGGATGGGTTGAGGCGACCCATCAGCCACCCCATGGTGGCCGGCCGGAGCTACAGTGCCGGCAATCGGCGGTGGAAAAGAAAACAAGGGGCGGTTAGGGTTTTCATTAGGTACAGCCACGTTTTTTTCCCCCCAACCCATTGATCTGATCGGAATTGAGCATAGTACCCCCATCCCCATTCGAAGTCGCTGCCATGGCCACCCCCCGGTGGCCGGCCGGTGGTGGTTGAATGGTGGAGGGCGGCGACTGGTTGTTGTTAGGATTAATTTCGGCCGACTTCAAGGATGAAATCGGTTCATTAGGGATCGATTGGAAGGAATCAGCTACTATAGATGAAGAAGAAGATCTAAGGTTGTAATTGGATCGATTAACAATAGAAGAGGACGAATCAAGGCCTAGGATTTTTAAGTTAAAACCGTCGACCACCACCTCTACTTTTTTCGAATTTTTTGGAGCTTTTGATCGATTAACAGGTGATTTTCTAGGCATAATTACGATCGATTTTTAAAGGAGAACATGAATTGATTAACGAATTGTAATAATTTTGTGTTTTTTGGTTGAAAATTGAAGATTTGTGAGCCGTTTTTTTGATGGATGAAATCGCCACTTTTGAGAGAAAAAACACACATTACACCTTCGACATTCCAATAGGGTTTAGGGTTTAGGGTTTTTTTTGTTTTTTTTTTTTTTTGGATAAAAGGGCAAAGCCCTTTGGAATACCATTTATAAAATAAAAAATATGTACAAACTACTATGGACATACCCATAGGGGATTGCATTTACAAGTCTTAATGCACATCCCAAATCAAAACTATAATCACTATTATTACTAAAATAACTAAAAACATCCAAATAAAATTACAATCTTTTATTAAAGAAATAAAACTAAGATTAATAAAACTCTTGAAATATCTTGATCTTCTTAAATCTGCCATGAAATCAACTGGGCTAGAGTCCAAAACATTTAACAGCAGGGCCCAAATATCACGATCCATACAATGCCAAACAAAAGAAATAGCCCAGAAAATAAAACCATTAACCTTCATCCCATACAATAATCCATTGTCAACACAAAAGCCCATAGAGTATTCAAAAATACACCAGCCCATAAACACTACACAAACATCCCAGATATTTAACCAAACTAAGTCCAAAATGAATCAAACAAACACCACCAATTTAAATCCCTTGAAGAACACAGCATTTCTCTGGGAATTTTTATACCAAACAATCAACATAAAATGCACAATTTCTTTGAAATCAAAATTAGATTTCACCCAGAAATATGATCCTTCCCAGTTAATATAATCACTTGAATTCAAAAAAACTTTTTCCCTCCAAGCAGAAAAGCATCTTAACCCAAATAATCCATCCTTTATACAATACAATTCCTTCAGGAAATCCATCCAAATTTCCAATCTAGAAGATACAAATCCCCATCTACCATCAAAACTAAAGCTTAAAAACATACTCCAATGCCAAGCAGAACCATAATATATCGAAGTTACACTAAACCCCAGCCCATTTAAATCTTTGAAACATCTTGCAGGAGCCCAAAAGAACAGCATCCCATCCTCACACTTACTTAGAATATAACAATTAAATCCAAACACACTACCAAAGCCCAAAAAAGCATACCATACATCCATAAGAAAACCAATTAAGAATCTATCCAAGCAAATAAATAAATACACAAAAGCCTCACAAAGTCTCAAAATGAGAACCAGCCCCCATAAATCTATAAACCAGAGCAAATCAAACCAAAAGTCCCCAACCCAGAATAGGAAACAGACACAAACACACACAAAGGAGGACAAGTCTCTAGCACTACAAACCCACCAGAGACAAACCATGCAAGCAAAAGGGACTGCTTGCATGAAAAACAATAAAAAGACCAAAGAATACCAATTTAAACAAAAATTGGTAAAGACAACAAGAAATGAACAAACCCAGAACATCATAGCCCATAAGGGACTACCATGCAACACCAGAAATATCCACCTTGTTTCTCCAAAAGAGTAAAAGCAGGAGCATATCCCATGCAGACTCCTAATCCTACTCACCACTAAACCTATGCTAGCATGGACTAAAAAGAAGCTTTTTAACACACTCACACAATAGCCTATAGAAAAGAATAGGCAGACATAAGAAAAGACACTGACAACCCTCCAGCACCAACAGTCATGTCTTAGAAAAAATTTTCGAATGTCCACTGCTAGCACTAGACCCCACACACCCCTTATAACTACCATCCTAACAGAAATCAACTGAAACCAGGAACCCAACCCATTTGCAAAAACCCAATCAAGAATTATTATTGACATTTCATCCATTATTAAAATTATCATTAAACTTCATATTAAAACCTTGTTTCCACTCCAGACCCCACAACTTTGCAGCCTCTTCAGAACCTCGAGAAGCTTTAATATTCAACTCCAACAGCCTCAATCTTACAACATCTTTGATAATCTTACATAAGTCACTCACTGATCTCTTTTTACCTTGGAAAAGTCTGAGAT